>JAVJIF010003109.1:0-95843 GCA_038442645.1 Agave tequilana | reverse complement strand
ATTGGTCCGAACGATGTCTAAACTTGTTGACATTTACAAAAGACAAGTGACAGACAAGCTGAAGACCAGTTTCCACCCACCTCTAAGGGACAAGAAAGCAGCTCGGACCCTACTGATCCAGCAAGCAGAACAGTGAACCCGGATTGTTTCTAAACAGACCTCAGCAGGTCTAAAATGCTAGCATATAGCATTACATTAGCCCAAGGAGATAGCCTCGTTTGAGAGGCTAACATCATCCAGAGCATCGCCAGGAAGCTAACTGACAGCTTCGCCGAAAAGCCTCTTTTCGGACTTCGCCGGGAATTGCCTCTAGCTCCGCTATGAGTTTCAAAGCGGGCAGCTCCGCCATCAGCCTGCTATGGTCAACCTTTGACCAATCAAATCTCCTGATGAGATCAGATCCAAGCAAATCAAATCCAATCAGGATTCAAATATGGCAGGTGATTGCCACAATCTCTTGACTCTCTTGAAACGAGTAAGAGGATCAGGGGAAATCTTCCAACGATATGGAAAGGATCATAACAAATCGGAAAGATCAACCGACTTGCCATTTTCTAGCTCCGCAGAAGCTATTCTAGCCTCGCAGCAAGGCTACTTTCCAGATTCAAACAGATTCAGTTCAACCTGTTTCCATATCTTCAAGGGGACGATTATACCCTTGCTCTCCCTATAAATAACCCGCCAGGGGTACAGAGAGAAGGGGGGGCCATCGAGAGAGATCAGATTGCCGAGGAAGGAGCCATCAACCGCCTTCTGATCACAAGGGCCGATCAATCAGCTTCTTCAACAGAGGCTTCTTCATAACGCACCGTGCGTTCTCGAATTCAGAGACCTTTTAGAGAATTGCTTTCTCTATCTAGGGTGTTGATGCCCTATCATCGTTCTTCTTCTCAAGGAATCTCCGGAACCAGGCGAGAAGGAATTCCTAATTGGAGGCGATTTTGAGAAGCAGCAAGAGGGTTCTACAACTCTCTATTCTCTGATTCCCGGAACCAGGCGAGAAGGGAATCTCATCGCTCGCATCGTCAAAGGGACAAAGTGGTCGCGCGCTGACCAGACTCCTATCGGCACACTTCTCCAGAATCTCTGAGGAGATCTACTTGTAATCTTTTTTAAGAATACTTGTAATTTAGCTCCTCAAACTTTTTATTTGTAAGTTTTCCCCCTTTGCAAACATAATGGAAAACAAGATGGCGACTCCGCTGGGGACTGTATTCTCCTCTGCTGAGAATCAAGTGTCGCAATGCGACGAACAGACCTTCGGGTCTATCTCTGAATTCAGAAAAGCCGGTGCAGCCAGATCTTCTCTGGCTAAATCTTCAAGTAAAATCTCTGCGGAGATGGAAAAGGTTCTCTGTAAACCTGCCGCAGTTCTCTGGCGCAACAAGGAAACATGTCCGCAGCCCAGATCCTGCACTTTTGAGAACCTGGTTATCCAGATCGATCAAAGAAGATTTGAAGAAGTCCTCTCTGGGGTGGCTTGATGCTTCGAGCACGGAAGCACGGGAAGGTCTTCATGACCAAGGTTTCAAATCAGAAACCAGAGGCAGAATTTTGCCAACCCCCGCAGCCCCGCTTGTGGCTATTCAGGTTCCTTGCGAACCTATGCATCCTCTGCCAAAACGGATATGGAGGCCTAAACAGAGGTCCTCTGCTGAAGCTTCAGGCGTAGCCACGCCAAATCCGCGCCTCTCTTATGAGGAAAAGGGAAGATGCCCGCCTGCGCCAACAATGCTGCCAACCATAAAGTCGAGACGGCGATTATCCCGTCACCTAGAGCAGCAATGCCTACTGCTAGCCCTGTCCTCACAAGCAAGGCTGTTGTACCTCGGCGTACTCATCGGGTTTACAGCCGCGAGGCTAAAACCAGAGCACTATACGGTGCTAATCCTTTCCGCAGGAATAAGGGGAACGATGCGTTGTCCCATATACCAGACTGTTCAGGCCCCTACAGGGCCGACCTGCGAGAATTCTTGGCGGACAAGCGGAGATTGAAGCATTTCCAGGCTACTTCCTCCTGTCTTCGACGATGTGAATGCCGGTTGGTGATGGTCCATTCTATGCAGTGTCGGTTACGACCCACCCTCGCCACTGCTCCATACCGGCGATCAGTCTTTGATCGACTGTCTGCGCGCGTCCCGATGAGGCATCCCAAAAGGAGCGGGCCACCGGATCCAGCCTCTGCATCCATCAATATGACCGGAAGGGGCGAGAGCTGCGCGAAAAAAGTCAAGCCTCTGACGACACCCCTTTCGGCTCCCCAGATCCAGATTATAGCCCGGGCTTAGGTGAAGTCTTGGTGCGCGAAGAAGGTGTTTTCTGAAACACCAGATCCAGGGTGGCGATACCCTATAATTATGAGCAGCCTTCCTCCTCGACGGTCCCAACCGTGCCACAACTCAGGCGGTCACCCCAATCATCCGATGGAGAAGATGAAGACAGCGGGTATGCCTCTTCAGCGACAGTCAGTTCGGTGCGAACGGACAAAGCATCGGTCAATATGGCCGAAAACGCCAATGACGACCTTCGTCGGCGTTTGGAAGCTCAGGAGCAGACCTCTAGAACTCAGCAAGAGGCCCTGGACAATATTCAACAGATGCTCGCTCAGCTCCTCAGCAACCGGAATGATGACACCGGGAGTAATCATGACGAGGAGGGACACCTCAGCAATGATCCGCCCAAGACGGAGAAATCTAAGGGAGGCTCTTCCCTGGATGCCGAAGTCCTTAAGGGCCTTCAAGCTCAAATTTCATCCCTGGCTCAGAAGGATGAATTGAAGAAAGTGGGGGTAATCCGTCCTTACCCACTGGAATGGGATTCGGTGTCATATCCGCCAAAGTTCAAACCACCAACATTGCATACATATGATGGTAAGAGCTCACCTAATCAGCACATCTACTATTTCTGGTCCCAGACCGGTAATGTTTTAAGCAACGACGCCATCATGGCTAGGTTGTTCATCGGCACCTTGAAAGGAGTGGCGTTTGACTGGTTTCGCAGTCTCCCCCCGGGCTCTATCAATTCCTGGATCGACCTGAAAACTCGGTTCCTCTCTCGCTTCTATGAGGACGACACCGAAGTGACCATGGACAAGCTCCTTTCTACCGTGCAGAAGAAAGGCGAATCCGCCCGTGAATACATTGAACGATTCAGAAATCTATCCCTGATGTGCCCAGCAGGGATGCCATTACCCATGCTCTTACAGACATGCAGACACAACTTCTTGGATCAAGTAGAAGTTCGCATGGGGGCTGTCAAAGCCCATACTTGGAAAGAATTGGTCGAACAAGCTGAGATAGCCGAGAAGTCGGCTAAGAAGTTCGAGCCATCCATCCCTAGAAGCAAATGGGGTGCGAGCAACAAAGGGCGTAGCGATCTCCCACAGTCTTCCCCAGCTAAGGGGAAGGAAATTATGTCTGCCGAGCTGACCGAGGACATGCAGTCAAAGGCCAAAAAGAGCAGCTTCAACAATCAGGAGCCCAAATTCCCTCCTAAGCAGTACTCCTTCAGAGATGATCAGGTGATCACGATATTCCATCTGCTCCATAAAGGGAATAAGATGAAGCTGCCAGATGCTCGGCGTCCTAATGAGATAGGGCGCACAAATGACCCCAAATACTGTCTTTATCATAGGATGGTCCATCATCCTACTGACAAGTGCTATGTTCTTAAGGATAGAATTCAAGCCTTGGTCGACGCTGGAGTCCTCACACTGAAGACGGAGCAGAAGAAAGTCACTGCCAATATGGTGACTCTTGAGTTCGGCACTGCCCAGAAGGTCACAGTTCCTGACGGGACCTATCCAGCCCTGATGCCGCGGTTGGAACTCAAGCATCCTCCAGCCATGACTCAAAACAATAAGGGTCTCGTTCCCGTGACATTAGAGACAGGGGAAGTTATGTGGATACACCCCGACCTCATCCAAGACGTACAGCAGACGTCGAAGGACTCCAGCAAAAAGGGCAAGTCCTGCAATGTCATCTCTGTCCTGCCAGACGATGGTAATCTTACTTCGGCTTCCCTCAGCGATTCTGAAGAAGAAAAGCATGCCTGTACGGCGCAGGCAGATGCGCCTCAACAGACGGGCACCCGGTCTGGAAAGTCATATCAAAGGCAGTATGACAAGCCTACTGACGAGATACAGCAACAAACGGCGTCAGTACCAATGCCGACATCCACTCCAGTTCTGACCAAGGGAAAGAGAAGCCTAAGGAAGTGCGGTTCGACCATGTGTTGAAGAAACTGCCAAGCCAAGGGCTAGCCACGCCCTTTCGCTTTGATATATTGGCCCACTTAGCCAATATCCCGGCTCGTATCACAATACACGAGCTTCTTCGTCTCTCTAAAGAGACAAGAGAGGCACTCAGAGATGCGCTAGCCAACTCAGAGTCCTTTCTGACATGCATGCCTGAGATCCCTGGTGATGAGATGCGGCCTTCCTGCTCAGAGTGCTATCACGCACAGTCAAAGGTACCTGCCATTACCTTCACGGCGGAAGATATGCTTCTCAAAGACAACAAGCATGATCGACCTCTGTACTATACCGGATATATCGGTTCAACCTGTATTGAAAGGATGCAAGTCGATCCGGGGTCTGCGCTCAGCATCATCCCCAAAAGGCTCCTCTACTTCCTCGGCATACCACTGTACAGGCTGTCTGCGACCACCACTACAATATACGGTTTTAACGCCGGGAGCAGCCATCCGCTTGGAAAGATTCGGCTTCGCTGCAGAATCGGAAGCCTGAAGTCAGAAGTGACATGCTATGTCATTGATGCGGACACATCATACAACCTGCTACTGGGACGACCATGGATTCATGCCAACTGGATCGTTCCATCCACTCTCCATCAGTGCTTCAAGTATGTTGAGGATGATGCGACAGTACGAACTGTCTTCGCTGAGAAGCAGCCCTTCAAGGGGGTGGAAAATTATTTCACAGATGCTCTCCTATATCAAGAGGCTAGTGGAACGCCGGGAGAACCATTGCCAGACAGTGATGAAAGTGGCAATGAGGCAGATTCGGAATCCGAAATGGGCACGCCAGTCATTTTGATTGGCGAACCAATAGTAGCATGCTTTAATATCCCCGATGTAAGATCCCTTCTGATGAGGAAGGCGAGTGAATAATTAATGATAATATTTCTTTTGATTATCCTGCGAGCATCGAGTCGATTAAATCCATCATGGACGGCTCTCTGCACATGCCCGTACATGGGCCAAGTTCGGCTACTACCTCTGTGGAGGTTATAGAAGGGGCCACGCTGGTGATCCCTCCATCCAAACAAGGTCAGTTGCCGATAATCTTCGGTAGAACCCAGCCACGGGGACCTGCACCTACAGATTCAAGCTCGGACTCAGAAGCCCCACAGTTCTTCCATTATGCGCAACCGGCACACCATATTATGGAGAAGATGGGATATGACTTGAAGCAGGCAAGCGGCCTGAACTTCGGAAAGGGAAGACGCGGTCTGATGCGTAATGCTGTCCCGAAAGGGAAACCTGCAAATTACTATGATAGTACACGCAGGGGGTTGGGTTATGTTACACCCACATCATCAGTAACGGTTCAAGTCAAAGACGACGAGCCAATTCCATCACAGTCAGACTCATCTGCCGAATGGGACTCTGACATCAGCATAGGAGGAATGTTCAACGGCCTCACTGTGAATATGACCTCGGGCAGTCAATTGGGACCTGCGGAAGCTGCTGATGAGGAATCTTGGGCCCAGCAATTAAGCCTCCAATGGGAAAAGCGGTTCGAGCTGCGCGAGCCACCTACCGAAGACAAGGTGATCCAAGTCAACTTGGGCAGTCAAGATCACCCAAGCCTATTTTCATAAGTGAAAGCTTATCACTTATCGACAAGGAAGAATTGATAATGCTCGTAAAAAGAGTATATAGATGTCTTCGCCTGGAGCTATGAAGACATGCCTGGACTCGATACACAGGTCGCTATGCACCGTCTAAACATCAAGCCCGACGTTAAGCCAGTCAAGCAACAACAACGCGGTTCCGCCCAACATCATGGAGGCTATTGAAGCCGAAGTTCATAAGCTCATTGCTTGTGGCTTCATCCGGGAGGAACAACATCCAGATTGGGTGGCTAACGTAGTCCTGTCCTCAAGAAGAATGGGAAAATACGTATCTGCATCGACTACCGTGATCTCAATACGGCCTGTCCCAAAGATGAATTCCCACTGCCGATCACTGATGTCATGATTGACAACAATGCGGGTTCGAGAGATGTCTTTTATGGACGGCTTCTCAGGGTACAATCAGATCAAGATGTATCCCGATGCGACGAAGCATACTCTTTCCGAACGCCTTTGGGGTATACTGCTACACTGTAATGCCTTTCGGATTGAAGAACGCCGGAGCACCTACCAGCGGGCAATGAGCATGATCTTCCGCGACCATCTCCGAAAGACGGTGGAATGCTATGTTGACGACATTGCCGTCAAAAGCCGCAGCAAAGATGAACATCTTCACGATCTGAGGACGATGTTCAATATAATGCGGGCTCATCAGTTGAAAATGAACCCGACAAAATCCTTTTTAGGAGTATCCAGCGACAAATTCCTCGGGTTCATAATCACATCAAAAGGAATCCATCTAGACCCAGACAAAGTCAAAGCCATCCAGGACATGCATCCACCAACGAAACCTCAGAGAGCTCAGAGGCTACAAGGCAGGCAGGTTAGCCTATATCAGAAGATTCATAGCAATCTATCGGGCCGTTGCCAACCATTTACCCGACTAATGAGGAAGGGTTACTGCCTTATATGGGATCGAGCTTGTCAAGAAGCTTATGAAGACATAAGAGGTATCTCACAAAACCTCCAGTCTTGGGGCCCCTACATCAGGGAAACCATTCTTGCTTTATGTGAAAGCCCTGGATTTATTCCCTCGGCGCCCTCCTCGCTCAGAAGGACGACAATGGCCATGAGCAGGCCATTTATTTATGAGTAGAACTCTCATAGGAGCAGAATCTCGGTACAATCCTATTGAGAAAGAGTGTTTAGCTCTCGTCTTCGCTGTCCAGAAGACACGACATTATTTGGTTGGCCAAACCATACATGTCATCTCCAGGGTAAACCCTTTACGTCTTCTCATGACGAAGCCAGGGTCGTTGAACTCAAGGTGGCTAAATGGGCACTGCTATTGTCCCAATACGACATAACCTTAACCCCTCAAAAGGCGGTTAAAGGTCAAGCCCTTGCAGAGTTCTTGCTGCGCATCCAGTCCCGGAACATTCAAAGCTTCACGAAGACATCCCTGATGAGGTCTTCGAATCTAATGCTACCTCAGTAGAAGAAGTGTGGCAGATGTTCTTCGACGGAGCATCGCGGATGGGCCCCAAAGGAAAGATTATTGCCGGAGTGGGGGTGTTGTTCATCTCCCACAGGATCATATCCTTCCCAGAGCGTTCTCCTTGACAGAGTCATGCTCTAATAATGTAGCGGAATACAATGCTCTGCTCATTGGTCTTCAGCTCGCCCACGGAATGGGGGTACGCTATCTTGAAACTTATGGCGATTCAAAACTGATCATTAGCCAGGTAAAAGGTGAATATGAAGTCCGCCATGAAGACTTGGTGCCTTACTATCATACAGCCATCGAACTGGCTAGCTGTTTGAAGGCTTCTACATCGGGCATGTGTCCCGATCTCAAAATACCAAGGCGGATGCTCTCGCTGCATTAGCGACGACGCTAGCCTTACCGGCCGATACCGAGTATCACCTCACAGTCGCAACCCGGCATCTCGTATGCCAAGCATATGCTAAGGATCCAAGAGGTCCATAATATCTCCGTGGATCTTGAGCCGAGGGATTGGCGCTCCCCCTCATTGACTACGCTCTGCACGGTCTGCTTCAGACGATCCCAAAGAAGCGGCGTCCATCAGACGAAGGTCGCTCCGTTTCTACTATGATCCCACTTTGAAGACACTCTACCGTCGTTCATATGACGGTGTCCTCCTCCGTTGCCTTTCCCATTCAGAGGCACAGAAGTGCTTAAAGAAGCACATGATGGCATTTGCGGAGCTCACCAGCCGGGTCCAAAGCTTAAAGACAGGCTGCACAGACTTGGGTACTACTGGCCGATCATGATAGCCGATGCCACCCAATATGCACGAAGGTGTAAGGCGTGCCAAGTCCATGCAGACTTCATACACCAACCTTCGGAGTTGCACCCCTACTGTTGCTTCATGGCCATTTGAAGCATGGGGAACTGATGTCGTAGGGCCAATTAGCCCTCTTCAGCAAGAGGTTACCGGTTTATCCTGGCAATAACCGATTACTTCTCGAAATGGGCAGAAGCCATACCATTGGCCGAAGTCAAAACCTCCCATCTGGTTAGCTCATCAAACACCAGGTCATCCATCGATTTGGTGTACCCAGACGGATCATCCATGACAATGGTCCCCAGTTCGTAAGCCAAGGGTTCTATCGGTTCTGCGATAAATACCGAATTCAGAATGTGGCTTCAACCGCCTACAATCCTGCCGCCAACGGCTGGCAGAGGCATTCAACAAGACAATCATCAAGCTGCTCAAGAAGTTTGTCTCCTCGAATAAGCGAGATTGGGACGAAAAGCTCGAATGCCTTTGGGCCTACCGAACTACGGTTCGGACACCGACAGGCAATACGCCTTTCTCCCTGGTATATGGGTGCGAAGCGGTCATCCCATTGGAAATCCAGGTGCCATCATTGCGAGTAGCCCTGACTACTAAGATGACATCAGAAGACAATGATCGCCTGCGTCTTCAAGAGCTCGAAGCCCTAGACGAGAAGCGGCTACAAGCTCAGCAACACATCGAGCTATATCAGGCTCGGATGTCAAAAGCCTTCAATAAAAAGGTCAAGCAGAGAATCTTCCATAAAGGAGACCTGGTCTTAGCCGTCAGACGACCGATGATATGACGCACAAGACAAAGGCAAATTTCAGCCTAAATGGAAGGACCGTTTGTAATAGAGACAGTCTATTCAAACGGGGCATACCGCCTTATGAATGCAGGTGGCGACCTACTCATGATGCCGATCAATGGCAAATTCTTAAAGAAGTACTATCCATAATCAAGGATCTTGCTCTCGATCAAGTTAACATTACACCTCTGATCGAGATCCGCGCGTCCGGAATGCGCACAAAGAAAGCCTCTCTCTTTCTCCAAGCATATCAAACCTGTGGTAGCTGGGGGTTTGCTTAAAATCCCAAGGGACCTGCTCCCATTTGATTCCCTCTCAAAATCACCTACCAATCTCATCCATAGAATGGTAGGACCACATATACTCCGCTGTTACGTTAACATTAAACCATGACAGCAGTCCCTCATTTCTCCGTGAGAACGAGATCTCCAAAGTCACTTACCAATTCTCATCCATAGAATGGTAGGACCCATATACTCGCGTTGTGTTACGTAACATTAAACCTATGACAGCAGTCCCCTCATTTCTCCTCGTGAGAACGAGATCTCCAAAGTCACTTACCAATTCTCATCCATAGAATGGTAGGACCACATATATCCCACTGTTATGTTAACATTAAACCTATGACAGTGGTTCCCTCGTGCAAACGAGACCTCTTCACCTATCATGAAGCTTGGTGGCTCTCAAACAGTTACGTCATTGCGACCTCTGAACTGGCAGATAGCCAAGCCTCATCTATCATTGAGCTTAGTAGCGTCTCAATGGTTACGTCATCGCGACCTCTGAACCAGCAGACAGCTAAGTCTCAATCCCGAGCCCTGTTGACATTTACAAAAGACAGGTCTCGATACTCGTTGACATTTACAAAAGACGAGTATCACCTATTATGAAGCTTGGGCTTCTCAAACCAGTTACGTCATTGCGACCTCTGAACTGGCAGATAGCCAAGCCTCATCTATCATTGAGCTTAGTAGGTCTCAATTTGTTACGTCATTGCGACCTCTGAACCAGCAGACAGCTAAGTCTCAATTCCGAGCCCTGTTGACATTTACAAAAGACAGGTCTCGATACTCGTTGACATTTACAAAAGACGAGTATCACCTATTATGAAGCTTGGTGGCTTCTCAACCAGTTACGTCATTGCGACCTCTGAACTGGCAGATAGCCAAGCCTCATCTATCATTGAGCTTAGTAGCGTCTCAATTGGTTACGTCATCGCGACCTCTGAACCAGCAGACAGCTAAGTCTCAATCCCGAGCCCTGTTGACATCTACAAAAGACAGGTCTCGATACTCGTTGACATTTACAAAAGACGAGTATCACCTATTGTTGAGCTTGGTGGCTTCTAAACCAGTTATGTCATTGCGAACTCTGAACTGGCAGATAGCCAAGTTTCATCCACCATTGAACTTAGCGGCGCCTCAATGGTTATGTCATTGCGACCTCTGAACCAGCAGACAGCTAAGTCTCAATCTCGATGCTTGCTGACATTTACAAAGGCAAGTATCTTCCCCTTTAGCCCCGCAATGGGCTAACCTCGAGACTGGCAACATCTCAATTGGTATGTCATCGCGACCTCTGAACCAACAGACAGCCATGCCTCATTATCCAAACAAACAAAGATGACAAAAGAATGAATTTTATTAAATTCCAAAAGGGATGGGATACATGGAGGAGCCTATAGGCGTACATGATAAGATCGGATCCGATCTCCAAGCGAAGCTAGCCTCGTCCTCCTGTCATCTTCAGCCTGGGCCAGGGCCTGTGATCTTAGCTCCGCCTCATCAAAGTCCACCGCCTGAGCCAGACGAGCCTCGGTCTCCGCCAAAGTCGCCCTCTGTGATGACTTCCGCTCCGCCAGTTCCTCACTTCGAGCCCTGAGCTGCTTAAGCGCGTAGACTCTCATGACGCATCTGTGTAGCCTTCGACAAGAGGAGATTTGCCTTTCGGATCATCTCTTCAGCCCTCTTGATCTTATCTTCAGCGTCAAGAAGAGCACTGTTGGAGCATCAATTGCACTCCCAACCTCTGCTTCCTCTGCCTCCAAGGACCTCAAGTCAGAGGAGATAGCCTCAACAGCCTCTTGAGCAGCGAGCTGAGCCTCGCGCTTCTGGGCGACAAGACGGGCCAGCCGTTCATCAGCCAAAGACGCTGCGTCGGAACGATGGAAATGGCGCCATTCCTCCACGTCCTTCTCAAGGTCATCTACCAGGAGCTCTAGAGCAGCAGCTTGATGGTACCCCTCAAAGTCCCGGATACACTCAATGCCACGGGAGAGGACCATCTTCAGCTTCGAAAATGGCACAGGCGAGCCCTTCAAGACTAGACCGATAGTCTGCTCCAAACTGTTATAGAAGCTGTCGACCAGATTACCGATAAAGTCATTCTCAGCTTCATCGACCCTTGAGGACAACCTCGGAGTACTCTACCAACCCAGTCGACACCGCCACAGAAGAAGAAGCGGGAACATCGACTGCAGCGGGCAAGCCAAAGGTGACCTCGGCGGAGTCCTCAGCGACACCAGCACGCCAGCCACCGCGGAGGTAGGACTGGCAACCACCTCCTGAGCAGCAGGCTCAACTACCAGCGTCGGGGAGGTAGGGCTCACAATCACCCTCAGTGCCGTATTCGGCAAAACAGTCTGCACCTCACTCGTTGATGTGACTGGAAGTGAGGGTACCTCCGGGACTGCCGCCTCTTCAACCTCAGGGCCCTCCGCTGATTTGGGCTGATAAAAAGGCAGGTCGCCATACAGCGCGTCTAACACAGCTGCGTCTGCCCCGGTCGAAGCGCTCATATCGCCCTTTGACCCTTCAGGAAAACCCTCCGCTTCTTTCGAAGCTGATGCACCTTGGGGACGAATACCTGCAACAAAACCAAGGTCAAAAAGGAGATGCAACAAATAGGCGAGGACCAAGAGATCTTAGTCTACCAAAGGCCGATGTCACCTCGTCAGCCGCATCGGAATCCAAGGGTCCCATCGGAAAGTTCTTACCAGACTCAACGCGGATAGCTGGCCCACTCGCCGATTCCTCCGCAGACCACCCCGGCAGAGCTGGATGCCATAGGATCCTTTAGAAGTCCCAGCGCCCGAAGGCCAATATCGGCCGCATCACCTCCAGACTCCTCCGAGCGAGCAAAGAACCAGCTGCACTTCCATAGTGAACAGGGATCGTAGTGCTCCCCTTGCTCTCCAACTGCCTCAGCTCTGCAACAAAAAGCAATGATGAGTTATGTAAAGCGCGCTAAAGGCACATAAGATGGGACCAATCTTACCAGTAGTCGGTTCAGCAACCGACGGCTCAGCCACTAATAGAGCAGCAGAAGGAGGCGCCGTAGGGAGGTCGCCCTCCACCACAATGGTAGAGTTTGGCGACGGGGCTTCTTCGCCGACGACTTCCTACGGGATCCACTCCCACGCTTCCTTTTGAAGTGGACCTCAGAGTCCTCTTCCTCCACTTCTTCCACATGCTGTTGGGGAGCTGTCCCCATTACACCAGACCCGGCTTTCATGAGCACCAGCTTTGTGGGCATCAGCCCTTGTCTCTGACTCGAAGCGAGGGCTCCCGCATCAGAAGCCTCGCTGTCATCTACAGCGATGAACTCCTCTATGCCAGGAACACGGACTCGTTGCCCTCCTTCTTATCCAAAGCCTTCTGCCTCATCCGATGAGAAATCAACTTCACACCAGAACTATTGGCATTGAATTCAGGAGGCGTGGAATCGAAGCTGCATACCATGGCAGAAAAACAAGGGTCGTCCATAGGCCGGGATCCCTCAACGGCGTGCGTAGCCACGCTCCAGTGTCATCCGCGGTAAAGAACCGCCAAGCCACGAGCCCCATCATAAGGCTCCCCAGGAAAGCCAGGTCCGGATTCGGGTTGCCCACATACAACTGGTCATACCCAAATTGGCGGGCGAACCGGCTCGGATGTAGGGCTCCATGTAGCAGGTATCCCCACTCCGGTACAGCAGATGCGAGGGCCGGATACAGCCCAGCCACTCGAAAATACCCGACTCATGGGGGACCGACCTGATTCCACATCACGGAATTCCTCGTTGTATCCCGCACCCCGCAGGCGAGGAAAACAGCGGAACAGGCTGTAAACGTCATAACGACGCACTAACTTACGGCCTCGGCCACATAAGTTTTCTGCCACAAACAGCCTTCAAAACGACGACGGAGAAGCGCCGTTTGAACACCCTGCGGAGGGTCCTCCCCAGTTCCAATTAAAGTAGGGCAGTGCAGGCGACCACGCCATCAAGTAGGTGTACGGTAAACCTACCCTAGGATTGGGTCCGTCACGAGGCAGGACGGCACCCTTCCCTCGCCTTGACGCCATTGGCCTGCAGAAAGCCTCCGTCAGTACACGAAGGCCCCTCTGGATACAACACACCATGGCCGGGAGAAGACCCAGACGGTGGCCATGGACCAAGCGGACAGCAGGCAGCAGCACATTCGGGGGACAATGTCACCCGAAGAAGAAGGCACGACACACTTCTTTAACCAGATGGTTAAGAATCCGGCCAGCAACGCCTTGCGAGACATAGGCCAACGGGCTTGATGGTGAAAGCCCCGAAGAAACATCACCCTTCTCGAAGGACCATCATCTTCTGTCACGACGATGTCCTTTTCAGCATGCACCTCCATCCTTGCCAAGATGTCCTCTTCAACAACTCCGCAATGAGCTGCCTCGGGCGCACTAGTCATATCCGGGAACAAGTAGTTCCCCCAGCTCTTTAAGCTCTTCGAGCTACCCTTACCACCAGTATGGAGGCTGGAACAAATGTGCAGGTGGCACATCAATTCCCGATATGTCAAGCAAAGCAGGCTCTTGCTTCTCCAAGAGGGCCAGCTCCGCCTCACACGGAAAATACTCTTCATATGGAAGAGACCCGAAGGGCAAAGCAGAGATCTCTCGCATCTCATGCAGGGCCATGCCCAATTCACCAACCGGGGTGAAGAAAGTCCCCGAGGCTGGGCAGTACAACTCAAGAATGGCGTAGAAGCACGCCACCTTCATCTCGATGCCGTAGCAGGTCGCCCTGACGGCCTCATAGAGGTTCAACCTCTCTAATTCCCCCTCAAAATGATTGAGGATATAATTGGTCAACTCCGCCCACCATGACCTAGGAGGGGGACCCAACCAGGAAGCCCTGAAATCTGTGGCGGGGTAGTCCCGTCAGCCTCGCAGAACTGAGTACCGAAGGTCGGCGCCGCAGCTGGATTCTCTCCTACTGGAAGGTCCCGCGACACCTTCCCAGGGTATAGCCCTATTATGCTACGAGGAGGGCCTGCCTCGAATAGCCGGTCTGGAATGTCAACCTCCCGACACTTACAGACTCGACGTTTAGGCTCACGCCCCACGCCATCTTCCGAGCCCAAGTCACGCTGCGAAAGAAGACAAAGCGAAATGCCGCTTACTAGACGGGAGATAGAATCTCTCGCCATCCAACTGGAAGATCCACTGGCCTTCGCCGGCCTGCAGCTGGCGATCGGGATCAGGTTGCAGCATCCCCGAACATGAAGTCAGGTTTTTGTAAGCCTGACGGTCGATATCTTCAAACGGAGCCGTAGTCAAATACTCCGCATGGCCTGCGGGCCACCGCTCTGAATGAGCGTATCCCGTACAGGGGGCTCGGCTCACTGAACAAGGAAGCCTGCCCGATGAACTGCAAGCTGATGCTCCCGCCTGCTCGACTGGTTACGCCAAATAGACTGTTCTGGAGGCCGGAGGCGTAATGTACTGCAAAAACCAAAAAAATGAACTATGATTAGTTCACCATCAAAGGATGCGAAGACATAAAAATTCGCTAAGGCATAGCCTCGCCCAGTAAGCAGGAACAGCGGGATAATAGCTTTGATAAAAAGCTTCGCTTCACAGATAAGACTGCATCTTTGCAGGAAGTGGCATAGCCCTAAGGGCTGACGTCATCAAAAGGACGTTATGGTTAACAGTCACCCTTCGTGGCCACAACTGAAGGCACACGACCCATGTCCTGTTCCTCAACAGGATGAAAATTGCCCAAGCAATGGCTTCCTATGGAAGCCCAGAGAAGAACTGTTCAGTTCTTACTTCCCTGGTGCAAGCAAAATAGGGAAGTTAAGGGAAACAGTTCCCTGATAAGGACAGATCATATTCGATCGTCCTAATAGCCGAGTATCGACTCCAAAGGATGAAGACCACTCTCTAATCAGATTGGAGAATCTCTTACCAGCGATCGGTCGCTCAATGAACGGAGGAGGGGGGCCCTCCGCTGCAGAAGTCGCTGCTTCCTTTCCCGCTCGTCTCTTGGGCGCCATTGAAGAATTACAGGAGTCTTTGAACTCTTGAAGATGAAGAAAAGGAAGAAGAAGAGTCAGGTACTCTGGAAAATTCAAAGAGAAATGATGATTTTCTCTCAGCCCGATCGGCTTTTATAGGCCAATCAGCGCCTAAATCAAGGCCTCAAAAAAAGGGCACATGCCGCCGTTTCGAATTAATTCGAAACAGTGCCCGAAGCGCCTGAGACGCTTTCCCAAAAGCGACGGTTCAATCCCACTAAAGGGTTAACTCCGCACTAGAGCAAAGTGCGGACTTCGCGCAATCCTTCAAGGACTTAACCGAAAGGTTTGAATTAGCCCTCTAAAGAGGCGCTGATATGACAGCCTCGCGAAGATCACTCAAAGGAAGGGCTATGTCCTTAGCCCCGTGCGCAGTTTAGCCCAGCAATGGCCGAACTCTCAGTGAAGTAAGCAAAAATCATATGATCAGACAAAGAACTTTCATTGATTTAAAAGCAAAGATACATTTGATATAACATCAAAGTTTGTTTCATACAACACACCTAGTTGTCTAGCAAGGCCATTTGCATAAAAGGCATACAAGCGGTTTTATCTGCTTCCAGACCAGATCAACTGGACATGAAAGGCCTTCCTCCTGCACAAGGCTGTAACCAGTTCTGCTACCGGGACACGGTCATTTTTCTCCACAAAATGGCGGATATTACTAGGCCATTTTTTTGAAGCCTGGCAGTAAAAGCTTATCGCCGCCAACACGTCAGATCACCTATAATGGGAACTAGTTTTGATACCACAGATCTGACGGGTGTGAAGCCCACTCCCCTGAAGTGGATCGCCCCAAAGGCCACCAAAGTTGAAAGTCGGCAATGGTACCGACGATCCCACAGGCAAAGCCCACTATCTCGAAGCGGATCATCTCCGACAAAGCGGCTACCAGCCTCACCTCAGAACGAATCATCTCGGATAAGAGGCTGCCAACAGCCCCTGGGACGCGCATTCGCTGCCCCGAATTGTTCCTCCTGCTTAAAGTAAAGCTTCAACCTGGGAAGCATAAGGCAATTTTATGGCTTCTTCCATCAAGTCACCAGACTGGCAAGCATAGCTCGCTGCAAGGCAAATTGAAGCAGGTTAGCAGTTAAGCACAGAAAGAGCTGCAAAAACATTAAGTCAGATTCTTCAGCGGCAAAGCAATCCGGCTTCAGCAGAGGACAAGCTCCACTGCACAGCAACCATGGGCCTGGCTCAGCAAACGCCAAGTCCTAGCCTCGCCTATACGGCAAAGTCAGACTGATCTTGTGAGAAACAGTCTCAACCTCACCAATATGGCAAGACTGGCTCAACTATTGAAGAAGTCAAGTCCCAAGTCCTGCCTGCGCAGCGGACTTAACAGCCAATTGCAAGATGAAGAATAAGGGAAGCTAATCCCTGAAGCGAGCTGTCAAGCTAAACCAAGGAGATGAATTCCCTAAAAGCGGTGAAGTCTTTAAATGATCAAGACTTACTGGTCCTTGGCCGGTTAAACAACCAGAATGGGCTTTCCCACTAATTCAGAGATCTGAGTATCTCTTTCAACCAAGAGAAGGGAAGAAGAAAGGCAAGGCACTTCTCTTCAGAGGACCTCAAGTGTCCTATTTATAGGCCCCATGGCCTGAGCGCAACCACCTCAAGCATGGAAGCACGAGCGCACTTAAGGCATTGATTGCGTCTTGATAACAGGGACGTTTCCATTGGAACCGTACAAGGGAAGAAAACGTCTCCCTCATAAAAGGCACTCATGGCGCCTTGAAGAAAGGGAGTATCCTCCCTTGGAAACGTGCAAATCGGAGAACATCTCTCTCGATCAGTGCAAGAGAAGGAGTAATCCTCCTCGTAATCGGCCCATGGCAGTTGGCCTCGGAAAAGTTAGAAGAGTTCCAAAGCGAACCTATTTCTGGAAGCCCAGATGCGGAGCTACCCGCACGCAAACGCGAAGCGACTCGCGGATCTGCACGATTCTTCGGCAAATCCATCCCAAAGCAGGATTGAAGGCGAAGCTGAACTCAACCATCATGGAGATGTTCATACTCCACACCACCATCACAGCGGTTCAAAGTGTTCGGAGTGTGAGCTATTGCAGACTCTCGAAAACTTTGAAGGGGGTCTTGTTGACACTTAAAAAAGACAAGATTCTCATTGGTCCGAATGATGTCTAAACTTGTTGACATTTACAAAAGACAAGTGACAGACAAGCTGAAGACCAGTTTCCACCCACCTCTAAGGGACAAGAAAGCAGCTCGGACCCCACTGATCCAGCAAGCAGAACAGTGAACCCGGATTGTTTCTAAACAGACCTCAGCAGGTCTAAAATGCTAGCATATAGCATTACATTAGCCCAAGGAGATAGCCTCGTTTGAGAGGCTAACATCATCCAGAGCATCGCCAGAAGCTAACTGACAGCTTCGCCGAAAAGCCTCTTTTCGGACTTCGCCGGGAATTGCCTCTAGCTCCGCTATGAGTTTCAAAGCGGGCAGCTCCGCCATCAGCCTGCTATGGTCAACCTTTGACCAATCAAATCTCCTGATGAGATCAGATCCAAGCAAATCAAATCCAATCAGATTCAAATATGGCAGGTGATTGCCACAATCTCTTGACTCTCTTGAAACGAGTAAGAGGATCAGGGGAAATCTTCCAACGATATGGAAAGGATCATAACAAATCGGAAAGATCAACCGACTTGCCATTTTCTAGCTCCGCAGAAGCTATTCTAGCCTCGCAGCAAGGCTACTTTCCAGATTCAAACAGATTCAGTTCACCTGTTTCCATATCTTCAAGGGGACGATTTATACCCTTGCTCTCCCTATAAATAACCCGCCAGGGGTACAGAGAGAAGGGGGGCCAATCGAGAGAGATCAGATTGCCGAGGAAGGAGCCATCAACCGCCTTCTGATCACAAGGGCCGATCAATCAGCTTCTTCAACAGAGGCTTCTTCATAACGCACCGTGCGTTCTCGAATTCAGAGACCTTTTAGAGAATTGCTTTCTCTATCTAGGGTGTTGATGCCCTATCATCGTTCTTCTTCTCAAGGAATCTCCGGAACCAGGCGAGAAGGAATTCCTAATTGGAGGCGATTTTGAGAAGCAGCAAGAGGGTTCTACCAACTCTCTATTCTCTGATTCCCGGAACCAGGCGAGAAGGGAATCTCATCGCTCGCATCGTCAAAGGGACAAAGTGGTCGCGCGCTGACCAGACTCCTATCGGCACACTTCTCCAGAATCTCTGAGGAGATCTACTTGTAATCTTTTTTTTAAGAATACTTGTAATTTAGCTCCTCAAACTTTTTATTTGTAAGTTTTCCCCCTTGCAAACATAATGGAAAACAGCGGGTTCGGACCCTCGCGTCTTGAGGCTGAGATGCGGGTGTCGGGCCCACGTGCCTTAATGCTGAGACGCGGGTTTGGACTTTCGCGTCTTGATGTCACATTTAGCCTTGCGTCTGGATCTTGGATCTCTGCGTTTTGGTGGTTTGTCTTGGTGATTTTTAGACAGCCTACAAGTCCATCTTTGATCATGACACTATCAAATTTCTCATGTCATTGTTTTGAAGCCTGCTTTAGACGTATAAGGATTTTACCAATTTACACACTTTGTGTTCTTGGCCCTTGACTATAAATCCTTCATGTTGCTAAATATATATTTCTTCATTTAATTCACAATTTAAGAATGCAGTCTTGACATCCATTTGATGGATATCTAAGTTGCAATTGTAATTAACATACGAATGGAGGTTATTCTTGTTACTGGTGAATAAGTATCGAAGCAGTCAAGTCCTTTCTTTTGTCGATAGCTCTTGGCTACTAATCTAGCCTTGTACTTATCGATAGATCCATCGGGTTTAATTTTCTTTTGAAAATTCACTTATACCCAATTGGTTTACTACCAGGAGGCAAGTTTGCCAATTCTCAAGTATGATTACTTAGTATGGATTCTATTTCGCTATTTATAGCTTCTCTCCACATTTATGCTTCTGGGGTAGACATAGCCTCTTTAAATGTTTGAGGATCGCTTTCAATAGCGTATGCTATGAAATCTAGACCAAAAGATGTTGAGATTCTAGATCTCTGACTTCTTCTTGGTTCAATTTTCGCATTAACAATTGGTTCGTCGGGCTTTCATCCCTAAATGCCATCTCATGTGTTCTTTTCCCAGAAGTCTTATCCATTTCCCATTTGTATGGAAAAATGTCTTCAAAGAATATAGTATCTCTAAATTCGATAATCATATTTACATGAATATCTGGTATTTCTAATTTATGAACCAAAAATCTGCAGGCACTACTATTCAAGGCATAGCCTATGAATATGCAGTCTATAGTTCTTACTCCCAACTTAGTCTTTTTAGGTAATGGTGCTAGTACCTTTCCAAGGCACCCCAACATTTTGAGGTAATGGTAGGAAGGTGTCCTTCATGCCATAACTCAAATGGTATAACACCAAGTTTTTTGTGGGGTACTCTATTTAGAATATAATTTGTAGTTAACAGAGATTTCTCCCACAAGTTCTGTGGAGCTCTAGAACTTACGAGCATGGAATTGACCATCTCCTTCAAAGTTTTATTTTTTCGTTCAATAATTCTATTTTGCTGAGGAGTATATGGTGCTATAGTTTAATGGATTATACCAATTTAGCACATAACTTACTAAAATTGTTTGATTCATATTCTCCGCCTCAATCGAATTTTAGAATCTTGATATTCTTGTTAAGTTGATTCTCAACTTCGGCTTTATCTATTATAAATATAATCATTCCCTCATCCTTACTGTTTAGAAGAGACACATAATGGTATCTTGTACAGTCATCAATAAAGGTAATAAAATACTTTTTCCGTCTCTAGTTGACATAAACTTCAAGTCACACAGATCGTTATGAATTAACCCTAAAGATTCTGAATTTCGATTAATTGAGTGAAATGAATTTTTCGCGAACTTGGCCTCAATACAATTCTTATACTTGCAAATTTCTTTCAAGTTGAGTTTAGGAATATATCCTAGATTAGACAAGTTTTTTAAAGGCTTGTAATTTACATGCCCTAATCTAGCATGCCATAAAATGGAGACTCAAGCAAATAAATAAAGAAATTTTCTTTATTTATAAGCTTAGGGTACAAATACCCAGACTTTTTGTCCACCACTACACCATTGGCTTTAAAAAGACCATCAACAAGATAACCCTTTCCCACATACATCCCACCCTTAGTAAGTACAAATTTATCTAATTCAAAAACCATTCTAAATCCTTTCTTACTAAGTATTGATCCAGATATCAGATTCTTGCGGATATTTGAAACATGTAGCACATCGTTCAGAGTAAGCTCTTTCTCAGATCTCCACTTCAAGATGACCATTCATGTTTCCTCAACCTTGGAGACAGCTGAGTTTTCCATGAAAAGTTGCTCATTTTGCTCTAGTTTTTGCTCTAATTTTTGATATTCAGAGAATAATAATTTCTCAAAGCAGATGTCCCAAGTAGCCCCAGTGTCTACCCACCAATTCTTATTATTGGTCGTCAGATTCACTTCTAACACCACAGCTGAAAGACTTGGTGACGCATGTCGGTCAGGTATGCCTGTGAATGATTCTTCTTGTTCTTTTGAGATAGCTGCGACATTCATTCACCTTATGCCCCTCTTTGTTACAGATGCAGCAAGTTCCCTTAAAGCGCATGTTCTTGCCTTCTTGGACCTTGCCTTTGTACCCTTGGGCAGTCTTCTTCCGCTTTAAACCTTTGGAAGTAGACGCTTTTCCCTTTGAGTCTTCGATCACATTGGCCTTGGCTTCATAGGAGTTCTTACTGCTCCTTTTCTTAGACTTTCGGTTGTCCTCCTGAATTCGAAGACTCACAATGAGATCTTTCAACTTTAGCTCCTTGTGCTTGTGCTTCAGGTTGTTCTTGAAATCTTTCCACACAGGTGGGAGTTTCTCCACAATAGTAGTAACCTAAAAAGTTTCAGGTAGATTCATACCTTCAACGTCTATCTCGTGCAAGATAAGTTGGAACTCTTGCGCTTGACTGATTACTGTCTTATTTTCCACCATCTTATACTCCAGAAATCGTCCTACGATGAACTTCTTGGTACCGGCATCCTTAGTCTTGTACATTTTATCAAGACTGGCCCATAACTTCTTTGTCGTTATGATAGGACTGTAGACATTGTAAAGAGAGTCATCCAATCCATTCAAAATATAGTTTCGACAAAGGAAGTCACCTTGAGTCCATGCATCGACTACAAGGACTGAGTCCCGATCAGTTCCGGTTTCTGATGGATCCACTTGTAGGAATTTGGCTAGATGCAGAGTGGTCAAGTAGAAGAGCATCTTCTGTTCCACCTCTTGAATTCTGTGCCATCAAATCTTTCTGGCTTCTCCAATTTCGGGTTAGAAAGTAGAGCAGCCATCAAAGTTTGAATTTGCATGTTTGGTGCCTTACTTGAGTTGTCTTGATTAGTCTCAGACATTTTCTGCAATTTCAAACAAAACAGAAGTAAGTAACTTCAATAATTTCTTAAGATTGTTAGTTTCTATGATTCAATCTGACAACTAATCAGTATCACCGATCTAATTGGCCAGGTCAGTGAATATTAGGTGGGAGGTTTTCTGTTCAGTAGAACGTTTCTTAATTACAGAACCACCTTTCCATTACCTTCCTTAGTTAAATACCAATTAGACTGGTATAAGTCAGTCTCAATATACTGAATGTAAGTATAACCCTTGTATAAAGAAAATTAATTCACTTATACAGTACTTGGAGTGAGGTACGCTTATAACGAATCTCCTTAAGATAATTACGCCCCCCGTTATGGTGCTATCGGGTTACTGGACGCTGGTCTCCCAAGATAAAACACTCCTTCACGGTATTTGGATAGCACTACCAAAGCACCTATGGTCGAACCGTAGTTAACAAGTACCTTCACAGGATTATCAAAGTAGTAAGACCATGACAAATTTCAGGGAGAATATTTGTCTTTACTTTGGAGGAACACCCACTATAGAGAAAGGGCGAGATAGAAGAATATTCTTCTTTGGAAGTCACAGATTCAGACAACAATTTTATTATAGAATCTGTTGAATTTTTTTAGCCTTCTTTTAGAAGGAATCATCAGAATCTGTTGGAAGTCACTTCAGAATTCGAGTTGCAGAATTTTCACTTCCTGTTGGAAATCACTTTGGAATCCGAGTTGCAGAATTCCCACTTCAGAATGCAGAAGAAGGAACTTGTTCTTCTTTTCTGTTTGCTATGTTTTTAAAATGAATCTTTAGAATCTGATGGAAGTCACTTCAGAATTCGAGTTGCAGAATTTTCACTTCCTGTTGGAAATCACTTTGGAATCTGAGTTGCAGAATTCCCACTTCGGAATGTAGAAGAAGGAACTTGTTCTGTTTTTCTATTTGTTATGTTTTTAAAATGAGAGAAAAGGAACGCTATTTATATAGCGCTCCAAGAGGGGAAAATCCGTCCCTTCCCGACCGAACAGTTGCAACGGTTCAGTCTGAACCGTTGCAACGGTTCGTTTCAGACAGAAATCGCTCAACCGTTCGCGGCATTTTCCTGTCAGCCGTTGTGCTGTTTCGGTTCGGATCCGGATAGCGGAGCAGGTGCGATCCGTTGTAGCCCATACCCGTGAGACCCAGATCAAAAAGAACGGGACCAGGAACCCGAGCCAGAGCCCGGGGCTGGGCCGGCTGGCTATTGCCGGCGGTGCGCGCGTGTGGGCATGGTTGCCCCCTAATCGCACACGAAAACTCCAAGTACCCAAAGGGCACACCCTTTGTTCCCATTTTTATCTATTTAAACACTTCAAACTTTCATCTCATGGCCAATGTGGGACAAAATGTTTTTAGCTACCTTTAATTCTCTTTTGGCTTTTGAATTAGGCAAATTTTAGACTTGAATATCTCATTCATTCGAAGTCAGGATTGAATATGTGAATATACCACGTTAATCCCTAATGGAAGAAGAACACACTCCAACCATTATCCAATTGATTCTATCAATGGATCTAACCATAATTCAACTCAAAGATTCACATTTAATTCTTCATATTTCTCGACATAAACATGTCCATAACTCACCTAAATTCTATTTCGATGCTCCTGAGGGCGGGCTTCCTATGCCTCGCACTTGGGGCAAGCCAGTCACCAATGAAACTGTGTCTGCTGGTGTAAGTATTAATAGTTTTTTTTATATATCCTTATATTTTATGAAAATAATTGAAACCTAATTATACTTTTAATGTCTTTTTAATGTTCAACTCCAGCTCGAGAAGAATTATGATGTGGTGATAACAGATGGCAGAGACGAGAGCATGCCAGCACATGAATGACTCTCAAGACATATGGACGTGTGATGAGACTCGGACTGCACGTGGATGTTCCCAGAGACGTCAGACCCGCTAGAAGGGACGCCTACACCGCCCAGCTTGAGCAGCACATTCAGGTCATGGGGCAGCAGTCAGAGGCCGATCGACAGAGGATTGCCAGTTTGAAGGCTGCTCAGAGAGAGAAGCAGCAGTTCATCACCAGTTTATAGCAAGTCAACAAAGCGCCAGGCAACCAACAGTAGGGGTGACGACAATGCTGGTGGGGATGAAGACGAGGCTTAGGTGAGATTGGGTGACATGGTTGAGGTTGAGATTAGTTGTATTTACTTGGATTCTGACTTGTTTGTTATTCTGATACATATTGATATATTGATATGGATGTCTCGTTATTGATATGTTGATATGTATGTTTCCTTATTGATACGTAGATAAATGCATGGTTGGTTGAGATTGTTGAGATATGTTGATAAATGTATGTATGCATGTTGTTGAGTTATGTTGATAAATGAATATATGTATGTATATTAGTGAGCTAAAATTTTAAAAAATAGTGTGACAATTGCGTTGAAAATTATTTCCCATAATTGCGTCAAAAATAATGTTTTCGACGCAACAGTACCCAATAATTTCATCGAAAATACATTTTTGACACAAGTATTGAACATTCATTGTATTTTTAGAACAAAATATTTTAAATTCTGCGTAGTTCTAAAAACAGACTACAAATTACATCGAAATTGTAAATTTTTGAAGCAATTATAGGATATTCAATGTATTTTTAAACTAAAAATTTTCAAAATTTTCGTAATTCTGGAAGAAGGTAAATTGCATCCAATTCCATATTTCGACGCAAATTGTAATTTTAAAATTTATTTTATTTTAGCCAATTTGCGTTGAATTTTAGACGCAACTTGTAAATAAGGCATCACGCAATATTGAAATTTCACAATAATTCAGTAAAGTACGTAATGCATCAAAAATCTGACGCAATATTTACAAGTTGCATCAAAACTTAGACGCAAACATTGAGTCGAGCATTTTTGCGTCGACACTTTTCAACGTTAATATTCGATGCAACCTGAAAATTTTTGACGCAAAATGATCAAATTCGACGTAAAATTTTGACACAATTTTACAGACATTCTAGCAGTGAAGAGCGACCATCAGGAGCGCTTCTGTCATTCAGGAGTGATTCCGTATAAGTCTGAGCCGTCAGGGTGAAGACCCAATATAGGCTATAAGAGCGACCATCAGGAGCACTTCTATCATTCAGGAGTGACTCAGTATAGGTTTTCTGAGCCGTTAAGGTGAGGACCCGATATAGGCTGTAAAAGTGACCATCAGGGGTGCTTCTGTTATTCAGGAGTGACTCCATATAGGTCTGAGCTGCCAGGATGAGGACCCCATGTAGAATGTAAGAGCAACCATCAGGAGTGCTTCTGTCATTCAGGAGTGACCCTGTATAGGTCTGAGCTGTCAGGGTGAGGACCCGATATAGGCTTTCAGAGTTACTATCAGGACAGCTTTCGTCTTTCAGGAGTCCATATAAGTTTTGCTGTCAGGGTGAGGACCGGATATAAGCTGTCAGATTGACCATTATGAGCACTTTCGTCTTTCAGGAGAACCTCCATGTAGGTTAACTATCATGGTGAAGACTCGATATAGGCTGTCAGAGTGACCCTCAGGAGCGCTTCAGCCTTTCAGGAGAGCCTCCGTGTAGGTCAAACCGTCAAGATTAGACCCGATATAGGTTGTCAGAGTGACCGTCAGGAGCGCTCTTGTCTTTCAGAAGAGCCTCCATGTTAAGTATAGCCGTCAAGGTGGGGACCCGATATAGACTATCAAAGTGACCATCAAGAGCGCTTTCGACTTTCTAGAGAGCCTCCGTGTAGGTTTAACTGTTAGGTGAGGACCCAATATAGGTTGTTAAAGTGGCTATCAGGAGTGCTTCCATCTATCTGGAGAGCCTCTGTATAGGTCTAGCTATCAACGTAAGGACCCGATATAGGCTTATGAGTGACCGTCAGGAGCGTTTCCATCTTTCAGGAGAATCTTTGTGTAGGTCTAGCCGTCTGGGTAAGAACCTAATATAGGCTATCGGAGTGACCATTTCTATCTTTCAAAAGACCCTCCGTATAGATCTAGCCGTCAGGGTGAGGATCTGATATAGGCTGTATGAGTAATCATCATGAGTGCTTCTGTCATTTAGGGAGCCTCCGTGTAGGTCGGCCATCAGGGTGAGGACCCAATATAGGCTATCGGAGTAACAGTCAGGAGCGCTTTTATCATTCAGGAGAGCCTCCATGTAGGTCTATCAGTCAAGGTGAGGAGCCGATATAGGCTTATTAATGATCATTAGAAGCCCTTCTGTCTTTCAGGAGAGCCTTCATGTAGGTCTAGCCGTCAGGGTGAGACTAAATATAGGTTGTTGGAATAACCGTCAGGAGCGTTTCGTCTTTCAGTAGAGCTTCAGTGTAGGTTTAAACATCAGGGTGAGGACCCGATATAGGCTGTCAGAGTGATCATCAGAAGCGCTTTCATCTTTCAACGAGCCTTCATATAGGTTTAGCCGTCAGGATGAGGACTTGATATAGGCTGTATGAGTGACAATCGGGAGCGCTTTCGTCTTTCATAATTCTGTATAAGCTTGTTTACTTTTCTAATTTCTTGATTTTGATTCTTCTTCAGGGGAACAAACTGTGATTTCTGTTTCTCCCCTTCATTCTCTCATTTGATAGAGCAACTGGTTTCACCCCGGGTAGCATCCTTGATCTGTATATACTTCTGAGCCTGAGAGAAGATGTCCCTCATCCTAGTGATTTTATGCTTCACTGAGTGTTTGTAGGATTCGAAGACTTGCAACCCACTGATGAATGCAACGGCAGCCATGTCGTTATTGCAATTATACACCAAGGCTATATGGCTTTGGAAACAATTGACGTAATGTTTGAGGCTCTCTCCAGTCTTCATCTTGATCATGAGGAGGTGATTGATGTTCTTCTTGAGCTCCCGTTGGGAGGTATATTGGTGATAGAAGGTCTGCTTTACCTCTTTGAAACTCTGGAGCGAGTGCCTCAGGAGATAGTAGAGCCAATTATAGGCGGCACCTTTGAGATTGGATGGAAACATACGGCTCAAGAGGAGGTCATCGTGAAAGTGGACTGCCATCTTGTCTTGATACCACCAGAGGTGTTGGATGGGATCGGTCGCCCTAAAGTATCACTCGAATTCAGTATTATGAACTTTTAGGGAAAGTAGTGAGAGGTGATTTCCTTTGAGAGCTGTGAATCATATGTTCTCAAGCAATAAGGCTCCACCTCCTTTCAGAGTTGTTGAAATGCTTCCTCGATCTGCTTCCAATTAATCTTCTCAATGTCCTCGATGTGAGGGACCATTGAGCCTTGGGACCAGAATTCTTAGAGTGTTCAACATCACTCAGGAAGTCAGATCTAGCATGCCTCCGACTACTCTCAGTGTGGATGGTTCCTGCAGTAAAAGGCGATGACAGGGATCCAGAGACCCCTTTGCCCCCTGATTCTTT
The DNA here is from genome assembly GCA_038442645.1 of Agave tequilana. Lineage (NCBI taxonomy): Eukaryota > Viridiplantae > Streptophyta > Magnoliopsida > Asparagales > Asparagaceae > Agave > Agave tequilana. The sequence goes on along the minus strand of JAVJIF010003109.1, from coordinate 68,739 downwards.
GTGAACTGCGACTTTCGAAGGATCTCGATCTGGACACGAGCCATCACGTCTCTCACTAAAGTAGCCTTTTCACATTCAGGAGCCACCTCCGCCGTTGCTCGCCCAATTGCTTTTGGAGGCTGGCGAGCATTTTAAGGAGCTGACCTTCGACTGAGCCAAATTTCATGTCTGTTGGTCCCTGCCTCCGGCGCAGTAGCTGGAGAAGAGTGATTTTCTTTGACATCTTCACGAGAACGTCAGGATAGGGAAGATAAGCATCGATAGGGCCCGCACCCCAGTAGCCATCAACTTGCCTTTCAAAGTGGTGGCGGTGGCGGGCTGGGATGCGTTCTTCCTTGGTGGGGCAATTTTCGTTTGGTGAGGCTTATTGAGGAAGGGTTTGGAAAGGGAGGAGATCTTAAGTGTCGATTCAAGAGATCTAAATAAAAGCACCAAAATGTGGAGGAAAATTCTTAAGAATTTCTCCACACCACGAATTGTAAGTGAATAGACATGTGAAAGAAATCACAAACAAGCGCTTTATGTGAAAAATGCGAAAGGGAAAAACCACGAGAGAGTGAGAGAATTCACTACAATGTCAGATAATTATAAGGAATTCTGTAGTGTGATTTTGCGATTACAATCTTTAAGATTTTATGTAATAATCAGGAACTAACCCCTTCCTGATGGAGGAGGAGATGTATTTATACCCGCTAGAACTGTCATTGTGGGTGCATATATTTGAGACTACATAATTGCATGATTTGTTCATTATGATTTCCTTGTAACCGTCCAGATCTGTGTCATTTTATTGTATGGATAGCCATGTAGAGATATCTGCCACTATCTATAACAACTCGCATTGATATTTGGGCGTTATAACATTTAAAATGTAGGGATGAACTGGAGGCATAAGTGGATCCGCGAATCGCGGGGATCGTGTTGTCTAGCTGTAAGTAGCCAGGGGGAGCAGCCTTCGGAGGGTCTTCATGTCGAAGCCTTGAGTGGCTCCAGGAAGGATCTTTGTACTAATTATTGGCGTCCCTGAGAATCGCACAGCTCCGGTTGAGTCATGGATCTTGGTGAGTAATGTCTGATCAGATATTGCTCAGGGTGAGACCTGAGGCTTTCTTCTTGGGCCTATATGCCCGAGCCTTTCTTCCCGGGCCATTTTAGGCTTATATGATTTGGGCCTGCTAGCAAAGAAGCATTACTCCTAGTGTAACATCCCATTACCAGAATATGTACTTAGATACAAATTCAATTTTTTGATTAAATTTTTCAATTTACTTTCCATATTTGTTCTGTTTTATGATTATTTATGCGATTGTTTTGCATTGGATCCGGATCAGTAGACTTGGAGTCAGACCTGTTTGAGCCGGGGACATGATCCTAGTGTATTACTTGATTTGGTCTTTTCAGTAGTTAGATTTAATCAATTTTAGTTTCAAATGTTATTTTCTAATATTTTAAATTTTTCATGATTTATGAAATTTTTTCGAATTATTCTGCAAAATCTTCAAAATCCGTATCGACCGATATCGCTGGTCGATTCTTAGATTTTTAATTACAAATGAATTTAAATTTTTAAAATTCACTTTTGCATTATTTCTTAAAATCATATTTTTCTACTTTAGTATATTTTTAGAGATTTTTCTAAATTATCAAACTCGACCAGATTTGGAATCAGCCGGTATCGCTTGTTGATTCCAGGATTTTTAATTTGAAAATTAGATTTTATTTCTGAAAACTGATTTCATACTGTACCTCAAGATGAGGTTTTCTACCTCTGAGTTTTTTCGGGGATATTTCTGGATTAGTCGATATTTTTCGATATTAAATAATATTATTTATTTTGGAATCTTTCCCTTCTCTTTCTTTCCTTTTTTTTTCTTTTCTTTCCCCCCAATCCACCTGCCGCCCACCAACAGCACCCACATAGGTGACCACCTATCATCTCCTCTCCCATTAAATTCCCCTCTCTTATTAAACTATCTCTCTTTCTCAATCCTTTTCTTTTCTCTCATTTTCTCACTCTTTCCCTCTCTTTCTCTTCTTCCTCTCATCTTCCCCCAAAATTCGGCGCCACCACATGCTGGTGACAGCCTCAGCGGTGACCTAAGCTCTAGGCACCTCCTCTCGAATTGCCAACACCAACGTCAACATCACCATTTTCTTATCTTCTTCTTCAATTAACCTACCTCTCCACCACCTTCTCCACCATGACCTCTCCACCACTTCCACCACCTTCCCTACCACCACTTCTCCACCATTACACCCCCACCTCCCAACCTCATCACCCACCACCACCATAACCAACATCTTCCACCACGTCCTCCTCTTTACAACCATCACCACAAATTCCACCATTACCAATATCCACCACCTTCACCTCCTCCACCTTCTTCATTACCACCCTTACACCACCATACCACCACCCTCCGACCAATCACCACCACCTCTACCAAGATCACCACAACACCTTCACCTCTACCATCTTCCAAAACACAACACCACCCAACTTCTCTCCTTCCTTCTTAGGGTGGCCAACGACCACCCTTGGCCAGTAGCGTGGCTAGCACGCTACCAGTGGCCAGCCAGGCCATGGCCTGGCCGTGGCCATTTCCCCCTCTCCTCTCTCTCTCCCTCCTACTGATTTTTCTCTCTTTTTGACTCTCTCTCTCTCTCTCTCTCTTGTTTCTCTCTTTAACTCTCCTCTCTCTAACTAATCTCTCTCTCCCCCTCTCTTTGACTGATTCTCTCTTCTCTCCAGTTGATTCTTCTCTCCTCTCTCTAATTCTCTCTCTAATATATATATGTGTGTGTGTGTGTGTGTGTGTGTCTGTGTGTGTGTGTGTATTAATATATTGGTGATGTGTGCATGTGTTTCTGATATTCTGAGATTTCATGGTGTTTTTAAAGATTTATAGGCGAGTGTTCTTGCTTTTCTGAGTTTTCCCCGCTTCGACAGGTGATTTGTATTATATGAGCTGTGTATTTATACTGGTGGATTGTATTGGTGTTGTGGACATGTAACTGGTGTTGCTTATTGTACCAGCGTGGGTGTGATGTATTCTGTGAACATGTCATGACTTGTATTGGACTGATGTACTCTAATGCCTGTAATAGTATAGATGACATTATACTTATCCATGTGTGGTACTAATAATACAAGTATCCTTGAATAGATCCTGGGTTTCTACCCACTCTCAGGATGGCTACCTAATAGGTTTTAGGCCTTGAACTGTTATGGTTTTTATGATAGCTACTGGGAGTGCGCTTACACCCCGGGCGCACTATAGCCTTCAAGCTTTCATTTAGCCCATTTTCGAGATGGGTACCCAATAAGTTTTACCTTGTACCCTTATGGGTTTCGTGGTGACTACCGGGAATGTGCTTAGACCTTCTGGGTCTGCTAGCTCTACCTGGCAGGCGTGCTTAGCGCTCAGCGCTATCACTAGATTCGCTTAGACGGAACTTTGCCGGATTTTTGACTCACATTCTAAGCTGAGTCATTCTAGTAGCTCGTCAAGCGCTTTAGTGATTAAACATTGTTTGTTATCCGTGCCTCTAGCTTGCTTAGCTTCGCTTGATTGCTAATTGCCTGCTTGACAGTTTATCTATTCTTCTATTAATAGTTGTGAAGAGTTTAAAATATTTAATTATATGTTTTCGGTATCATGTCACCTGACCTGTTAATCACCCGACAACTGATATCTTAATCTTGACTTGTTACCGGCATCACATCTCATGTACCTGAACCCAGAGGAATAGCGAGTGAGCTAACTGTCACACGGAGCAAAGTGTCACACTACACACATGGTGGGGGTCACCTCTTGGTATCCGTGGGGGCCACTTCTAAGTATCCACATTGTGTCCCCTTTGCACCTGTCACCCGGATTGCATATGGTGTGGAGCTAAGTGCCACACGGAGCAAAATGCCACACGAAGCACGTAGTGGGGGCCACCCCTTGGTAACCGTGGGGGCCACCTCTAGGTATCCACTATCACGTCTGTTGTTTTCCTGCCCTCCTGATCCAGCACCTGACACGTAATAATAATAATATTAAGAACGTGGGATATTTGGTCTCTCCTTCGTTCGGGTACTGATACTCACATATCAGATCCAAATGACTTCTAATAGAGTACATATCTTAGTACAGACTACTAGTGATCTGAGACATTGGTAGGGATATAATTGAAATATCAGACGGTACGGATATTAATTATTGGATAACCTAAATTATAACACATTAACTTACTCCTGCACATAAATTGTCATGTTATTATAATCCAACAATTCATGTTGTATAACTTGAGTTAGACATCCTGTTTTACTAAATATGATTTCGGGACTTCCTGAGCTCTTATCTACTGATTGTACCGGTATGCTTGTGACTCAACACATGACCTTGCATAAGATATAACCTAATTACCAAACAATAATAAAATCAGAAATAGATGTTATTGAATCACTTCCTCATTTTGAATAATTGTGTCTATATATCAGAGATCAGATTGGGTTCTACTAGAGTGCGGACCCGGTGTGAATACCAGTGGTATGGGACACTGAAAGAAAATGATTAGAATAACAGGCGACATTGATTGTTATTATTATACGATTAAGTTATCATATCCATCACCTGTATATAATCTCTGTGACACAATAATTACTCCTGACATTCCTGTTATGCTACACTGAGGGCAACTCAAGTTGTATAAACTCAGATGATGGTGACATAGGGTATGTGATATATAGATGAGGGTTTTCTTGTTTGGATTGTCCTCTAACGTATCAATCTCATGAATCTAAAGTTTGAACTTGTATAATAAGTTTTGTCTACATTTGTATTTAATTCATTACTTGACGTCTCACTGCATACTCTTGTGTGCCTGTGATTACGACACAGTTTGCTATACAGACTTTTCTCTTCAGATTTATCGATACACGTGTGTGAAATCACCTAGAGGGGGGTGAATAGGTGACTAACTAATCTAATGATGAATTAATGCGGAATTAAAATAATTTATGCAAACTAAAAATTCTTAAGCTAAACACACAAGGTATAACCTAAGAGTGTAGCCGGATTCCCCGTGAAGGGCTCTGGACTATCTCCTTAAGATTCCTCTAGATAAGAGTTGAGATGCTGCTATGGCTCTCTTGGTTGAATACAAGTGTGAGCAAACAATCCCCAAGCATATAACAATATAGGCACAAGTATATCAAGCAAGTAAAGATAAAGGCAATATAAGAATGCAAGATATAAACACAAGTGAGAGATAGAGAGAGCAACCGCAAACACGAGAAAATTATTTCGATGTTTGAGAACCCTTGCTCTACATCCCTGCCTTCAACACTATGAAGGATTTTCACTAAATATCGATCTCACCGGATCACTCGGTAGCGCAACACCTACAACGAGTTCACACTAGAACTCTTTGGACTCACTAGTCCCTCTCTTGTTCCCCCCAAGAACTACACACCGCAAGCACACTAGCATGCCGAGGCCACGCCTCTACACCGAGCTCTCACTAGAACTCGTAACAATGCGAACCCACAGTTTGCCTCCTCAAATACAAGATAGAACACTTTGGTGATCTAAACACTTTGATCACCTAAAATACTCTGACAACAAAGATTCCTATAGGATTGATATAGCAATGGATAGCTCAAGTATGTGTGAGAAAACTTGGATGAATTTGTGGTAAAAAATCTCAAAGAATCACTTTTACAAAACACTCTTGATAAACTTTCCTTTTGATTTGAAAATATTGGCTTTTAAACATGTGGAGAAAACATCTGAAATAGATAGAAAAAACTAGCTTGAAAATTCTCCTTAAATCTTGTAGAAAACAGTCCAAGGTGCCCCATATAAATAGGCTCCAAAATATGGCCGTTGGATGCCAAGTCAGCAATCTAGACTGCTGGCAGTTGACCGCCCGGTCGACCGACCAACAATCAGATTCCTGACCGTTGTTCCAGCGGTCGACCGGCCGATCGATTATAAACTAGCAAATGACCCAACAGTCGACCGTCCGGTCGACCGGGCCATTTTTGGAGAGCAGAGGCTCTTTAGCGGTCGACCGTGTGGTCGACCGGCCCTTGGCTTATTCACATTGGTCGACCACTCGGTCGACCGAATTCTGGCTCGGTCGACCGGCAGAAGGCCAGTCTAGCAATATTCAGGGATTAAAAATATGTCTTTTTACCTTCAATTAAATCGCATAAATTCTCTGAAAATCTACAAAAATAAATTTAGTAATATACTTTGATATACAAACATGTTTGAATAAAAATCAAGACATGTTACAAACATTTTAAACTATTTTTGTAAAATGAATGTTTTGCCTTAAATAAAAATCTGTATTTTTTCAAAATAATTTTTCAAAAGTTCTCTAAATACAAAAACAAGATATTCTAAACACTTTTAAAGCTTAGAGTGTATGGATATGATCCACTACACATATATGATGAATATCTATGTTTTTGACAATAAGCTCTAAAATTTTTTGATAAAACACATGTATGTTTTTGAATCTTAAAAACTAAACTGGTATTTCCAAAATGAAAACTCTATTATGAAAACACATATAAATCTTGTGTGTGAGTGTATATGAAACTTGAGCAATCCACCAACCAATCTATCTTTTACATTTTATCTAAAAGCAAAATCTTGACACTTACAAACATGACACAAGTCTTCTTGGAAATCTTCTCTTGAAGGTCTTCTTCTCCTTCTTGACTTGGTCCAAACTTTTATCCAATGAGCTAGACTCTTCTTGAATTCTTAATGTGGTCTTGATGCACAATCTCTTGAATCAACACGTGCTAGCTCCAAAACTTGACTTTAAATCCTTTGTTGAAGCTAAACACCTAGTAAGATCTTGATCACATATCTGAGACTAATTAAATACAAGATCATTTGTACTATAACTATATGAGTTAATCATCATCAAAAGTAGAGTGATGGGCCTTCGGACCAATAATCTCCCCCCTTTTGATGATGACAAAACTCATGGAGTTATATATGCATGGATTAAAGTTAAGCTTCATGGAAGCTCCCCCTTAACTCATGCATAACAATAAACAAATAGATATTCAATAAAGTGCATAAAACTAAACAAATATATATGCATAAACAAGGTGAGGGAAACATGCATAAATTGAAAGTTCTTTTCCAAAAACCTTCTCCCCCTTTTTGTTTAAACTTTCAAAATCATTCTCCCCATTTTGTATAAACATACATCATATAGGACATGTATAAAACTCAATATATGCAAAAACTCAAATATGCATATATAAACTCTATAAACTCAAAATCATTCTCCCCTTTTTGTCAATCATCAACAAAAGGGTGAAACACAAATCAACAATAAAGATATATATGCGATATACATTCATGAAGAGGAAGACGCTAAGTTAGCTTCCCTGCATACATGCATTACATGAAGAAAGGATGACAAACTCTAACTCACATAAAGTATAATATACAATGTATAAGTAGAGATGTGAAGCTCCCCCTACACACGTGTAATCACATAAAGAAGAGATGTCAAGCATCTCAATACAAGATACACTCAACATAAATCTATATGTAGAAGAGATGTTAAGCTCCCCTTGCATATAGGAAATACATATCAAAATATTTTTAAATCACTTTAAAATAAATTTTGAAAATTATTCAAAGTAATAAAACAAAATTTAAAATCTGTTAAATCAAATTTGAGGTACCACTTGTAAATAAACAAGATTCTAAGATATCACAAGATTTTTGATACTATAGAAATTGAAATTTTTGATACTAATTGAAATAGAAACATTTGTAGATTTTGATACCAATAAAAGTAAAGTATTTTATATTTTGATACCAATTGAAATACATGATAAATTTTGATACGAACTAAAAGGTAAAACATTTGTGATACCAATTGAAATTTAAACCCAATTTGAGATCGAAACATATGCTACCAATTGAAGTATATTGTAAATTTTGATATCAACAAAATACTAATTGAAAATAATGCATAAGCTTATTAAAGTACCAATTGAGATACCAATTTGAAATCAAGAGTTAAGTCAAGCTTAGCATAAACATAATTTGTACTTTTAACATGTAAATATATTATAAATCAAGCACAATCAAATCATATATATGTATAAAAATGAAAATACTAATAAAAATTGATATTATTTGAAATTTGAAGCATATATATAGAAAGCAAAATATGAGTATACAAAGAAAATATCAATTGTGATACCAATTGAAAATATGATGAGAATTAAGTGTAACTCATAAAGATTCACCCTTTTCATGCACGTTATAAAAGATATTTAATTTGAGCATACAAGTTATGGTCGCCCATCCATCCGCCCTTTTAGGAGTTGGTAGGAGTTTTCAAAAATAAGAGTTTGAAAATATTTTACAAAATTTGAAAACTCTACCCATTGAAGAATAAATAACTAGTTTAAAGTAATTTTGAGAAACTAGTTAAAGATCCTTAAAAATAAAAATAAATCTTATATATATCACATGAATCATACTAAATACACAAAAGTTGATATTCGAAATCTATAAAGCTCAAAAAATGTACTAATGAAACAAAATCATGAGTAAACAAAAAAATGATGTGAGTGTTCAAGCATCATGTGAATAGTCTATTCATGAAAATAGTCAATGAGGCTCAAAAGAATATCTTCTTATCAAACAAAAATGAAAGTCATAAAAATTTTATTTTTCATTTAAAAACAAACTTCAAGATATATGTATGATTTATCAAAACTAACAATATACATACATATCCTAAATTTAAATGAGTCCATAATGTAATTTGCATCAAGGCAAGTGACTCAAGGGTATACATGTATATTTATTAGTTTTGAACAAAAATTACATATACATGAAGTAAAAACATGCACAAGGATAGGAAAAACAAGTGTAATGAGGAGATCATCAAAACTAGGTTATACAAGTACATGTAATGAGTATAAATGAGTAATGAAGTGCAAACATATAAGAATCAAATGTTGCTCACTACTTGAACAAGTATATACACAAGTTTTGACAAAAATTACATCTAAACAAGTATTCACCTCATGAAATACAAAACATGATTATTTTTAAAAAAACTAAAACATGCTAAAAATCATCAAATATAAAAGTATGTAAATTAAATTGAGTTTAGAGATAGTTTCCAAACCGTATGAACTATTCTCTAAGTCTCCAAAATATGGTGGTCCTCCTACCAAATTTCCTTGATAGCGGTGCACCATTTTGTAGTGTCCATCAAGCCCATGCATCCATCACCAAGCCACTAATCCTCTTACGTCATATGAGAGCCCACACCTACATCAAACATAAGAGATGAGAATTTTGGTACCCATTTTCATTTTGGTCCACGGGGGTTAGCATTATTCGGAACCCAAACATTTTTATTAGCAAAATTTAAAGAATTTACCTTATCATAACAAAACTTTGCTAAATGGCCTTTACGGTCGCAATGTGTACATTTGTACACTCTAATATGCACTTGAGAATGAGTGTGTTCGTGATGTGCAAAGTGTGCCGTGGGTGATGTGCATGAACATGTGAAGCTTGTTCTTTTGAAACAAGTTTTCCAATTAGAATGATTAAATGCACAATTGCTCAAAGTTGAGCTCAAACAATCTATTCTATTTTCAAAATTTTAATCTCATTTTTATTGATAGTAGCATAAAAAGCATGGTCAATAATCTTTTTATTTTAGAAACATTTTCTTTTCTTTTGAATTAATTTTTCTTTTTAAAGAGTTATTTCTTTCAAAGCAATTTCCTTTTCTTTTTCTATCAAAATAATCTTATTTTTCAAAGAAGTATTTCCTTCACAAAGTGTTGGCCCAAAGGCCATTATCCCGGTTATTTTGATGATAGCAAAACATATTTAGTTATGTATTTAATAATCTTGATTTTAAAGTATTTCAGGTTCAAGAAACAGATTTTGACGACTCCGCTAAAAGACTCACAAATTTGGAGTTCGCCCAACATTTGCATTCCCAAGCTAAAGCACATAGGAAGCTTCGGAATTTGCGTTGAAGAAAAGTTCAAGAAGAAGATCAAGACTTGCTAAAGAATCCAAGATGTGTACTTTGTTATTTTCATTTTAGAATATTTTGTCAAAACTAAATAGTAGAAGTAGAGATATGGGATATCACACACACACATTTTCTAGAGTAGTTTATGGCTTCAAAATAATTTCTATTTCTATTTCCAAACTCAGTTTTAGTTGAACATATCTATTTTGGAAATACGATTTTAGAGAGACTAGTTTTTGGAAAAACATTTCATTGAAAATCAAGTTTTTATCAAAAGAATTTTTACCAAGTATTTACCTTGATAGTAGTATGACACATGCTCATACTCTATGATTTTTCAAGACCAAAACATTTATCCAAGACCCAAAACCAAAATCCAAAATTGTCCAGGTCTGTGAATTCTGATTTTTCAGAAATTCACAGTGACCGGTCGACCGGCACTCGACCGGCACTCGACCGACATGCACAAATGTGCATGTGCGTATCAGTCGACCGGGAGTCGACCGATACTCGACCGACCCCAACCTGCTGCTCTCTGGAAATTGCCAGTCGACCGACCCGGTCGACCGGTGAGCCCCAACGGTCGGATTTTTGACCGTTGGCGGTCGACCGACCCGGTCGACCGGTAGTCTGTCAAAAATTCTGATAGACTCAACAGCTATTTTCTGACTTGTTGACTTTTGGGATTTGTCTCCAACGAATCTCTTGAGCAGTTTTTGACCCCTATAAATAGGTGGTCACTTCATATGATATGACTAATAATTTTAGAGCTATCAAGTGCAATTTTACAAGAGTTTCAAAGATTTCCAAAGTTTTCAAAAGAAAAGATTTTTCTCTCCAAAGCCTAAATTTCCATCACCTTTCTTGGAGCCTATTCCTCTACTTCTCTCTAGTTTTGCACTACACAATCCCATACTCTAAGTCTACTATTTGGTTCTAGGATTGTGCTTAGTGAGCTCCTTTGTAAAGTGGTCAAGTGTGATCACTTCCATTGTAATTGAGTGAAGTTGTAGAGGCATCGGCCTCAAGGCGAGCTAGTGTGCTCAAGGTGGTGAAGTGTCATCACGGGAGACGGACAAGTGTTGTCCTTGTATTGTTGATCCGGTGGGATCCTCAATAGTGGAAATCCTTCAAGTGTGAAGGCGGGGACGTAGAGCGTGGCTCGAACCTCGGAAACATTTCGGCGTGTTTGCGTTTGCTCAAATTCTTCTAACTCTATCTCTTTAATTACTTGCACCTTTACCTTGTTTAATTCTTGCAAGTATTTGTATTGTGATAATTGTTAGAGTTAAATTTTAAATTCCGCATAATTGCCATTTTCATATAGCCATCACCTATTCACCCCCCCTCTAGGTGATTTCAATTGGTATCAGAGCCTAACCCTACAACTTAGGTCTAACAACCTTAGGGAGATCCATATATTTGGCTATATATTTGCTTGTTGTTGATTGTTGCATTTTACTTGCTTGTGCATTCATGGCATCCATGGACTTTTCTAGCATTAAATCCCCTCCCAAATTTGATGGCTTGAACTTTCCTATTTGGAAAGTCAAGATGAACTTGTTTTTGAAATCCTTAGGTGTTAGGGTAGCTAGGGCCATTACCAAAGACTTCATTGAACCAACTAGTGATGAGAGCACATGGTCCGAGGATACCACCAAAGACTATGAAGCAAATGCTAGGGCACAATATGCATTAACACAAGCACTTAATGAAGATGACCTTGCACGCATCATTAATTGTAAATCGGCATATGAAGTTTGGAACATGCTTATTGTGACTCATGAGGGAACGTCACAAGTCAAGAGAGCAAAAGTTGACTTGTTACGTTCTCAATATGAGAATTTTTACATGATTGATAATGAGAGCATTGATGACATGCTCACTCGCTTTACAAAAATAACAAATGCTCTTTCTTCCTTAGGCGACAAGATTGACAACGATCAAAAGATAAGGAAGGTGATTCGAGCTCTTCCCAAAGCTTGGGAAGTCAAGGCGACAACCCTCAAAGAGCTAAATGACAAAGAGGAGATGGACTTCTCCGGCTTCATCGGCAATCTCAAAACACATGAGATGGAGATGAAGGTACGAGAAGAAAGGGAGGCACCCAAGAAGAAATCAATAGCCTTCAAAGCCGCTCCAACAATTCAAGACGAGGATGATTCATCGGACGAGTGCGATGAAGACTTCGCCATGCTCATCCGGAAGGTGGGCAAGATGTTCTACAAGAAGGGAAGACAAAGCAATTTCCGGCGAGGGAAACCTCAAGGGAGATTTGAAAGAAAAAGAGAGGAGCCCGGTCCTTGCTTCCATTGCAAGAAGATCGGTCACCTCATTGCCGATTGCCCCGCTCTCCAAGCGACCACATCCAAGAACGGGCAAAGAAAGAAGAAGGCCATGGTGGCTACTTGGGATGACACGGAGTCGGAATCCGAAGAGGAAGTCGACGCCGCGCACATGTGTTTCATGGCACATGGGGAGGATGCACCAAAGGTAACTCTAGAAAACTCTTTAGATGAGGATGAGTTAACTATGGATGAACTTGCACAATTTTTTGAAGAATTGCAAAATAGGTATGAGATTTCACAATCTCAAAATAAGAAATTAAAAAGAGAAAATGAGGCTTTAAAATATAAAGTAGAATTAGTTGTTAAAGAAAAGGATGTTTTATCTAGTGCATTTGAAAATTTGAAAAATGATTTGATAAGTATAAACTTGCAAATAAGGGTAAAACCCCCATGGTTTCAATAGATAAAAATGATTTTGTTGAGATCCAAAAGCGTGTTGATGCTTTGGACTCCACACTTAAAAATTGTGCATTTGATTTGAAAAAGATAGCTTCTAAATTTCCTAAGGGAACACCCCAAGGGAAACATGCACAACATGCTCATACACATGCACGGAAACATGCTCACACTCACAAGCATGCATACATGTATGGAAATGGTAGTAGAATTTATGTTTGCACTCATTGTGGCCGCAAAGGCCATTTAGAAAAATTTTGTTATGCTAAAAATAATGTTAAGAATAAATATGTTTGGGTTCGCCCCGGTACTAACCCTAAAGGACCCTCAAAGATTTGGGTACCAAAAGATCCTCCAAATGTAGGTGATACAGGTGGATCTACTTCCTCCAAGACTTAGGGGGAGACGGTGCCCGGGTGGTAGATGCAACTAAGCTCAAAGTTCAAATCTAGCTTGCATCGCTATCGTGGAGGCACCTATTTTTGGAGACTACCCGTAAATTGGTAACATCTCCATTTAAGAGTTTTTAATTTTGTATATACAATTGTTATAGGATTGCTAGTTTAGTTTTATGCTCCATTGATACATAATTAGTATAAACTTGCAACTCTAACATGATTGTATATGCCATGTTCAATTTTGATTTCTTTTTGACATGTATACATGTGTATAGAATTGTTAGTTTGTTTTTGTTCGTTATTGATACATGCTTATATAGAATACTTTTCTATCATGTTGTGTACATGCCTTGTGATAATTTTCATATCTTGTATTGTTATGCCTTATGTTATACTTGTCCACATGTCCATTTTGTTAGATAGTGTATCTACATGTATAGTTTAGATGTTGTAATTTTATACTTGTATACATATAGACCTATTTTCATAAATAAAATAAAACCTTTTGAAAATTTTCATATTTAAACAAATACCTTAAAGATGGCAATTGCGCACCTCAACTCATTCAAGAGGAATCAAGAGGATGAAGTTCAGAACCCGTCACTGGGTATTCGGCTTCAACATCTTTAAATCTTTGTTTAAAATTGCAAAATAAAATTAAATCATTTTGTGTGAAGTTTTGTTGATATGATCACTAAATGAAGATTTTTTAAAACTGATTGTTATATCCCTGTATGTTGTTATAAACATATTGTTATAATTTTATTTAAATTTTTTTTTTTTTGGGTCAGAATCTGGTAGCAGAATTTTCAGACTTACCGGTCGACCGGCTCCTAACCCCAGTCGACCGGCTCTGTCTGAGAAAAATTTTTGTATTTTTTTGTGCTACCGGTCGACTGTTGTTATAGGACCAGTCGACCGATCAAGATGCGTGACTCTCTGTATCTTTTCGGTCGACCGGTCCCTTAATCCCAGTCGACCGATAGTCGTATTCTGGCGTATATTTGGACCTTTTCCTTCACTGTTTCGCTCATTCTCTCTTTTCTCTCTCAGCGACCCGCAGGAACTCCTCCTCTCCAAAATTTCTAACTTCAAATCCGTTCACTTGATCTTAAATTCCTTCAAAACCCATTTCATACTCCTCATTCCTAATTCGGATCTTCAATCTCAAGCCGATCCGTCCGTCAGATTTTCAGAATTTCTGGATTTTCAAGCTAGGGTTTCAGGATTTTCTCAAGGTAAAAAATTTCGGATTTTTCACTTGTTCTTCATTTCTAGCTTAGATATATCTCTTCTTTTGTCTTCATATTAGGTTGATTGATCATCTAGATCGTGCCTTTACCTGCAAAACCCTAAAAATTTGATTTTTGTCATGCTCCTAAAAGACATCGTTCTGAGAAGGGAAAGGGCACTGCCCAATCCTCATCTCAAGCCCCTAGGACTGATCCTGTGTTCCGTAACGATCTTGCCTCTGATCGTTACACACATTTAGCCCTAGGAATACTATTTCGGGTAGATATGTGGCTATCCAAGACTTTGAACATCTAGATATCCCCCACATTCTCCGTGCCAACAATCTTGTGGATTTTCTCTCCATCAGGGAGAAGGTTTACACTTCTTTGGTTCCCTATTTCTATGCCAATTTTGAATTTAGTGGGAACCGGATTATCTCCCGTGTGATGGGTAGGGACATAAACATTTCCTAGGTCAGTTTGCTAGGATTCTTCATCTTTCCACTGATGGAATAGATGTTTACTCTTATGACCTACATGATTTTCCTGAATATCCGGAGGGTGAGTCTTCGCTCACCGCATCCACTCTCATTCACCGGGATGACAATCCCGATCTAGTGAGGAATGAGATTGTGAGTCAGTATTCCCTCCAATCTCAGGTCCTTGCTAAGATTATCTTTCATAATATCGTGCCTAAATCCGGTGAATTCAGCCATGCTCGAGGCCCTGTTCCCTTGATTATCTATTGCCTCCTTAAAGGCATTAGGATAAATTTCCCTCGAGTGATCGCTTCTCACATGAGTGGTGATCAGATTCGCACTGCTGGTAGGAGTCTGCCTTACGGCATGCTCATTACCCATCTGCTTAGGGCTTTAGACTTCGATCTTTCTGGTCAAGCCTCTTCAAAACCCTCTTCTGATATCAATACTGCTGCTTTGAAGATGATGGAAGCTCAGTTGCGTCGACACGCAGCTGTGCAACCACCACCTGTTCCTGCAGCTGATCCAGCTCCAGCTCCACCTCCTGTTTTTCCTGCTCCTGAGTTTCAGGGTGCTTCTTCTTCTGAGCTCCGCTCGCAGATCGAGGCACATCAGGCCTGGGTCGGTGAGCAAGTCTCTGCACTTCGTGCAGATATGGCTGCTCGTGATGCTTCTCTTCGGGCAGATATGGAGGCTCGTGCTGCTATGGATGCTGCTTTTCGGGCGGAGGTCCGAAACGACTTGTCCTATATGGCTGAATCCATGAGATTTGTGGATGTTCAGTTTCAGTCCCTGTTCTCTAAATTGGACATAGTCGTTCCTGATGGGACTCCGGGTGCTCGTCGTCTCCCTGCCGCTGGTCCTCCTTTCCCTCCCAGAGCTCGCGTCTCTGTTCCACCACCGCGCCCCAGAGTTGATGCCGTGGATACAGAGGAGGTAGATTCCTCTTCTTCCTCAGATGATGGTGATGACCAGACGATGGCCGAGGGCTCTGATGATGACGAGGAGGAGGATGACGAGGCGACTGAGTGATGCTGCTGATGAGTGACCTCCCCTTTATTGATGATGTCAAAAAGGGGGAGAGATATTTGGAGAGAGAGATATTTTGTTATGACTCTTTTGATATTTTGTTATGTACTTGACTTATTTTGTTGTGTTGGACACCTTTTATTCTTGTGTTGTGGACATGTATTGTTTGTGTTATGTATTTATGTCATGTTGAGACTCATTTCCTTTTATCTATGATATGACTTGTGTAGTTGAGATTTTTCTATGGGCATGGATATATGATGTTTATGATTTAGCAATTGTGATAATATGCCTGAGTATGATTTTTATATATGCATATGTTGAGGGGGAGCTTCATTTGAAGACTCTACCCAAAATATCTTGTGATAACTACATATGTTTTGCCATCATCAAAAAGGGGAGATTGTTGGCCCAAAGGCCATTATCCCGGTTATTTTGATGATAGCAAAACATATTTAGTTATGTATTTAATAATCTTGATTTTAAAGTATTTCAGGTTCAAGAAACAGATTTTGACGACTCCGCTAAAAGACTCACAAATTTGGAGTTCGCCCAACATTTGCATTCCCAAGCTAAAGCACATAGGAAGCTTCGGAATTTGCATTGAAGAAAAGTTCAAGAAGAAGATCAAGACTTGCTAAAGAATCCAAGATGTGTACTTTGTTATTTTCATTTTAGAATATTTTGTCAAAACTAAATAGTAGAAGTAGAGATATGGGATATCACACACACACATTTTCTAGAGTAGTTTATGGCTTCAAAATAATTTCTATTTCTATTTCCAAACTCAGTTTTAGTTGAACATATCTATTTTGGAAATACGATTTTAGAGAGACTAGTTTTTGGGAAAAACATTTCATTGAAAATCAAGTTTTATCAAAAGAATTTTTACCAAGTATTTTACCTTGATAGTAGTATGACACATGCTCATACTCTATGATTTTCAAGACCAAAACATTTTATCCAAGACCCAAAACCAAAATCCAAAATTGTCCAGGTCTGTGAATTCTGATTTTTCAGAAATTCACAGTGACCGGTCGACCGGCAGTCGACCGGCACTCGACCGACATGCACAAATGTGCATGTGCGTATCAGTCGACCGGGAGTCGACCGATACTCGACCGACCCAACCTGCTGCTCTCTGGAAATTGCCAGTCGACCGACCGGTCGACCGGTGAGCCCCAACGGTCGGATTTTTGACCGTTGGCGGTCGACCGACCCGGTCGACCGGTAGTCTGTCAAAAATTCTGACAGACTCAACAGCTATTTTTCTGACTTGTTGACTTTTGGGATTTGTCTCCAACGAATCTCTTGAGCAGTTTTTGACCCCTATAAATAGGTGGTCACTTCATATGATATGACTAATAATTTTAGAGCTATCAAGTGCAATTTTACAAGAGTTTCAAAGATTTCCAAAGTTTTCAAAAGAAAAGATTTTTCTCTCCAAAGCCTAAATTTCCATCACCTTTCTTGGAGCCTATTCCTCTACTTCTCTCTAGTTTTGCACTACACAATCCCATACTCTAAGTCTACTATTTGGTTCTAGGATTGTGCTTAGTGAGCTCCTTTGTAAAGTGGTCAAGTGTGATCACTTCCATTGTAATTGAGTGAAGTTGTAGAGGCATCGGCCTCAAGGCGAGCTAGTGTGCTCAAGGTGGTGAAGTGTCATCACGGGAGACGGACAAGTGTTGTCCTTGTATTGTTGATCCGGTGGGATCCTCAATAGTGGAAATCCTTCAAGTGTGAAGGCGGGGACGTAGAGCGTGGCTCGAACCTCGGAAACATTTCGGCGTGTTTGCGTTTGCTCAAATTCTTCTAACTCTATCTCTTTAATTACTTGCACCTTTACCTTGTTTAATTCTTGCAAGTATTTGTATTGTGATAATTGTTAGAGTTAAATTTTAAATTCCGCATAATTGCCATTTTCATATAGCCATCACCTATTCACCCCCCTCTAGGTGATTTCACAAAGATCATTTAATTTAGAAATCAAGGAAATATTATCTTCTTTCATCATATCATTTTCTTTTGAAATGTTTTCAAATTTATTTTGAAAAGAATATTTTTCTTCTAAAATAGAATCATATTTCCTTTTCAATTTCTTATTATCCTTTTTGAGCATATCATATTATAAAGAAGTTGTTGACAAAAAAGAAGCAAGATCATCATAAGACATGTCAACATCCTCATCAAGCTCGGATTCGGAATTTATCTCAAGGGGGTTATCCTCTTGGACCATGTAGCACAAGTTGGAAGCATCACTTCCATCATCCGAGTTTCTCCCCGCATAGATTGCTCTGTTCGCCAAGAAAGACTATAGTGTTCCAAATACAACAGCCAAATCAAAATTAGCAACCGTAGATAAATATTCATCATTTAGGGTACTCTTTAATGCATGGATGGCTTTAGTATTAGCCTCAAGATTTTTATCATTTAAACAATATGAATTTTTAATAGTGACAAAATAAACATGAATACCTAGAGCTTTGAGGTACAAAAACATCTTAACTTTCCAAGTTTGGATGTTAAGAATGTCTAAAGTGGGAGGTGACATGAAATTCATGTGTGCATATAAATATTGTGATTAGCTATAAATGAGGATCTTTAACTCAAGGTGGTTAGACCCAAATCAAGAGCACCAAGCTCTGATACCAATTGAAATCACCTAGAGGGGGTGAATAGGTGACTAACTAATCTAATGATGAATTAATGCGGAATTAAAACAATTTATGCAAACTAAAAATTATTAAGCTAAACACACAAGGTATAACCTAAGTGTGTAGCCGGATTTCCCGTGAAGGGTTCTGGACTATCTCCTCAAGATTCCTCTAGATAAGAGTTGAGGTGCCGCTATGGCTCTCTTGGTTGAATACAAGTGTGAGCAAACAATCCCCAAGCATATAATAATATAGGCACAAGTATATTAAGCAAGTAAATATAAAGGCAATGTAAGCATGCAAGATATAAACATAAGTGAGAGATAAAAAGAGAGCAATCGCAAATACGGGAGAATTGTTTCGAGGTTCAAGCACCCTTGCTCTACGTCCCCGCCTTCAACACTATGAAGGATTTCCACTAAAAATTGATCCCACCGGATCACTCGGTGCCACAACACCTACAACGAGTTCACACTAGAACTCCTTGGACTCACTAGTCTCTCTCTTGTTCCCACAAGAATTAAACACCGCAAGCACACTAGCTTGTTGAGGCCGCACCTCTACACCAAGCTCTCACTAGAACTCGAAACAATGCGAATCCGCAAGTCCGCCTCCTCAAATACAAGGTAGAACACTTTGGTGATCTAAACACTTTGATCACCTAAAATACTCTCACAACAAAGATCCCTATAGGATTGATATAGCAATGGATAGCTCAAGTGTGTGTGAGAAAACTTAGATGGATTTGTCGTGAAAAACTCAAAGAATCACTTTTATAAAAGACTCTTGATAAACTCTCCTTTTGATTTGGAAATATTGGCTCTTAAACATGTGGAGAAAACCTCTAAAATAGATGGGAAAAACTAGCTTGAAAACTCTCCTTAAATCTTGTAAAAAACAGTTCAAGGGAGCCCCATATAAATAGGCACCAAAATATGGCCGTTGGAGGCCAAGTCAGCAATCTGGACTGCTAGCGGTCGACCGCCCGGTCGACCGGCCAACGGTCAGATTTCTGACCGTTGTGCCAGTGGTCGACCGGCCAGTCGACCGTAAACTGGCAAATAACCGCTCGGTCGACCGCCCGATTGACCGGGCCATTTTCAGAGAGCAGAGGCTCTCTGGCGATCGACCGTGCGGTCGACCGACCCTTGGCTGTGTACGTTTGTGCACATCGGCGCCTGCCGAGCCGGCAGAAGGCCAGTCCAGCAATATTCAGGGATTAAAAACATGTCTTTTTACCTTCAATAAAATCTCACAAATTCTCTAAAAATATAAAAAAATAAGTTCAGTAATATACTTTGATATACAAACATGTTTGAATAAAATCAAGACATGTTACAAACATTTTGAACTATTTTTTCAAATTGAAAGTTTTGCCTTAAATAAAAATCTGTATTTTTCCAAAATGATTTTTCTAAAACTTCTCCAAATACAAAAATAAGATATTCTAAACACTTTTAAAGCTTAGAGTGTATGGATATGATCCACTACATATATATGATGAGATATCTATGTTTTTGACAATAAGCTCTAAAAAGTTTTGATAAAACACATGTATATTTTTGAATCTTAAAAATCAAACCGGTATTTTCTAAAACGAAAACTCTATTATGAAAATACATATAAATCTTGTGTGTGAGAGTCTATGAAACTTGAGCAATCCACCAACTAATCTATCCTTTTTATTTTATCTAAAAATAAAATCTTGACACTTACAAACATGTTACAAATCTTCTTGGAAATCTTCTCTTGAAGGTCTTCTTCCCCTTCTTAACTTAGTCCAAACTTTGATCCAATGAGCTAGACTCTTCTTGAGTACTTGATGTGGTCTTGATGCACAACCTCTTGAATTAACACGTGCTAGCTCCAAAGCTTGACTTTAAATCCTTTGTTGAAGCTAAACACCTACTAAGATCTTGATCACATATCTGAGACTAATTAAGCACAAGATCATTAGTACTATAACTACATGAGTTAATCATCATCAAAACTAGAGTAATGAGCCTTTGGGCCAACAGTGTGCCTGTCTATGCATGTCACTTAGCACTCATCTTACCACTCGTTGGGGGGTTCTAACTCTCCTGAACCTGTATGTTCAGATCTTAGAGTTTGGACCATGGTAGACTTCCTAGTGATCAGAGATGCGTAGCGATAGCGTCGTGGATCAGCAGTCGACCGTCCCCTACTCTTCCAGGCTCCCCGGCTCGTCTCTTAAGTTTTCTCTTTGTAACTCGTGAGCGCCTTTTGTACTGTTTATTCTTGTATATCTCCTTATATTTGCGCGTATTGGTGATGTAATATTCTTATAATATTGTGTCACATCTTGTGATAACTTTGTAATTGTATTCATATGTTGGAATGTATAATGCATCACGTACTTTCAGACTGATTCTTACCTGTACTGATGTTTAGCGTATATACGTGAGGATATTTTTGACCTGCGTATATACGTCGCAGTAATGTCTCCGTACCCGCGGGATTGGGGCGTTACTCTGAGGAAGTCTGACACGTGTTGCGATCTTAATGAGGGTCAAATTCCGACCACTATAATTAGTATTCAAACCAATTGGGCTATGCTAATAGCTGGACTGGCAAGCCCATTCTGAACTATATTTGGAAATTTATCATCCAGTTCAGAGCTAAAAAGATTGTATCTAGCTTTGCAAATGAAGGATTAGCTCTCATATTTGTCCAAGTAAACTGTCTACCACACACGCAAATCAATCCAGTCAAATTCTCTAACCACATCACTAAATTCTTCAAAATCTCTCTCATGAGATCGTACCCCGTTGCTGTCAGATAGAAATTTGTTTCGTTCATTTGCTCATTGTAAATCAAAATTCGGAGTTTGAAACTGATTATTGTTTTTCGCTGGTAAGAGTGAGTGGAAGAGTTCTACGTTTGTGCGAGACACATGACATATTTTTATTCGGTCTCAGTAAATGATCGATCTAACATAATTTTAGGTTTCCAAGCTCAAGCTTTCTCGTATTTTTGATGGTGGTTTCAGTTATGCCATACAGAAAATGATGCCTTGTAAACAAACAGAAGAATAATAAATCTTTGGCAACAATTTGCCCACATATTACTATAGCTCCACCTTCAAAGCTCAATAGTCTGCAAGAATAAAAGGCTCTCACTATCTCCTTTCCGAAATTCAAATAACCAATTTCACATTCTGAAGTATAAGATTTTCGTTTAGTTTTTTTTTCCCCGACCGTCAGAAGTATTACAGAACTAAAAACAAAGGGAAAAAAACGCAAAGAGGGAATCTCCGCGCAGAATTTATTTGTCATGATCATGTTGCGCGCGCAGGGCAACAACCTCTCTGAGGAATTCACACCAAACAGAGACAGATGCAACCGGAGATGTACCTACTCAACAAGAACCGAGAAATAATAGAGAAAGCAAATCAACACAATATTTAACGAGGTTCGGCAATTTGCCTCTGTCTTCGGGGCAAGGGAGAAAGAGATTTTATTGATTCAACAATCAATACAAACCAATACAAGAGGGATACTTTGAGATATTTTCAGGAATATAATGCACGAGGGCTCTAACCCTTATTTATAGCCACAGACTCAGGGATTTAGAAAACCCTTATTAGATTCGACTCCAAAACAGAAAAAGAGTCTGAATCCAAAAAGGAGTTAAAACGCTTCTATCTGTGGACCGGCCGGCCGGCCGACCCTTGTACTCGGACAATCGGCCCAGTCGACCGGCACCAACAGAGAGTAGCCACTTTCAGTCAGTCAACTGGGCGGTCAACCGTTCCTTACCACGGTCAACCGCGCGGTCAACTGAGATATGTCTGTGCATGTCGTGCATACCTGTCGACAGCTCGGTCGACCGGTCCCTCCTCCGATCGACCGGGCGGTCGACCGAGGTTCTGTCTTGGCCGGCTGCAAATGTCGTTCTTACTCCCTTTGACTTTCGGTCCCTGTGCTATCTTCTCTATCTCCTTTATCTCCTCTCTCCTTACAATTTTTCACCTCGTGAAAATTTTTCAAATCTGAGCCGAACTCCAACGAATACCTGGCGAAATCGACACACGATATCGGTGAAATCGACACACAATCTCGGCTTGAGCGATCCGAACGAAATCGACACACGATCTCGACTTGGCCAACAAACAAAACATGTTACTTCAACGAATTGCCAGTACACCTACAATTGATTTTCACTGATCTCACTAGATCCAAATTGAGTTTGTCGTCACCACCTGTAACTCTCATCAAATTCTAATATCAATTGTACGCTTCCAACTTCAGCTCAGCTATCCAAACTGAATGCACCTATACATGCGTTCCCATCACTTCACCGACGGAGAAATACCATACGAGCCGACCAACGAACGTGTCTCCCACTCAGCAACTTCATGGAACTCTATTCCAAATGACCTCAAGACGGACCCAATCATGAGCCAACACTGACTCTCCAAATGACTGGCTCTCTCTAGTTCACATATCTTCGAGACGGTCCAACTAATCTGAGTAGACCACACCACACACCATCATCGAGTTCAACAAACTGGATGCACACCCCCTTATGCAAGCTTAACCATCTTCTCACCAGAATATCAACTCTTCATCGAGATCATAATGCTTCACATCTACGTGAAGTCTAACTCTTCACGTGAAGTCCATCTCTTTACTTCTACGTGAAGTCCCAATCAGCTTTCGAGAATCCAAATACACCATATACGTTCATACGGGTTGCATCACTAAATGGCTTTGCCTTTATGGCTGTCTACGTACCTTGCCCAAGGGATCAAGCCAACCATAATTCATTGAAATGAGCTCCATCAAGCTCAAGCACTTATGACTGAATCTTTAGCAGCGAACTGACCTTGCTGAGTCATACGAATCTCCTTACTATCGTCATTGAGAACAACGATCTTCAACTTGAGCTTGTTACGGTCACAAGTTTGAGATTCATGCTTCTTCACTCACTTTCGTGATTTTATTTGGTTCCAATGGCTGCAAATAATTCGACATTATCATTAATATCTTTAACCTGTTCAGCATCAAAACTAGCTACATGATCTCCACCCGGTGTCACATCCAGTAAAGTCCTCACTAA
Source organism: Agave tequilana (assembly GCA_038442645.1). Taxonomy (NCBI): domain Eukaryota; kingdom Viridiplantae; phylum Streptophyta; class Magnoliopsida; order Asparagales; family Asparagaceae; genus Agave; species Agave tequilana. Next base: position 45,071 of record JAVJIF010003109.1, on the reverse strand, counting down.
TACCGAACCAACTGGAGATGGTAGAGTAGCATCAACCTCCACCCGCTGCGATGCTTCCTTGGTCTCATCCTCTCCACCTGCTGAGAGATGGTAGACTTCAACCCTGAAGTCTCATCAAATAAGGCGTGCTGACTCATCACGATCTTCTTGATTTCGGGTTCCCATAACCTATAACTTTTCATATTTCTTTTGACACCCAAAAACACAAACTTCTTTGCTCGCGGATTCACCTTACCATCTTTGGCACCAAAGTAGGACGTACTTTCAAATTCCCGCAGCAAACCATGACCTTGAGTAGCTATCCCAAACCAAACTTCTAGTTGAATTTTACCTCCTATCACAGTTGATGACAATCTATTTATGAGATAGATAGCATACACAATCGCCTCAGCCCAAAATGATTTGTCTAATCATGCATTAGACAGCAAATACCAAGCCTTCGCCAGCAAAGAACGGTTTATCTCCTTAGCCAACCCATGTATTCCATCTGTGAAGTGAGTATCAATACCAGAGTTCTGGCCAAATTATAGGAATTGGTTCATATATCTTTCAACATTACCAATTTGTAACTTTTTGATCTTCTACCATTCTACTTCTCCATCATATCCTTCTACTTCACCAACATATCTAAGGCTTCACACCTTTGTCTCATGGGATATATCCAATAATTCCTACATAAATTATCAATAAAAGAGACAAAGTACCTTTGACCTCCAAGCGATGCAGTCTTAGCAAGTCCCAAAATACTTACGTGAACACAATCAAGAAGACCTTCAGAGTGATGAGTACTGGTGCTGAATTTTACCTTCTTCTTGTCCAGAATGTCGTGTTCACTCAATTTCAAGTTGCAGATAGTAGCACCTTCCAATGATTCCTTCTTTGCTAGAGTTTGCAAAGACCTTTCACTTCGTGTCCGACCTTCATCTGCCAGACCTGTGAACAAATATTATCTGAACAAATAAAAGTCTCCATCGGACCTATAACTGTACTACCCTTCAAGTAGTAGAGATTGCTTCGGCGGACGCCCTTCATAACCACTATTGAGCCTTTGGTCATCATGAGAACATCATCTTGTAAAGCTACCACAAGACCTAACATCTTCAAAGCACCAACAGAGATAAGATTTCTTTTGATTTGAGATACGTACCTCACCTCCTTCAGTTCTCGTACTATCCTATCATCCATCTTGATACAAACTATACCAATCTCTTTTACGTTACATGGATGATCATCATCCATGACAGCAAAACATCCATCTAGCTTCTCAAAGCTAGAAAACTAGTTCGTATTCGGGCACACATGATAGGTAGCTCCTGTATCTAAGATCCACTCAGCATTATCTGAGTAATCAACAGTAGGAGTAGTAACAGAGAAAGAGAATACCGATGAGTCTAAATCCGATCCATACGCCTATGAAGTACTGGTATGAGTACTGACCACCTTTGCGAGATTTGCTTCGGTCATCGGCTCCTTCTTATTACCTTTGGCCTTCGGACAATTAACTTTCCAGTGCCCTAACTCCTTACCAAAGGCGCACTGGTTCCTCTCCAGATCTCTGAAATCTAATTAGACTTCGATCTTCTTAGATCACCTCTGCCCTTCTGATTGCAACTTCTGCCTCTTACCGCCAATGCCTCTGCTGTTGTGCTCCCAGAAGAAGAAAGTTTGCCTTCTTACTTCATAATTCACAAGAGCAGCAGACACCTCGTTGTAGTTAAAGGATTTTCTTCCATTGATCAATGTAAGAGTAAAGGTCTTATACTCTTTTCTAGATCCTCTTACCACCAATGCCTCTGCTATTGTACTCCCAGAAGAAGACAATCTATCTTGCTTCTTTACTTCATAATTTACAAGAGCAGTAGGCACCTCACTATAGTTAAAGGATTTTTTTCCATTGATCAATGTAAGAGTATAGGTCTCATATTCTTCTCTAGGAAGAGAATTCAATAGAACTGCCACCTTATCCTCTTCATCGATCTCCACATCCATATTAACTAGGTATGTAAAATGTTTTGTGTAGCTATTCATGTGCTCGTCAATGGATCATCCTCTTTTCATCTGGAAATGATATAGCTTACTCTTCAATTGCAACCGTGATTCGACGCTTTTCGTCAGATATGTCTTCTCTAGGATCTCCCACAACTGCCTCGTAGATGTTTTATGCAACACAAGATACTTGATGTCTTGTGTCAAGCAAGACCTGATCAAGCCACACGTCGTCTGGTACATCTTGTCCCATTCTTTTTCAGTAGTTGATTCGTGCTTCTTCTCTAACTGTAGAGTGTCTTCGAGGATTTGATGCCGTCATTGCATCCTTCATCTCACTTCTCCATATACCGAAGTTGTTCCTACCATCGAACTTCACCACATCAATCCTCAACATATGTGGATTCACGAATTTCACCATAGATGTACCATCTCTAGCCATCTTCTTAACCGATTCCTCAAAGGAATGCGAAAGTAAACAGAGTTAGATAAAGACAAAATTTTTATCTCCACGCGTAGATGTATTATCTCCAAACATCTTCTTAACTAATTCCTCAAAGCAATGCGAAAGCAAACAGAGTTAGATAAAACAAACTAGATAAAGACAGAATTTTTACCTCCACGCAAAACCCTCGAAGAGTTTCTGAAGCAATCTACTCCTCTGAATTGATTTCTCGAGCAATCACACGCTGTTTTTGAGATCGACACACGATCCCACAAACAGTCCCAACACTGCTTTAAGATCGACACACAATCTCTGCCTGACAGCAATTGATGCCCTTGGAATCAACACACGATCCCACGACGAACCTGGAATGCTCTGGTATCACTTATCGCATGCATAGGGCAACAACCTCTCTGAGGAATCTACACCAAACAGAGAAAGATGTACCCACTCAACAAGAACAGTGAAACAATAAAGAAAGCAAATTAACACAGTATTAATGAGGTTCGACAATTTGCCTACATCCTCGGGACAAGGGAGAGAGAGATTTTATTGATTCAACAATCAATACAAACCAATACAAAAGGGATACTTTGAGATATTTCTAGGGATACAATACATGAGGGCTCTAACCTTTATTTATAGCCACGAGTCTCAGGGATTTAGGAAATCTTGATTGGATTCGACTCCAAAATAGAAAAGGAGTCTAAATCCAGAAAGGAGTCAAAGCGCTTTTATCGGTGGATCGGCCGGTCGACCGACCCTTGTGCTCGGTCGACAGGCCCGGTCGACCGGCGCTAACAGAGAGCAGCCACTTTTAGTCGGTCGATCGGGCGGTCGACCATTCCTTGTCACGGCCGACCGCGCGGTCGACTGGGATACATCTGTGCATGTCGTGCACTCCAGTCGACAGCCTAGTTGACCAGTGCCTCCTCCAGTCGATCGGGCGATCGACCGATGTTCTATCTTGGCCTGCTGCAAGCGTCGTTCTTACTCCCTTTGACTTCCGGTCTCAGTGCTATCTTCCTCTATCTCCTTTATCTTCTATCTGCTTACAGATCAGACAAGTCTTCATGCAGTCCATTAAGATCAGAAAGAGCGGTGAGCAGTGAAAAAGATGCTGAATAACTACCCTTCTTCTTATTCATTCAGATGATGTGGTGTGCAGAGGTGAGCCCAATTTTTTTCTCAAGTTGGGAGGATCATGACTTGTTTGCTTCATAAGCCCATGGAATTGGGGATTCATCAAGTTTGATACTATTCTGGGCCCTTTAAACTTAAATTGTCTTAAGATCTCACCCCTTACTTAGGTCACTCTCCATAGCTTTAACCTAAAAAATATACCAAGCATCCTCTAGAAGCCTGAACTCAATGCATGTAACATAGCTAAAAATAATCACCGGAAGTAAGAAGTCATTCTTCTAGACTTTCTGCCATTTTGCCAGCATTTTTTTGTTTCACCACGGAAGGAGCGGTTACTAGCACCCACCAAATTGATAAAGCACCCGTCTGATTAATATACCCAAAAATTGATATAGACACCCCATAATTTTCTTAAAATTTCAAAAATACATGTTCTTCCTTCTTCCCTTATCGACTTCCTCCTTATTCCACCCCTCGTCTCCCAGCCTCCACTGCACCCCTCGTCGTCCCCCAGCCCCGCCACCCTCCCCCTCTCGCCCTCCCTCCTCCTCCTCGCAGCCAGATCTAGGGGCGAAGAGGAGGAGGGAGGTGGGGAAGAGAGAGGAGAGGAGGCCCGCCCCTCCCCCTCCTCCTCGTCGTCACAAAATCAGACAGTAAGGAAGGGGAGGGGGGAGATATGGGAGGATGAGGGAAGGAGGAGGACCATCAGACCGTTGTCGCTCATAGTGGAAGGAGGAGAAAGAAGGATAGGATATTTTAACTTTTACCTAGTGGCTAATTTTGTCCAAAAAGTTAATGACATTTTTGTAATTATTGAATGAGCGCCTTTATCAATTTGGTATGTGTTTATATCCTCTCCTCACCATAAAGCAAAAGCAAAAGACAATAAACAAAACACCAAGTTCAGATTCAATTCAACCTGGGTCTTCCCCGCAACTGTATCCGTCACTTTCTTGACTTCGTCCACATCAATGACACAATTAATAATTTCCATCAAACACTTGTAGAAGTGCCCCTTAGAAGCACAACCCCAAAACGAAAATCTCCATGGCCATGGATCATGATGATCTCCATATCTTCATATCCCCTTATGATGTAGGAAGTCAAGGCAGCAGCAGCAGAAGACCAAGGTTCAAAAACTGGCCAGACACAGGTCTCGGTCGACCGCCCGGTCGACCAAGCAAACGATTGAAGTTGTCGGTCGATCGATCATAAAGCTAAAAATTGACCAGAGAGCTGAGTCTATTAGCGGTCAACCACTAGGTCAACTAGCAAGTGTTATTTTGACTAAGAAGTCGACACCCCCGGTCGACCACCAGTTGTGTATCTACTGTTTCAGATTCTGTTTAAGATTTAATTTTTAGGTCCGTTTTGAATTCCAATTTGTTTTGTCTCCATTTATTTATTTCTAGTTTCCTAGTTAGATTAGAACTCTACTTTTTCAAGCCTATTTAAGGACACTGTATCTTTGTTTTTAGATATAAGTTTTAATCAATAAAATTGAGTTTTTCTCTCCAATTTCTCTTGGATTCGAGTTGTTTATTTTTGCTCGTGGATTCGAGTTGTTTTGCTCGGGGATTTAAATATTATCTTAACTAAAGGTATCTTTTAGGGTTCTCTGGTGCTAGAATAAAATAGCCGGCATCATTTGCTTTCTTGTCTGCGTCAAGTGCAATCAGAGCTTCAACAACTTTCTGACGATGACAGAAGACGACAAAAGTTTGCAACATCTTTACACAAGGATGAGTGATTGAATTTTGACTTGCATAAGAAATACAGAATTTTAGATTTAAAGAATAGAAAGTGCAAGTTCTCAATACTATCACTATAGCGAGTGGCTATGCAGGTCGTGATGCACAAGGAGGGACTGCGATGAAAGCATTAAGTAAGTTCTTTTTCCTTTTGAGTTTACAAAAATATGTTAGAGATTTCTTCTCAATTTTAGAAAAGAAAAGTGAAAAGTTAAGTTCGATAAAAGAAGATGATTGTGAGTTGTTGTTTTATAAACTAAATTAAAAAGAAAAGAACAAAATGATGAAAGAAGAGTGGTTTTGGAGTTAGATTCTAAATTAAGAATTAAAAACTAAAAACACTTACCTCTTCAGTGCTCATATACCTTAGATCTGTTGCTGCGACTTATCTAATCTTTGAAGGTGATCAAGCATGGCATATAGGATCTTTCCCATTCTCGATCTACACTATGAATAAAAGGGCAAACCAAACTAACAAAGGACTTGTTGTTCATCACAGTAAGCCATAAAGTGCACTTGCAATAGCGAAGTAGTCTCGAAACTTTCGGATTTACTTGGATTACAAACACATCACAGGAAAGTAAACAAAAATAAAAGTAAAGAAGAAAAAGAAACTTCGATTTGATTCATATAACAACGAAAGAAAAAACGTACTTACATTGGTGTCACCCTTAGTACAAGCTTACCTCATTCCTCTATGAAACTCTTCTCTCCTCTCAGTTACATAAAGAAAAATAAAAATTATATTAAAAGAGAAAAAAAATCTAGGTTAAACATATAAAAATATCTATTTTACCCTCTGCTTAATCCTTCTTTGTACACTAAGAATTTGCAAGATTTATAGCAAATATAGAACGGGGGACAGCGTCTGAAGATAGGGAGAGAAAACGCTCCCCCATATCATACCAGATTACTGCAGATTCGCGGCTTTGCTATGGATCCGCGGCCTGCTGGCCACATGATCCTTTTTTCCTTTTTCCTGTTGGATTTTCTACCTGATCTTTTGATTTTGATGATATCCTCATTGATCTTCGGTTAACTGATTTGATTCACTAAAATCTGAATTTAACCAACTAGATTTAGGATCATCCTCCTCTAAACAAATAGATCTAATTAAATTTGACTTTAGCTGGTATTTATTTGATTTTATCATCTTTCTCGCCATGATTATCTTCTGCAAAAAAGATATTTAAGACAAGAAAATTAGCAGATTTATTACACGATAAATGTAGGAATGTAATGAAAAGAATGCAAAATATGTGTACCATCACACTCACACACCTATATTTTGCTCGTCCTCAAGTAAAACAAAAAAAATAAATCAAAGAAATTATTAAACCACTTTCGCAAGTCACGCGATTGTACTAAGCATGTGTAACAAGCGGTTAAACCTCTATGTTATCCTTAGAAGATGAGTTTTGTCTCATGAGAGTTTCAGTTGATTACACCCACAAAATCCATAGAGAAACAAAGTGTTATTATTTTCGAAAAATATTTTAAAAAGGAAAGATAATATTTGAAGTATTATTGTAAGAGTTCAAGCAATTTAAAAGTTATAGAAAAACTAAAATTTTCATTCCTAAACATAGTCTTTATTCAAAAACTTATTACCAATCAAGATAAGGAGTCAAATTGTATTTCTTATCTAGTCTATTATTTTACCCTAAGTCATATGCACATTTCTGACTGTGAAATTTTGACTCGGCATTCTTTAACTTTAACTCTTATGTCTTATTTTCTTTTTTAATATTTTTTGTGGTATTGTTTCTTAGTTCCATTAGGCTTTCTAAGTTGTCCATGTAACGAGCATTTTTGTCCATGACTCCCTAACCAAACGGTCTTAGGACACCGGGTAAGAAAATATCCCAAGGACTTAAGGACTCGAGTAAACAAGCCCACGAAACTAGGATTTTATTATATGGACCACATTTAGGCGTGAGTACTTATGCTTTATAAGGCACAAATACCCAGCTTAACTCGAGAATTTTATATATATATATATATATATATATATATATATTATAAAGCATAAGAATCTTTGTTTTTGAACCCTAAGTGTGTAAATATATAAAGCATGCATATTTCATCAAGGTAAAAATCAAGACTAAATTAGTTTTTCAAATTTTCTTTCTAACCCTAGAAATCAAGCAAATAATCTTATTTTGGCCAAGTATAAGAAATCCTAATTATGATTCACTTATTCCTTAAAATTAACTCAATTTCTTATAAACAATATGTTAAAATATTATTTCTCTTTTTCAAAAAAGTTTATAACATCAAAGAAAATATTAAAAAATTATTTTAATAAAAAAACCTATGTTACGTAGAACCCTCCCCCACACCTATCTCATGCATTATCCTCACTGTATGAATGAACGCATAAATACATGAAAAAGAGGAAAGAGAAGGAAAATATTACCTTAAGGTGGTGGTTTCGATGGTGGTCAGATTTGATCAAGTATTGTTACCCAATCAAGATAATATGGTGGTTCATAGAACCCACCTTTATTGACCTTTTTCTATGTACATAATTACAATCTCATTATAAATAGGATCATGAATGATCCTATCATGAAACTTATTCCCTTTACATGACCAGTCTTGAAAAATCGTCACGGAGTCATCATGGTCTATACCTATGTCTAACAAAAGAATGTGACTTGGTGGAATGGTTGACTTGGGTTCAAGAGTGATTGTTCGGGAACCAATACTAACTCAAAAAAATCAACTTTGTGTTCGAGAGTCAGTTTTGGTTCAAGAGTTAAGTCCAAATTAAAAATTTTAATTTCACATTCTTTTCCCATCAAAAAAATATGACTATTCAAAAGAGGTGATTCGATTTCTAAATCTATAGGTATGGGAATAAATGTTGGCTCGAAAAATTGGTCCAAATTGGGTAAAGATACCGGAGTCAACATAAATTTGAAGATGGGAACTGAATCACAAGGTTGTAGATCGGGGTCACATTCACATTTAGTTCAATCTCATTGAATGAAAAACTTGCCATTTTACCTAAGATTTAGAATTGGTCAAGTTCAAGTTTGTGTGATGAAATTGACTCTCGGTTAAAGTCTCCAAGACACCATGATTCTTAGTTTTCATCAATATGGTTAGGGCAATTGGGAATGTTCGAATATGTGTTAGGTAGAGTTTTGTCATTTCTATCTTTTACTATGTTGATCAAATGACTCATCTGTGCTTCTAACCTGTTGAGAGATTAGGAAAAATAATTTTCAAACTGAATCAAGTTTTTCATACTCCTATCTGAGTTCATAGGTTCATCTTCTTGTGATGGGACTTGAATAGTGGAGTAAGAATCTAGGATTTGAAAATCCTGATGGGCTTGTGAGTCCTTAGGATGTATGGACTCAAGGAAGATAATGTAGGTACACCTAGAGGGGGGTGAATAGGTGTAAATGCTAATCTAGAAACTAAATGCCCTAAATGCGGAAGCTGATACAAATTTTATAACACACTTAATACAACACAACAAGTGTAGTAGAATTCCCCGTGAAGGGCTCTGGACTAACTCCTCTTGTTTCCCCTAGATATGGGTTGAGGTGCTATGTGAAGCTCTTGTTGATTAAGTACAAGTGAGGCACACACACAAGCAAGCCAAGCATATAAGGATGATAAGCAATATGAAATAGATGCAAGGCACAAACACAAGCAATGGATGATATGAATGACAATAAGAATGATGCTATGCACAAATGTAAAGAGAGAGAGAGAGAGAGAGACAATGGATCAATCGCAAAGGCACAAATATGTTTCGAGGTTCGAGCCCCTAGCTCTACATCCCCGCCGTCACCACCGTGAAGGATTTCTAATCCACTATCTCCCACCGAGGGAACCTCCGCCGAGGAGGATTTGTTACAATACTTAGGAGTACCAAACTCCTCTCTCAAACAATCACCTCACAACCGAGGGGTAAGCCAACAACCAACACCTCTACCTAAGAGGTTTACAACCAACTCCAACTCCACTTCACCAAGAGGGAGTAAACACAATCTCCACCTCACTGAAGAGGGAGCAAACCAATCACCCGATCGATCTCTACCAAAGAGGGATACAATAAGAACAAGGGTGTTTACAACAAGTGGTTACAAAGACCACAAACTCTCTTTTCTTTCCTCTTTTCCACAAAACAAGATCCTAATAGATTAGGATAGAAGATATAGCTCAAGTGTGGAAATACTAGGTGTTTGGAAAATAAGAACTCAAAGAAAACACTTGGAAAACTCTTGTAGAAGATAGAGAATGAAAATCAATACAAATATCCCAAATTCCTCTTTTCTTTGATTTTTCAAAAACCTAAAACAATATAAAATAAATCTTTTTAGCACAAAACTCTTTTGAAAACTCTTTTAAAACACTAGAGAAAGTCTGAAAATTTTGGCTCTAAAAATCTTAGCCAAAACCCTAGAGAAATGGGGTTTATATAGGCCAAACCAGAAACTAGCCGTTAGGCTGATCTGTCAGTCTGACAGACCTTCGGTCGATCGGTCGGTCGACCGCCAATGGTCAAAAATCCGACCGTTGGAGTGAACCGGTCGTCCGCCCGGTCGACCCAAAGATACAGAGAGCAGAGCTCTCTGATCCAGTCGACCGTTCGGTCGACCGGCCCACTGTGCTGCAAAACGTGCACAAGGCTGTGCACGTCGGTCGACCTCAACGGTCGACCGGCCCTTGGTTCGGTCGACCCTGCGGTCGACTGACCTGGCCTGTCAGCCACAGTCTGGGTCTGAAAACTAGGTTAAAACATTTTTTAAAAAATCTTTTATCTCTTCTAAAAATTTCATAAAACTTGTTTTAACATTTTATATTGAAACACAAACAAGTGATAAAGATTTCAAGACATATATCAAACATATGAAACTTATTTTGTGTCTTGTAAATTTTATCAAAAACCAAAACATGTATTTTATCAAACTTGAATTTTTCAATACATGAATAGGAAAGTCAAAATAAGTTTGTCTAGGAATTTTAACCATGTATGTATATCTAGAACATATCTAATATACATAAGAATAAGGTAAACTTGTTATGATCAAACTATTCATGAAAACCAATTCCAAATCATAAAACATGTGTGTTGTGTGTACTTGAGCATATCAACTATACTTATCTTTACACATGGATCTAAACACACTAAAACTAAACTAGGATACCTAAGTCTTCTTGACGATCTTCATCTTCAAGTAGACTTAATCCCAAACCATGATCCACCGGTGTAAATGAATGATCTTGAAGCTTTGGCACCGGAATCACTATGAAAAGCTCCATGCTCCTTTGTTGAAGCTAATCACCAACTAATATCTTGTTAACTGATCTGAAACTTAAAATCACAAGAATATTAGTAAACATAACTACATGAGTTAATCATCATCAAAACTAGAGTGGAAGGCCTTTGGGCCAATAATCTCCCCCTTTTTGATGATGACAAAACTCATAGAGTTATATATGCATGGATTAAAGTTAAGCTTCAAAGAAGCTCCCCCTTAACTCATGCATAAAAAAAAATTATAATTATATGCAATGAATGTTCCTAAACATATATGCATTAACATGCATAAAACACAAAACATGCATAGGGGTAAGCATTCTCCCCTTTTTGTCAATCAATAAAACATATAAGTATGCTCTAGATATCAATTAAAATACCAATTTAAAATATAAAAACATAAAACATGTTCTTTCTCTTTTTAAAACAAATGCATACAATGACATGCATATAAAACCAAAATACTTCTCCCCCTTTTTGTCAATCATCAACAAAGGGGTAAAACATATGAAACAAAACAAATTCTTCTCCCCCTTATGTATGAAACAAAGAACCAAGAAAGGGGGGTGAATAAGAAATAAATTCTTCTCCCCTTTTTGTTCAAAACTAATAAACAATAAAGGGTTAAACACCAAAACATTGATACCAATTAAAAATAAGTCAATGAAGTGCATCTAGATACCAATGGAAAATAGAAAATAAAATCTTGATACCAATTGCAAATAAAATACCAATTGAAGGTATTATACTTTAAGAGCATATGATACCAATTTAAAATTTTATTTTCTTTTACCATAAAGCAAGAGAGTGGAAATCAAATACCAATTGAAAGAGTTCAATGATACAAATTGAACAATAATAGTAGCATGGTATAACTCATATTATAACGAAGAATACGAACTAGTTTAAAATAGAAAATTTTGTTAACTAGTACGAAATCCTTCAAGCAAGGAATAAAAGCAAATTATTTCTCATAAAACATGAAATCCACATGATAATCAACACTCTAATCCAATAAAGCATAAATATGACTCATGAAAATAAAACATGAGCAACCTATAAATATGAGTGTACAAGTAAGATGTGAAGATCACAATTATGAAAAAATGTTCAATTAAGCTCAATTATTCCTTTAAACAAGAATACATGAAAAACATTAAAACTATTTAATCTTCAAGGCATATGTATGTCTAATACAAACTAAAATATATATACATATCCAAAACACACCGAGTCCACAAAGATATATGCATGAAGGCACGTGGCTCAAAAGGAATGTATATGTATAACGATAGTTTGGACAAGATAGACATATACATGAAGTTAAACATGAAAACATGAATAACATGAGAAAAACTAAATTTTCATTAAAACAAATTTCATTTTAAGGTATATGAATGTTTTGACAAACAAGAAGTATACATACATATCTCTAAACACAATTGAGTCCATATATAGATATTTGCATGAAAGGCAAATGACTCAAGGGGTATACATGTATATCTTCAAGTTTGGCAAAATAAACATATACATGAAATAAAAACTCAAAATCATCAAACACATCCAAAAATAGGAATACAAGTTTAAAATGTATGAATCATCAAAACTAGACTATACTAGTACATCTAATGGGAACAAATAAGCATTCAAGCCCAAACATACATAGATTTATTTGTGACCCATTACATGTACAAGTATAAATCCTAGTCTTAATGAAAACTAACATCTAAACATGTAATCAACTCATGAAGCATCAAAGCAAACACGAATATCATTTTGCTAAATAAAACACAGAGATTTATCAAAATTCTTTTATTTGAAATAAACTTCTAGGTATATGTATGATTCATCCAAATCTAACAATATACATACATATCCCAACCATAAAAGAGTCTATTAAAAGTATTTGCATGAAGGCAAAAGACTCACAGGTATACATGTATATTTATTAGGTTTGAATTCAAAATACATATACATGAAGTAAAAGCATGAAAATAGGCATAACAAGTATAAATGAACGAATCATCAAAACTAGCTTATACGCGTGCATATAGTGGGTACAAATGAGCATGAAGTGCAAATATATATAAATCAATTTGTTCTCACTATGTGTACATGTATATATATGCAAGTTTTGATAAAATCTACATTTAAGCTAGTTTATACCACATGAAGCATCAAAAACAAGATAAAAATCATCATGATAAAACTAAAACATGATTACCATGTAAATTCACATGTATTAGATTCATGATGTACATTATAGCTAAACAAAAAGTGAGAACACTAAATATGGGTTCATATAAGCATGTGTGTCTCAAATACTATACATGTATGTCAAGGATCTAATAAACATGACATTTACACAATAATCCATAGACAATGAAACATGCTATAAAACAAATGAATATGAAAGCATGTACATAATAATAAGGAGTTAGGAATTGTTACCAAAAACTAGAAGGCAACTCTCCTTGTCTCCAAAACATGGTGGTCCTCTCCACCAAACTTCCTTTGAAAGTGATGCATCCAAAATGCTTCTTTTAAGTACGGAACGCATCCACTCCAAGGTGTCATCACTCTCATGTCATGTGAGAGCCCACACCTACATTAAAAACACTAGGGGTGGTCTTTGGTACCCATATCTTATTGGTCCATGGGGGTTAGTACCTTCTCTAAACCAAACAAATTTATTTGCTAAATTTATATTATGTAATCTATCAAAACAAAATTTAGCAAGGTGGCCCATACGTCCACAATGTGTACAAGTGTACACATGAGCATACTTTGTGTGATGGTGTCCGTGAGGAGCATGTGTATGCCTTGTATGGTGTGCATGAAAAGATGGAACTTGTTTCTTTTGAACCAAGGATTCCAAGCGTGTATGGTTCATGGCACATTGGCTCATAGTGGAGCCCAAACAATCTATTTTCTTCTTAATTAAATTTATATCATTTTCAATCATAGAAGAAGTGGAGTATGCAATAGGTGAAGTGTGTGATACTAACCTAGCATGGCAAACATGTGCATCAATCTTATGTTGCAAAACAATATTTTTCTCTAAACAAACATTTAAATCAGTTGAAATAGAAATTATTTTATTTTTCAAAGCAACATTCTCCTTTAAAACAAAATCAACTTTTGAAGACAAAGTTTCATTTTTCTTCAAAAGTGTTTCACAATCATTTTTATTTTTCAAAAATTCATTTTCTTTAAGTGCAAGTTCAAGTTGAGATTTCAATGAATCCCTCTCATTAGAAATCTCCTCTTTCTCTTGCAAAATAACAGTAAGTCTAGCAATCAAATTTTTATTTTCATTATTAATGCCTAGACTTTTTTTTCAAAACTTTATATTTTTCTATTAGTTTTTCACAAACAATAGATAGTTCTTCATTTAAAGTATTAGCATCAACATATTCATCACATGAAGAACTAGAATCAAAACTATCTAGTTGAGTTTCCGAATGTACCTCAAGGGAGTCATTCCCTTGGACCATGAAGCATTGTGATTCGGATTCTCCACTAGATTCCTCCGGTTGGATTTGCAATTGAAGCTCGGAGGTGGTGGTTGTGGTTGTCAACATGTTCCACACTGCAAATGCGGAATCAAAGTTAGAAACACGTATAAGATAATCTTTAGATAATGTGCTTCTAATAGCCTCAAGGGCTTGTGCATTAGCCCCTATATGATTACCATTACTAAGATAGCATTTCTTGGTAGGGCAAGAAAGACATGTAAGCCTAGGGTCTTCAAGTACATGGACATCCTATACTTCCAAACAACAATGTTGGAAGGGTCAAAACTAGGTGGGGTCATGAAGTCCATGGTATAAACTATATGTGTGCAAACAAGCAAATGCAAATAATAGATTAGCAAACAAAGGATCTCACTCCTAGGATATTAAGCCTAAGTATCAGGAGCGTAGGCTCTGATACCAATTGTAGGTACACCTAGAGGGGGGTGAATAGGTGTAAATGCTAATCTAGAAACTAAATGCCCTAAATGCGGAAGCTGATACAAATTTTACAACACACTTAATACAACACAACAAGTGTAGCCGAATTCCCCGTGAAGGGCTCTGGACTAACTCCTCTTGATTCCCCTAGATATGGGTTGAGGTGCTATGTGAAGCTCTTGTTGATTAAGTACAAGTGAGGCACACACACAAGCAAGCCAAGCATATAAGGATGATAAGCAATATGAAATAGATGCAAGGCACAAACACAAGCAATGGATGATATGAATGACAATAAGAATGATGCTATGCACAAATGTGTAAGAGAGAGAGAGAGAGAGACAATGGATCAATCGCAAAGGCACAAATATGTTTCGAGGTTCGAGCCCTTAGCTCTATATCCCCGCCTTCACCACCGTGAAGGATTTCTAATCCACTATCTCCCACCGAGGGAACCTCCGTCGAGGAGGATTTGTTACAATACTTAGAGTACCAAACTCCTCTCTCAAACAACCACCTCACAACCGAGGGGTAAGCCAACAACCAACACCTCTACCTAAGAGGTTTATAACCAACTCCAACTCCACCTCACCAAGAGGGAGTAAACACAATCTCCACCTCTACCGAAGAGGGAGCAAACCAATCACCAGATCGACCTCTACCAAAGAGGGATACAACAAGAATAAGGGTGTTTACAATAAGTGGTTACAAAGACCACAAACTCTCTTTTCTTTCCTCTTTTCCACAAAATAAGATCCTAATAGATTAGGATAGAAGATATAGCTCAAGTGTGGAAATACTAGGTGTTTGGAAAATAAGAACTCAAAGAAAACACTTGGGAAAACTCTTGTAGAAGATAGAGAATGAAAATCAATACAAATATCCCAAATTCCTCTTTTCTTTGATTTTTTCAAAAACCTAAAACAATATAAAATAAATCTTTTTAGCACAAAACTCTTTTGAAAACTCTTTTAAAACACTAGAGAAAGTCTGAAAATTTTGGCTCTAAAAATCTTAACCAAAACCCTAGAGAAATGGGGTTTATATAGGCCAAACCAGAAACTAGCCGTTAGGCTGATCTGTCAGTCTGACAGACCTTCGGTCGACCGGTCGGTCGACCGCTAACGGTCAAAAATCCGACCGTTGGAGTGAACCGGTCGTCCGCCCGGTCGAGCCAAAGATACAGAGAGCAGATCTCTCTGATCCGGTCGACCGTTCGGTCGACCGGCCCACTGTGCTGCCAAACGTGCACAAGGCTGTGCACGTCGGTCGACCCAACGGTCGATCGGCCCTTGGTTCGGTCGACCCTGTGGTCGACCGACCTGGCCTGTCAGCCACAGCCTGGGTCTGAAAATTAGGTTAAAACACTTTTTTAAAAATCTTTTATCTCTTCTAAAAATTTCATAAAACTTGTTTTAACGTTTTATATTGAAACACAAACAAGTGATAAAGATTTCAAGACATATATCAAACATATGAAACTTATTTTGTGTCTAGTAAATTTTATCAAAAACCAAAACATGTATTTTATCAAACTTGAATTTCAATACATGAATAGGAAAGTCAAAATAAGTTTGTCTAGGAATTTTAACCATGTATGTATATCTAGAACATATCTAATATACATAAGAATAAGGTAAACTTGTTATGATCAAACTATTCATGAAAACCAATTCCAAATCATAAAACATGTGTGTTGTGTGTACTTGAGCATATCAACTATACTTATCTTTACACATGGATCTAAACACACTAAAACTAAACTAGGATACCTAAGTCTTCTTGATGATCTTCATCTTCAAGTAGACTTGATCTCAAAACCATGATCCACCGGGTGCAAATGAATGATCTTGAAGCTTTGGCACCGGAATCACTATGAAAAGCTCCATACTCCTTTGTTGAAGCTAATCACCAACTAATATCTTGTTAACTGATCTGAAACTTAAAATCACAAGAATATTAGTAAACATAACTACATGAGTTAATCATCATCAAAACTAGAGTGGAAGGCCTTTGGGCCAACAGATAATAACTCTTTTTTAAATCTGGATTTTCTTCGATAGGTTGATCTTAAAAAGTAGTATATGAGGGTGGATGTTGGTAAGATTTCTGACCATATAACTCGGGAGAGTTGTAATCCTACTAACTTTGTAAAGAGTGGTGATGATTGTTCCAGTCTTATTCATAATATTGGGAGTGGGGCATATATTGAGTCGAATAAGACCAATCCGACATACTTGATTGGTTAAAGTTATGATATGCCGAGTTGGTAATATCTGAGTGAAAAGAGATCGGGGTAAAGTATGGATCACTATATACATAAGAATAATTGTGATTATAATCCATATCACTAAGATGTCAAAAACAAAAATAAAAAAATAAGCAAATAAACAAACAAAGAAAGAAAAATCAAGCCTAAATTAGGGTAGACCTTAAACCTAGACGACCCCTAACTAATTAGTCTGTCCACGGGATGTATATTGCAGAACCTGACCACAAGTTAATCGGCCAGATCGGGGGAAAATTGGTGGAAAATATCCGTGCAAAAAGCGACGGGTCTAATTAAGCCAAACCATGAGCCTTCGGGGTTTCGCTCCTCAATCCCTGACTTTTGACACTGATTTGGCAAGAGTCAACTTCTAACAAATTTTCCCTTAGCTCAATCTCCTATTTGAATCCGAATGTCTCTTGGGCAAACGTCTACTCAGTTTTAGTTAGGCTTAGGTTAGTGAGTGAGGGGATTATTTGTGGGTTAAGGAAGGGTAATGACTTTCCTACCTTATCTTGCTTATAGGACAAGCCCTTAAATCAAATTAGTGCAATATGTATATGTATATGAAAAGCAAATCTTAAGCAATGTACATAATTCAAAAGTGTTCATATATTAAATGCTATGCACACGTACCTTTGCTCCAGCACTCTTCAATAGTAATATAAAAGATAAATGAATTAGACACGTGCCTAAATGCAAGTATAAACTATTTTTAGTTTTTACAAATAACCTCTTTACTGTTGAATTAAATATAGTGTGCGAAATTAATAAGAAAATCTAATACAAACAGAAGGTATATTTTGCAGTGTGAAAGCACCTGCAAAATAAAATCAATTAGTAGCCCACCACAAATGCTGCTAAAACACGACTTTTGTCGCGTTTGCGCGGCACAACTATGGGCTCTGGTGCTCTACCTTCTTGGACAAAGGCACAGAGTAGCAATATATTAACTACAGCTCTTAGATTCCTAAATTAGCCCCTACACACAAAAATAAAGAGGAAAATGTTAAATTGTTTAAGTAAATTAAAAAAGAAAATGAAAACTTACCGTCCCTCCCGACAACAGCGACAAAATTTGATTGAATTTTGACCTGCACAAAAAATATAGAATTTCTGATTTAAAGAATAGAAAGTGCAAGTCCTCAATACTACCGCTATAGCAAGCGGCTATTCGGGTTGTGATCCACAAGAATGGGTTGCAATGAAAGCATTAAGTAAGTTCTTTTTCCTCTTGAGCTTACAAAAACATGTTAGGAATTTCTTTTCAGTTTTAGAAAAATATAAAAATTTAAGTTAATAGAAGATGGATAGATAAAAGAAGATGATAGTGAGTTGTTGTTTTATAAATTAAGTTAAAAAGAAAAGAATAAAATGATTAAAAAAAAGTTGTTTTAAGTTGGATTCTAAACTAAGAATTAAAAAAAACAAAAAACACTTACTTACCTCTTCAGTGCTCAATACTTTGGATCTGTTGCTACAACTTATCTAGTCTTTGAAGGTGATCAAGCATGATGTGTAGGATCTTCCCCATTCCTAATCTACACTATGAATAAAAGGTAAGCTAAACTAACAAAGAAATGGTTGTTCCTCACAATAGGCCATAAAGCACACTTGTAATGGCAAAGCAGTCTCGAGGCTATCAGGTTCACTTGGATTACAAACACATCAGAGGAAAGCAAGCAAAAACAAAATAAAAAAGAAAAAAAACTTTGATTCGATTCAAATAACAATGATGGAAAAGACTTATTTACACTGGTGTCATCCTCTGTACAAGCTTACTCTCATTTCTCCATGAAACTCTTCTCTTCTCTCAATTACATAAAGAAAGATAAAAATTACATTAAAAAAAAGAAGAAGCTAGGTTAAACTTGTACAAAAATCTATTCTACTCTCGTCTTAATTCTTCTTTGTACACTGAGAATTTGTAGGCTTTTATAGCAAATATAGAACAGGGAAGAGCATCTGAAGATAGGGGGAGAAAATGCTCCCCCAAATCTTACCAGATTACCGCAGAACCCTGGCCAAATAGGGAGAGAAAATGCTCCCCCAAATCTTACCAGATTACCGCGGATCCGCGGCTTTCGCCGTAGATCCACGGCCTGGATGTTGGCCACATCCAGGGGGAGAACGTGTCTGGTTTGATCCTTTTTCCCTTTTGCCAATTGGATTTTCTGTTTGATCTTCTGATTTCGACGATATCCTTGTTGATCTACGGTTAACTGATTTGATTCACCAAAATTCAAATTTAACCAACTGAATTTGGGATCATCCTCCTCTAACCAAATAGATCTAGTTAAATCTGACTTTAACTTGTATTTATTTGATTTTATCCTTTCTCCCTAAGACATTTAAGCTAAGAAAATTAGCAGATTTATTAAACGATAAATGTAGGAGTGTAATGAAAAGAATGAGCGCCGTTGAAGGAGTGTACTATAAAATCCATCTTGAAACTTATGGTCTCAGAGATCAAGAAGTTGTCTCTCAATATTGATGACTGAAGTCTAGCTGATAATACGTACCAAACCGAACATGATCGTCAATCAACTCAACCTCCACCACAAACCCCACCACCACCACGACCTTCACTCCAATAACCACCAACATAACAACCACCATTATATCAATAACTGCCACAACAACCATCACCACTACCACCAAGATGTCCTCTATGAAAGTTTCAATATGAAGATCTCTCCGATGAGAAAAAACTAAATAACTCCTCCTATTAAGTAGATGCCTTCGAAGATGAAGCTTACAATGGAGCGATGACCTATGGGCGAGGCCATAGGCGGATGGCCAATCATAATCCTAATAATGGAGGAGGTTTTCTTTTCCTAATTATGATAGGAGAAGAGATTACTCAAGTCCTAATGAATATAAGATGAAGATCGAGATTCCTTTCGTGCGTAAGAACCTTGATATCGAATCCTTCTTGAACTGGATCTAAGAAGTGGGAAAGTTCTTCGACATGGCTTACATTCTAAAAGAGAAGCATGTCAAGTTTGTGACATACATGCTCAAGGAAGAAGCAGACGCATAGTGGAATCAATTATAAATATCAAGGAGACGTCAAGACAAACTACCCATGAAAACATGGAGATGCATGAAGCAACACCTTCTGGATAGATTCCTTCCACTTAATTATCAACAAATTTTGTACAATCAATTTGAGCATTGCCAACAAGGGACAAGGATTGTCACGGCATGCTTAGAGGAGTTCTATCGGCTATCATCCCTCGTGATTTATCCATGACGGAGGAGCAACAAGCGGCAAAGTACATCAGCGTTATAAAATACTCCACCCAAGAGCATGTGATCATTCATGATGTGTTCTCCATTGAAGAAGCCCATAATAAAGCATTAAATATTGAGAGGTTACAATGTAGTACTCTACTTTCCAAGCCTTCAACGCCAGTTGAGGATGCAACAATTGAAACCTTTGCAGCAGCCCTAGTGAAAATAGTAGCTCTTGTTGCAAAAGGCAAGGAGAATTCTTACGCCAAACCTGGGTTGGCAAGTGTTACAGGTGTGGTGAATCTAAACACAAGTCCAATGAGTGTCCAAAGAGGAGGCAACTCAACATGATGGACTATGAAGATGAAGACGAAGTTAAAATTGAGACTAAACCAGATGATTTTGATTTTACCGAAGAACATGGTGATGTCGTAACTTATGCCATCCAGAATTGCTATGCAACCAAAAGGCCTCCGACACCATGCAAGGACTTCAAATCTTCTACTCAAGGTGTTCTGCCAATAACAAGGAGTGCAACCTCACATCTACAATGAAAGTTGCGAGAACATCGTCTCTAGTGCATTGATAGATTATTTGAAACTAGAGATGGAAACACATCCTCAACCTTACACTATTGGTTGGATCAAGAAAGGTCCATCTATCAAGGTAACGAGCCTTTTTCATGTTCCTATTTCAATTGACAAATTGTGTCAAGATTTTGTTCCTTGTAAATTTATCAATATGGATAAATGTCATATTCTTTTGGGGAGACAATAGCAACACGATGTTAATGCGACTCATAGAGGCAAGAAGAACATCTATATGCTCACTTGGAAGGGAAAAAGAGTTGTCATGAAACCAGATCCACCTATTCCAAGTCTACAAAAGAAAAGGAGCTTAAACTCATTTTGATATGCAATTGAGGTAGATCAAGATTTTAGGGTCACACTTTTTCTCTGGTAGAGTTTACTAAAGACGGTATCATTAATGGTTCGATTGATTAGAATTCGATGATGAGTTCTTTTGAAGAAGGAGAGACTGATGTAGGATGCCAAGGTAGCAGCAGTAGCATAAGATCAAGATTCAAAAACAGGCTAGACACAGGTCTCGATCGACCACCCGATCGATTGAGCAAATAAGTTGAAGCTGCTGGTCAATCGGTCAAAAAGCAGAAAATTAACCTAAGAGTTGAGTCTCTTAGTTGATTGACTAACCGATCGACCGGCAAGTGTAATTTGACTAAATGGTCGATTGCCAGCCGTGTATCAGCTGTTTCAGATTCTATTTAGGATTTAATTTTCGGGTCCGTTTTAGATTCCAATTTATTTCGTCTCCTTTTCTTTATTTCTAGTTTCCTAGTTAGATTAGAATTATATTTTTGAAGCCAATTTAAGGCTATTGTATCTTTGTTTTTAGATCTAAGTTTTAATCAATAAAATTGAGTTTTTCTCTCCAATTACTCGTGAATTCAAGTATTTTTTATCTTTGCTTGTGAATTCGAGTTATTTTGCTCATGGATTCGAGTATTCTCTTACCTGAATGTATCCTTTAGGATTCTTTGGACATTAGAATGAGATCTAACTGGTGTTGTTCACTTTCTTGTTTGTGTCCTTCCTCGCCCCGGCCATATGACCCCATGGTCGACCTCGTCAAGCTCCTCGCCGCCCATATCGGCAACACCATCACCATCATCACCACCGCGACAATCGACCCTCTCATTAACCCCGCCATTGCCCATTCCTTTGCCCCATCTGCTTCCTCATCCTCCCCTACCCGCCCTCAATTGCTAACAATGTGGCTAAACTCCTGAACTCCCCCCAGTTCATCGACTCCATCAACACCCTCAGAGACCCCCTCGACCTCATTATCGTCGAGCACAAACACGACTGAATCGTCTCTGATATCTTCCTCCTGTAGACGGCTGACCTTGCATCAAATCACAACATCCTGAGGCTGGCATTTCATGGGACATGCGCCTTCACCATTATCGCCATGAACAAAATCAGTACTACTCTCAAGCCGCCACAGAACGACGACAAAAACAACATCTTCATTGTGCTTGACATCCCTCCTAAGATCGAGATAATGAAATCTCGGCTATCAAGCGCGGTCGTAATGCAAGAAGATGTGATCGGCCGAATCTTCAAGGCGTAGAGCAAGACCTACAGCACAATCATGAATACATTCATCGAGCTCAAAGAAGGCTACGCCGAGGAACTGAATGGTAGGCCGTGGCTCGTCGGCCTATTGTCACTCTGCCATAGGGATACAAGGGAATGTGCAGTGAGGGGAGGCAAAGAACGTCGTAAATTTGACACCTGCATGCACTGGCTCGACGGCGAGAAGCCGAGTTCGGTGATTTTCATATGCTTGAGGAGCCTGGGCCAGTGCACTCGAGCGCAGTTCTACAAGATTGCAACAGGGTTTTGTTGGCCCAAGGGTACAATCATCAATTTTTATTTTGATGATTACAAAACTCAGTAGCTATAAGATACTAATCACATTCAAGAATGTTAAAGTTTTCAGGGTTCAAGGGTTACAGTTTAGTTTCATTCTTCCTCAAAAGGAAGGTGTTCAAGTATACAAGTAAATTCAAGAATGAGATTCAAGCTCGACCTTTCAAAGCATGGATTTTTGAAGAAGCCCACTTGAAGAAGACTTAGAGATTGAGTAATTCTTGTAAGAATATAGAATATTTAAATTTAGAGTGTTGAATTAATGCTCAAGAATACATAACACACACAAAAGATTTTTATCTAGTTTTTGGTTTTGAACAAACTTTTTTTCAAATAATTTATTCATACATATTCAATATTATTTTGTTACAATTTTTTTTGCCTATACATATACTTGATTTTATAGGTTAAATCTATCAAAACTATTTTGGTATATGTATAAGTATTTATAAATCAATTTGCATTTTTCAAAACAAAATTAAATTAATTTTGGGCCCGATCGATCGCCCTAGACGCAGAGATATTTGTACAGTTCCCGATCGACCAAGAAGTCAACCGTATGTGCATACGGACATGAACATGTCTATGCACGTTTGTCAGCCGACCGATCGGTCGACCATCAAACCGAGGGTGCTTTTTTTTTTTTGGTTTTCGGTCGGCCAATTGGTCGACTGACTGTATTGCCAATTGTTTCCTTACTCTCTATTTGTGGCTTGGTCGAACCGACTTCCTCAACATATCCGGTGGTAGTCGACCGTTGATCTGTATCAACTACAGTAACGGCTAAATATTGAATCTGTTTGATTTCTAACTTTTTTCAATGGGCATATTTGTTATTTTAGGGTCTAGTCACTGTTGGCCCAAAGGCCTTCCACTCTAGTTTTGATGATGGTCAACTCATGTAGTTATGTTTACTAATATTCTTGTGATTTTAAGTTTCAGATCATTAGCAAGATATTAGTTTGGTGATAGCTTCCACTAGGAGTTTTGGAAGATTCACAAGTGATTCCAGGGCTCAAGCATCAAGATCACACATTGCCCAGCTCATGGATGGAGTTTGGATCAAGTCTACTTGAAGATGGAGATCGACAAGAAGACTTAGATATCCTAGTTTAGATAGCGTGTTTTAGATCCATATTGTAAAGCTTAGTATAGTTGATATGCTCAAGTGCACAACACACACACATTTCATGTTTTGGAATTGGTTTTCATGAATAGTTTGATCAAAACAAGTTTACATAGTTCATATGTATAGTAGATATATTCTTTCTATACATGCAGGCTTTAACTTCCTAAACAAACTTATTTTGACTTTCCTATTCATGTATTGAAATATCCAAGTTTGTTAAAATACATGTTTTGGTTTTTGGTAAAAATGTTAAGACACAAAAATGGTTTCATATGCTTGATATTTGAGTAGAAATGTTTATCACATGCTAATATATCAATACAATATGATAAAAATATTTTTGGGGATTTTTACAAGTTCTTAAAAGAATTTTTCAAAATATGTTTAAACCAGTTTCTGTCCCTGTTCTATGCCTGACAGGCTCGGACGGTCGGCCGCACGGTCGATCGAACCGGTAGCCGGTCGACCCGTACGGTCGACCGACGTGCACAGAGCCGTGCACGTCTGGCAGCACAGTAGGGCGGTCGACCTTGGCGGTCGACCGTAACTGAGAGCAGTGCTCTCTGTTTGTTTCGGTCGACCGGGCGGTCGACCGGTTTGCTCCAACGGTCGGATTTTTGACCGTTGGCGGTCGACCGGAGTCGACTGGAGGTCTGTCAGATTGACAGATCAGCCTAACGGCTAGTTTTGTATTGGGGCTATAAATACCCCATTGCTTTGAGTTTTTCTCTAAGATTTTTAGAGCCAAAATTTTCCAGACTTTCTCTAGTGTTTTAAAAGAGTTTTCAAAAGATTTTTGTGCTAAAAAGATTTATTTTATATTGTTTTAGGTTTTTGGAAAAATCAAAGAAAAGAAGAATTTGGGATATTTGTATTGATTTTCATTCTCTATCTTTTACAAGAGTTTTCCCAAGTGTTTTCTTTGAGTTCTTATTTTCAAACACCTAGTATTTCCACTTGAGCTATATCTTCTATCCTAATCTATTAGGATCTTGTTTTGTGGAAAAGAGGAAAGAAAAGAGAGTTTGTGGTCTTTGTAACCACTTGTTGTAAACACCCTTGTTCTTGTTGTATCCCTCTTTGGTAGAGGTTGATTGGGTGATTGGTTTGCTCCCTCTTCGGTAGAGGTGGAGATTGTGTTTACTCCCTCTTGGTGAGGTGGAGTTGGAGTTGGTTGTAAACCTCTTCGGTAGAGGTGTTGGTTGTTGACTTACCCCTCGGTTGTGAGGTGGTTGTTTGAGAGAGGAGTTTGGTACTCCTAGTGTTGTAACAAATCCTCCTCAGTGGAGGTTCCCTCGTTGGGAGATAGTGGATTAGAAATCCTTCACGGTGGTGAAGGCGGGGATATAGAGCTAGGGGCTCGAACCTCGAAACATATCTTTGCCTTTGCGTTTGATCCATTGTCTCTCAACTCTCTCTCTCTCTTTACTTTGTGCATAGCATCATTCTTATTGTCATATCATTCATACTTGTGTTGTGCCTTGCATTGCTCATATTGTAATATCTCTTATATGCTTGGATTGCTTGTGTGTGCCTCACTTATACTTAACCAACAAGAGCTTCACATAGCACCTCAACCCATTCAAGGGGAATCTAGAGGAGTTAGTTCAGAGCCCTTCACAGGGAATTCGGCTACACTTGTTGTGTTGTATTAAGTGTGTTGCAAAATTTGTTTTAGCTTCTGCATTTAGCGCATTTAGTTTCTAGATTAGCACTTACCCCTATTCACCCCCCCCTCTAGGTGTTTTTCAATTGGTATCAGAGCTTGTGCTCCTGATATTTAGGCTTAACATCCTAGGAGTAAGATCCTTTGTTTGCTAATCTTGCATTTGCATTTGTTTGCTTGCACACATATAGTTTATACCCATGGATTGCTTTTCACCTCCCATGTTCGATGTCTCCAACATTGACACATGGAAATATAGGATGTCCATGTATTTAAAGACCCTAGGATTGCATGTCTTCCTTGCCGCTACCAAGAAATGTTATCTTGGTGACCGCATATAGGGGCCAATGCATTAGCCATTGAGGCTATTAGAAGCACATTATCAAAAGAATATCTTTTACATGTTTCTAATATTGATTCCGCCTTTGCAGTGTGGAGTATGTTGACAACCACAACCACCACCTCCGAGCTTCAATTGCCAATCCAACCGGAGGAATCTAGTGGAGAATCCGAGTCTCAATGCTTCATGGTCAAGGGAATGACTCCCTTGAGGTACAATCGGAAACCCACTTAGATAGTGATGATTGTTCTAGTTCTTCATGTGATAATATTGATGTCCATGCCTTGAATGAAGAACTTTCATTAGTTTGTGAAAAATTAATTGAAAATATAAGATTTTGAAAAAGAAAAGTCTAGGCATTAATAATGAGAATAAAAATTTGATTGCTAGACTTGATATTGTTTTGCAAGAGAAAGAGGAGGTTTCTAATGAAAGGGATTCATTGAAATCTCAACTTGAACTTGCATTAAAAGAAAATGAATTTTTAAAATCTAAAGATAATTGTGAAACTCTTTTGAAGAAGAATGAAAATTTATCTTCAAAAGTTGATTTTATTTTAAAGGAGAATGTTGCTTTGAAAAATAAAATAATTTCTATTTCACATGATTTAAATGTTTGTTTAGAGAAAAATATTGTTTTGCAACATGAAATAGATTTTCATGTTTGCCATGCTAGTGTAGCTTCTTCTTCTCGTCTACCTATAGCATGTACCTCTTCTTCTAGGATTAATGATGATATTGGTTTATTAAAGAAGAGAGTAGATTGTTTGGGCTCCACTTTGAGCCAATGTGCCAAGAGCCACACACTTTTGGAATCCATGTTTCGCAAGAAACAAATTCCATCTATTATGCATGCACACCATACACGGCATACACATGCCCCTCACGGACACCATCACACGTATGCTCATGTGTACACTTGTACACATTGTGGACGTATGGGGCACCTTGCTAAATTTTGCTTTGATAGATTACATACTTCTAATTTAGCAAGTAAATTTGTTTGGGTTAGAGAAGGTACTAACCCCCATGGACCCAAGAAGATATGGATACCAAAGACCACCCCTCCTATTTGTGTTGTAGGTGTGGGCTCTCACATGACGTGAGAGTGGCCGTACCTTGGAGTGGATGCGTTCCGAGCTTCATGAAAATCAATTGGATGCATCACTTTCAAGGGAAGTGTTGGTGGAGAGGACCACCTTGTTTTGGAGACTAGAGAAGTGCCTCATCGGTTTTAGTATAAATCTCTAACTCCTTATTATTATGTACATGCTAGTTCATTTATCATATTCATAGTATGTTCATGTTTTATGTTTTAATGAGTTTCATGTGGTAAAAACATACTTTTATTAAAACTTGTATTATACATGTACAAATAGTGAATTACAAATTGATTCATATATGTTTGCACTTCATGCTCATTTGTACCCACTATATGCACATGTATATGTTAGTTTTGATGATTCTCTCATTTACACATGTTTTACCTACTTTCATGTTTTTACTTCATGTATATATATTTTGAATTCAAATCTAATAAATATACATGTATACCCATGAGTCTTTTGTCTTCATGCAAATACTTTTAATAGACTCTTTTATGTTTGGGATATGTATGTATATTGTTAGATTTGGATGAATCATACATATACCTAGAAGTTTATTTTTAAATGAAAAATTGTATTTTCATGACTTGTTTTGATAAAATATCTATCATGTCTAGTTTTGATGCTTCATGTCTTGAATATTTGTTTAGATGTTAGTTTTCATTAAGACTAAGATTTATACTTGCACATATTGTGGGCCACAAATAAATCTATATATATTGAGTTTGAATGCTTATTTGTACCCATTAGATGTATTAATATAGTCTAGTTTTGATGATCCATACATTTTAGACTTGTATTCACATTTTTGAATTTATTTTATGATTGTGTGTTTCACTTCATGTATATGTGTATTTTGCCAAACTTTAAGATATACATGTATACCCCTTGAGTCATTTGCCTTTCATGCAAATCTTTATTATGGACTCATATGTGTTTAGGGATATGTATGTATACTTCTTGTGTTGACACTTCATACATATACCTTGAAATGAAATTTATTTTTAGCGAAAATTTAGTTTACATGTTTTTCATATGTTTGTGTTTAAACTTCATGTATATGTCCATCTAGTTCAAACTATCATTATACATATACATCCATTTGAGCCACGTGCCTTCATGCATATATCTTTGTGGACTCGTTGTGTTTTAGATATGTATGCATACTTTAATTTGTATTAGACATACATATGCCTTGAAGATTAAATAATGTTTTTCGTAATTTTCATGTTTACTTGCTTAAAGGAATAATTGAGCTTAATTGAATATTTTCATGATTATGATATTCACATTTTATTTATACACTCATATTTATAACTTGCTCATGTTTTGTTTTCATGAGTCATATTTATGCTTAATTGTATTAGAGTGTTAATTATCATGTGGATTTCATGTTTTATGAAAATTAGTTTAGTTTATTCCTTGCTTGAAGGATTTCGTACTAGTTAACAAAACTTTCCATTTTTAAACTAGTTCGTATTCTTCGTTTTTATATGAGTTATATCATGCTATTGTTGTTATTTCAATTGGTATCATTGAACTCTTTCAATTGGTATCAATTTGATCCTTTTGTATACTCATAATTGTTTATCGTGTATGTATGCTCTCAATTGGTATCATCTATTGGTGATTGGTACTCATTTTATTTCATACACATATACTTGTTTTATTTGTGCCTACTATATTCCTATATCTTAGAGCACAAATCTTGTTTATGCTAGAGCTTGAGCTTTAACTTTACTACAATTGATTTAATTTTCAATTGGTATCCCTATCCAAGCCTACGCATAGTTTTTATTAGTATTTCATAAAGGGGGAGAAAGTTTGATCTTGTCTTTCAATTGGTATTTGATTTCCACTCCCTTACTTTATGTTAGAAAATTTTTTTTAAATTGGTATCATATGATTAAAAATATACTTTAGTTGATATCAAGATGTTTAATTAAATGTTTCTATATTAGTATCTCAAAATTTTGTTTAAAGAAAATTTTCAAAAGTTTTGATTTACATTGCCTATATGCAAGGAGAGCTTAACATCTCTTCTACATATAGATTCATGATTGAGTGTATCTTATATTGAGGAGCTTGATAACTCTTCCTTATGTGATACACGTGTGTAGGGGAGCTTCACATCTCTCCTTATGCATTACATAATATGTGTTATGTGAATTGGGGCTTATCATCCTTTCTTCATGTAATGCATATGTGTAGGGAAGTTAACTTAGTGTCTTCCTCTTCATGAATGCATATCGCATATATCATTTATTGATTGTTGTATGTTCATCTTCAATTGGTATCAAGATGTACTTCATTGATATATATGTTTCATTTGGTATCTTAATTGAGTGTTCATCTTATGATCTGTTATTCACCCTTTATTTACATCATTTGTGTTTTAGACAAAAAGGGGGAAAACATTGATTTGTTGTTATTAACCCTTTGTTGATTCTTTGATTAGAACAAAAAAATTAAATTTATTCGTATTTTGTGTTTATGTCTTTACCCCTTTGTTGATGATTGACAAAAAGGGGGAGAAAGATTTTGAGTTTTATATATGCATATTTGTGTTTTGCATATATTAAGTTTAATTGTTTAATTTTAATTGGTATGTAGAGCATTTTGTTTTGAATATTTCATTGGATATCTAGACCCTTTTATTGTCATTCATTGCATATTTTTTGTTTATTTGTTTATGCATGAGTTAAGGGGGAGCTTCTTTGAAGCTTAACTTTAATCCATGCATATATAACTCCATGAGTTTTGTCATCATCAAAAAGGGGGAGATTGTTGGCCCAAAGGCCTTCCACTCTAGTTTTGATGATGATCAACTCATATAGTTATGTTTACTAATATTCTTGTGATTTTAAGTTTCAGATCATTAGCAAGATATTAGTTTGGTGATAGCTTCAACTAGGAGTTTTGGAAGCTTCACAAGTGATTCCAGGGCTCAAGCATCAAGATCACACATTGCCTAGCTCAGGGATGGAGTTTTGGATCAAGTCTACTTGAAGATGGAGATCGACAAGAAGACTTAGATATCCTAGTTTAGATAGTGTGTTTTAGATCCATATTGTAAAGCTTAGTATAGTTGATATGCTCAAGTGCACAACACACGCACATTTCATGTTTTGGAATTGGTTTTCATGAATAGTTTGATCAAAACAAGTTTACATAGTTCATATGTATAGTAGATATATTCTTTCTATACATGCAGGCTTTAACTTCCTAGACAAACTTATTTTGACTTTCCTATTCATGTATTGAAATATTCAAGTTTGTTAAAATACATGTTTTGGTTTTTGGTAAAAATGTTAAGACACAAAATGGTTTCATATGCTTGATATTTGAGTAGAAATGTTTATCACATGCTAATATATCAATACAATATGATAAAAACATTTTTGGGGATTTTTACAAGTTCTTAAAAGAATTTTTCAAAATATGTTTAAACCAGTTTCTGTCCCTGTTCTGTGCCTGACAGGCTCGGACGGTCGACCGCACGGTCGACCAAACCGGTAGCCGGTCGACCCGTACGGTCGACCGACGTGCACAGAGTCGTGCACGTCTGGCAGCACAGTAGGGCGGTCGACCTTGGCGGTCGACCGTAACTGAGAGCAGTGCTCTCTGTTTGTTTCGGTCGACCGGCGGTCGACCGGTTTGCTCCAACGGTCGAATTTTTGACCGTTGGCGGTCGACCGGCCAGTCGACCGGAGGTCTGTCAGACTGACAGATCAGCCTAACGGCTAGTTTTGTATTGGGGGTATAAATACCCCATTGCTTTGAGTTTTTCTCTAAGATTTTTAGAGCCAAAATTTCCAGACTTTCTCTAGTGTTTTAAAAGAGTTTTCAAAAGATTTTTGTGCTAAAAAGATTTATTTTATATTGTTTTAGGTTTTTGAAAAATCAAAGAAAAGAGGAATTTGGGATATTTGTATTGATTTCATTCTCTATCTTTTACAAGAGTTTTCCCAAGTGTTTTCTTTGATTTCTTATTTTTCAAACACCTAGTATTTCCACTTGAGCTATATCTTCTATCCTAATCTATTACGATCTTGTTTTGTGGAAAAGAGGAAAGAAAGGAGAGTTTGTGGTCTTTGTAACCACTTGTTGTAAACACCCTTATTCTTGTTGTATCCCTCTTTGGTAGAGGTTGATTGGGTGATTGGTTTGCTCCCTCTTCGGTAGAGGTGGAGATTGTGTTTACTCCCTCTTGGTGAGGTGGAGTTGGAGTTGGTTGTAAACCTCTTCGGTAGAGGTGTTGGTTGTTGACTTACCCCTCGGTTGTGAGGTGGTTGTTTGAGAGAGGAGTTTGGTACTCCTAGTGTTGTAACAAATCCTCCTCGGTGGAGGTTCCCTCGGTGGGAGATAGTGGATTAGAAATCCTTCAAGGTGGTGAAGGCGGGGATGTATAGTTAAGGGCTCGAACCTCGAAACATATTTTTGCCTTTGCGTTTGATCCATTGTCTCTCAACTCTCTCTCTTTACTTTGTGCATAGCATCATTCTTATTGTCATATCATTCATACTTGTGTTGTGCCTTGCATTGCTCATATTGTAATATCTCTTATATGCTTGGATTGCTTGTGTGTGCCTCACTTATACTTAACCAACAAGAGCTTCACATAGCACCTCAACCCATTCAAGGGATTCTAGAGGAGTTAGTCAGAGCCCTTCACAGGGAATTCGGCTACACTTGTTGTGTTGTATTAAGTGTGTTGCAAAATTTATTTTAGCTTCCGCATTTAGCGCATTTAGTTTCTAGATTAGCACTTACACCTATTCACCCCCCCCTCTAGGTGTTTTTCAGTCACTTGTATTAATGGTGTGTTTATTTTGAGCTGCAAGTCGTAAAGCCTCTCTTTTCTATTGTTTATTGTTTGGTTTGCTACAAAACAACTTGAAAAATAATCACCCTTATTTTTCCACATGGAGCTTCTATAGTTAACTTTATGGTCATGTAAATCTCTCTTTTAAACTTACATTTCCCCTTGCAGCTGTTACAACTAATTTTGTGGTTGTAACTCTCACATTTGCACACTTGTAGACCAAACTGTTACCTGATAATTAATATATAATTTAATATTATTAAATTTTTATATTTTTTAATATTTTAAATAGTACTTAATTTTTATTTAATATTTAATTTTTATTTTTATATTTTTTATTTTTATTATTTTTTAATATTTAATATTTTATTACTTTCATTTAATATTGTTATTTAATATTTTTTATTAATTTATAACAAATTTTGTATCTCATTAAGATTCTAATATTTTTTTAATGTAACAATATTATGTTATAATATAAAATTACTATATTTAATTTTATTAATTTATAATATAAATATTTTCTTTATTGATACTATAATATACCATAAAGTTATTATTTTTAGTATTATAATTATATTTTATTTTTTGATTTTATAATTTTACATTAAAATTATAATAAAATTTGATATTTAGCATTACTTTATAATATTTTACAATATTATAATATTTTAAAATTATAATATTATTTATTAGTTTCTTAATATTTTATTAATATTTATATTTTATTAGTATCCTTTAAATTTTATTAAATATTCTTTAAATTTTCTTAAACTTTTATAATTATTTGTTTAGTTTACATTTTTTTAATATTTAACAAATTATAATAATATTTTATTATTATTATTATAAATAACATATTAACATTATTAATATTTTATCTCAAATTTATTAATTTATTTTAATTTTCAACGTAGATTTAATTAATAATTTTTGTAATAATTAAATCACTGCTACCGTTAATTTTGTGCTTCACTTTTTCACTTACACTTTACATTACCAACCAAATACTGTAAAATATAATATAGTTTCTCACTTACACTTTTACATTACCAAACAAATACCGTAAAACAAAAAATACTTTCCCACTTACTCTTTCACATTACCAACCAAACATCGTAAAATACAATGCATTCTTTCTATTACAGTTTACTTTTTTCATTCACATTTTATGACTTACGACTTGCGTCCACTTGCAGAAAAACAAACAGGCTCTAAGTCTTATTTTCACCTCTAATGACATTTACCTATTTTCTATATATATGGGTCATTTGTAGAGGATTTCATAACAAGTTTTTATCAAGATAAAATATATTTTACAAGAAAATCAAGTTTTTATTTTCAAGTTTTTAAGTTGAGCTCTCAAATTCAAATCAATTTCTGCAAGTTTTAAGCTCTCAAGTCCATTTTTTCAACTGAATTTTTTCTCACACAAATTTCTTGAGCTTCACTTCTCCATTCTATACTCTAAAAGGTTGTAAATAGAGTTTATGATCTCTGTGATCACCAAGAGCTTGCAAACTTCATTGGCTTGTGCTACCTCTTGTGTAGAGGATTGAAGGGTAGAGTTAGAGTTGTATCTCCAAGTCCTATGTAGACTGTTGTTGTGGTGGTTCCTTTTTGGATATCCTAAGTGGTTAGTTAAAATCCTTAATGCGGTAAAAGCAGGAACGTTGAGCGAGTTACTTGAACCTCAAAATAAATTCTTTGTGTTTGTGGTTGCTATTTCTCTCACTCTTGCTCATACTCTATTGCTCATACTTGTTTTATTGCTTTCATTATTCTTTATTCTACTTGCTCCATATTTCTTGTATTGTTCATATTTGTTAGTTTTCCTCATTCAAGAAAAGAAGGCACCTCGACTCTTCTTTAAGAGGAATTAAGAGGAGAAGTTTTAGAGTCCTTAATTGGGAATTCGGCTTCACTTCATTTTTGAGTTGACCGTGTTTTTTATTGTTTTAATTATTGTATTTCCGCATTTGATTACCAATTCACCTATTTACCCCTTTAGGTGACTTTCAATTAGTATCAGAGTTTAGACTCTAGTTTTTGGGTTTAACCATCTTAGAGAGATCCTCTTTTGCCAATCATTCATTTGCATCATTTATTTGCTTTAAACACTAGTATCCATGGCCGAAGGTATTAAAACTCCACCCAAGTTTGTTGGTCTTAACTTTTCTATATGAAAAGTTAAGATGATTGTATTTTGCAATCACTAGAAAGCCACGTTGCAAAGGTGATGACCAAGCCATTTAGTGTCCCCGATAATAATAAGAATACTTGGTCCAATGCTGCCACTAAGAAATTTGATGCTAATACTAAGGCTCACTATTCCTTACTTCAAGCTTTGAATAATGATGAATCTCTAGAGTAATACATTGCAAATCTGCCTATGAAATTTAGTCACACTTAATTGTCACAGATGAGAGAACATCACTAGTCAGGAGAGGCAAAATAGATCACTTTGTCCCTAGTATGAAAATTTTACTATGAATAAGAATGAATCAATTGATGATATGATTACAAAATTTACTAAAATTACAAATGATCTTACTTTTTTAGATGATGTGATTAACAATGACCAAAAGGTGAGAAAGGTCATTCACGCTCTTCCACCAACTTAGAAATTCAAGGTTACTACTTTGAAAAAGCTCAATAACAAGGAGGAAATAGCTCATTGATCTTATTGGAAACCTTAAAACCCGTGAAATTGAGAGAAAAGCTAGAGAAGAGAAGGTACCTCAAAGAAGAAAATATTTGCCTTCAAGTCTACTCCACTCATCTTCGACGAAGATGAAGATGACCAAGTGGATGATGAAACTTTGTCCCTCCTCGTAAAGAATGTGAGAAAAATGTACAACAAGGCTAAGTTCAACAACTGAAAAAGATGGCAAGGGAAGAAGGAAAGAAAGATAGTTTGCTACAATTGTAGAAAGCCTGGTCATATTGTTGCCGATTGCCCAGAGACAAAAGGCAAACTATAATATCCCTAGTTAGTAATACTGTATTTTTATTTTTCTAAAGTATTTATTTTGATTTACCAATTATTTTATTGTTTATTATTAACTTATTTTCTGACTTATTATATTATTAAATAAAGAAATTATTTTGGAATATTAAATAGTAATTTAACTTTATATATAATTACCTACATTTCTTATCAATATTTTTAATTAATTGTTACTATTACTTCTATTATTATTCTTTCATTATGATTATCCTTTATTATTATTAGTGTTATTATTATTAGTATTGTTGGTGTTTATTAATTATTATTAGTGTTACTATTATATTATTTATTTAGCTTAATATTAGCATAAATGTTAGTGGTAATGGTAGTTATTAATTATCATTTCTATTATTATTGTTATTGTTATTATTAATTATTATTGTTTTTAATTAATATTAGTATTATTATGATGTTGTTAATTATTAATGCTAATCATGTTGTCAATAATAATGTTATTATTATTATAATTTATTATTTTTAGTAAGAGTTATTGAAATTATTATTAGAACTATTTTGTATTTATTATCATTTTTACTACTATTATGGCTTGTATTTTTATATTTTTAGTAGTAGTATCTTCCTTCCCTATTTTCCATTCTTTACCCTTAAACCCAATACCCATACCCGCTATCCTCTTTTATCTCCATACCTATTAACCTATAGAATTCCTAATCCTACCCGTTAGCCTAATTTCAAATTTATATCCATTACTCATTAAACCTATACCCACAACCCGAAACTCACTATCTCAAATCTACAAACCCAATACCTCACCCTATATAATCTCTTCCTAAACCTAATCCTAACCATATTCATAATCCCTAATCCCATCTCCTTCTCTTCTTCTTACTGCCACCATCCACCGTGTGCATCCCACCACCGGCGAGCGCGACTACCTCGGAGACTTCCTCGGAGTACGCGGATCACCTCAGCGGTCTCGATCTCCTTCGCGGGCACTCCGATGAGCTGTTAATGCCCTCTGTTATGTCACCGGCAAACCCCATGGCCTCCTTCCTTGGCCTTGACGCTGCCACTCCCCTTGGACTGCGGCAGAGCACAGCCGCACCATCCCAAGCAGTGGCAACACCACCAACCAGTAGCCGCTGCACTTCCATCTGTAGTGAGCCCAGGCCGCACACACCTCCCTGGCTGCCCACTCCTCCCCTCTGATCTGCAACAGAACCAGTGGCAGCCTCTGCTCCTTGCTGTAGCAGCGCCTCCCCAGCCCAGGCCGCCCCTCCTGTCCAACCATGCCCCATCCAAGCACCCAGCCGAGCTCCTCTTGCCCACACAATGTGAGCTACCTATGAAACAACCCGGTGTCCTTGGCGCGCACTACTCCGCAAGCAACAGCCAATGACCTTCTTAGCGTGAGCCTCCACTCTTGGGCCTTGCCGTGAGCCTCCCCATCTCAGGGTCTCTCTCTCTCTCTCTCTCTCTCTCTCTCTGTGTGAACTATTTTTGATGAGTGTGTTTGGTGTATGTAGTTGGGTGAGTGTATGCCTGATTTAAA
Organism: Agave tequilana; assembly: GCA_038442645.1. Lineage (NCBI taxonomy): Eukaryota > Viridiplantae > Streptophyta > Magnoliopsida > Asparagales > Asparagaceae > Agave > Agave tequilana. The sequence continues at coordinate 8,956 of JAVJIF010003109.1, read as the reverse complement.
TTTATGAATGTATAATTATTTGTGTTTATATTTCATGCATGGGATATCATTTCCGTCGTCACTCCGTGGGTCGTCGTTGATCACTGTCGGTGAGCGCGAACGCACCCACGCCCTTCACGGCGCGATTCTCTTTCCAACGACATCCTCTGCGGCCCCCGACGCCTCCGCCAGAGCCTCCGTCGGAGCGCCGCAAATCTCCCCAAGGTTAGTGCATTTATAACTGTAAGGGTAAAAGAGTAATAATATTGAAGTTTAATTAAATGTGTAAAGGTATGTTGGTAAATATATATGCATGCATGCAAGTGTGTGTGCGTGGGTTTGTGTATATGTTTTAATGTATGTATGTAGGTATGTGTGTGTGTGTGTGTGTCTATATATATAGTATATATGCATAGTATATGTCTTGATATATTATATGTATATATATATATATATATGCGTATACTCTTATATTAGGTATTTAAGTGTGGATATGCATGCATGCGTATGTATGTATTTATATTAATGTGTGTTATGGTATTATTAAGTATATATATATGTTGGTGTATGTATATACTTATATATATATATGTGGGTGTACACGATGTGTGCATGTATATTGTGGAGTGTATACATGTACGAGAGTATATTTGTGTAGTTCATATGTTTAGTTGCGTGTTACAGCGCTTCAGATTTGGTGAGATCCGAACCCAGCTAAGGAGACCCAAAACAATCGATCCGGATTCATGCTCGTTGTGGACCCACGATACAATGGTGATTCGAAGACCGATCCATAGGGTGATCCGTAGATCAGTACCGGTCGTGCAGTGAAGACCAGACGGTGATTCGGTTCTGAAACCGCGTAATTTCATGTGAGTGTCGTTCTTGTGCACTCCTTATTTACCGTTGTCGGTATGCGTTTACTGTTACTCTTATCATTTCATGTGACTTTCTATTATAGTTACCAGTTTATTTACTTGTACCACTTCATGAGACATCTATGATTGTTCACTTTAATTATATAGTTGATATGAGCTTATATCAGTATCATTTCATGTGTTGGTAGTTTGTCGTTGTTGGCTTAGGCCTAGTTTTGATGTACCTTAGACAGTGACTCATTTTGATCCACTGGTTAGTTAGCCCAGATGATATTTGAGGACGATGACATATTTCATGTAGAGTACTTCTTAGACTTGTTATTCTTTCATTTGGTAATAACTTAGGTGATGATTCATTCGGGTTTTGACGATCGACTTATTATGATGTTACTTTACTAAGAGATTGGATTACTTAATGCTTGGATCAGTATATGGACTTAGTTGGAGGGTTAGAGTGAGATTTATGTTATTTACATTGGATATTGTCGGTATTTAGATGTGAGGAGACTGTTGGATTGCGACCAGATGTGTGGATATCTTACCTTTGACTTCGATATGTGGTATCATATTGGTTTTGGATTATTAGAAGTAAGGGTTCCTGAATGAATCAACTGATTATATCATTTGAGTATGGATGAGTGGTTGGTGTTGACTTAGAAGTGAACTATGCTAAATTGCAACCGTTTGAGGATGTTTCCTCTTTAGGAATGATTTTGGTATCCGTGACTTATGATCTCGAGGATATACCATGTGCTTTATGCTTAGTTATTGATTACTTCAGTTAATAGAGATTGAGTTATTGTGATAGTGATATAGTCATTATTGGTGATCTTGTAATTCAGAGTTATCAGATAATAGTTTTCACTTTATCAGTTATTGGTGAGATTATTTGTTGGTGATCATATGATATGTTCAGAGTTTATAGTAGTTGTCAGGTATCTGTATCAGTTACCAGTTGTTAGTGACACCTTTGTGTTAGTGACTATACCCAGTATCTTATTTCAAATGTCAGATATTAGTTATCAGCTACTCAATTGTCAGTATTAGTTATCAGATATCAGTTGTCAGTTGTCAGATTATCAGCTATTATTGACATCACTGGTTGTTGGAGATATCAGTTATTCTTTAATAATAACTCATATTATTGCTTGTTAATAAAAGAAACCATAACCTAGAAAACAAGAGAATTGCTAATGATGCATGTCGTGTATTTGAAAGAATTTATTATGGTTTCGAGTTGGGTTCCAACCATAGGGAACCAAGGTAATACTGGCTACTAGTTATTCAGTTGTTAGTTATCAGGGTTATGCCCGGATTAGCACCACACTAGTTGTCTTTTCATGTGGGGCTGTGATCTTCAGTTATTAAGTCTTGCGGCTTGTCCTGATTCAGCGCCAGGGGTGTTAGATCGTGGTACCGGGCATGCACGGTACCGTTTCAAAAAATATGCACTACATTGGCAGGCAGTTATAATAATGATAACTTTGTTTGATATATGAAAAAAACGGTTGTGGTATGGGACCAGCTAAGTACTACATTAGTTAGGTTAACAATAACCAAGCAGACTAGTGACATATGTTTAGGTACACATCTTGACATCAGTTATTAATTTACAGTTGTAATAGTTGTCTTATATCTTCATTCATGTTGTTATGCAGTTATCCTTTAGTTATTTGTTTTATTATACTATTTAGTTATCTTATAACTGTAGTTTATCTTGTTATTATATTGTGCACATTGTTTACATGCATGAGTTCTCCCCTTTACACACACTCACCAGGTCGCTTTCTGACGACCCTAGATTTATACGTTTAGATATTGGATACTTTGTTTCTATGTTCAGGTGTTCGTTGAGACCATACGCTTCGCGAAGAGTTAAAGCTTCTCCCTATTGATTCTAGTATTCTTATCTCTCTTGCCTTCTGTTATTTCCTAATTATCGTTATATCAGATTAAGTTGTTATTCCAATTCTTATTTATATGATATCATCCGTGTTGATTATATGTGATTCTGCGGTAATCATGATTCATTTTAGTTTTGATTTATAGCTTTCAGGTTACTTAAGGCTTAGCGCGTATACGTGAGGTATTTTTCTTGTATATATGTGTCGCCGACTCATGTCGCGTCTCCGCTTCATTGTATTTTAGGAAGCGGGGCATGACACAAAACTACTATCTTCAGAAGCCCTGCAAGAAGAAACCGTGAAAAGTAGTTGGGATTCAGAGAGTGAATCTGAGAAAGAGGTGGACACAATAAACGTGTGTTTCATGGATAATGATAACGCACCTAAGATAATCTTGAAACCACTCTCGATGATTATGACTTATCTATGGATGAACTTGGTGAAACTTTGAAAAACTTTCCAACAATTATGATTTTCTTAAAAAAGAAGTATTTAAAAATGAAGAAAGAAAATGAATTTCTTCAAAATCAATTAATTGTTGAAAGAAATCTTCTTTTCTTCAAAAGACTCAAAATGACTATGACGCATATAAGATTTCTTGCAAAGCAAATTTTCATGCTTTGATGAAAATGAGTTTTTCATAATGAAAAATAAGATTAACACTTTGAGCAATGTTTGAAAAAGTGTGAATTTGATAAGGCTAAATTAGAAGTCATTTCCTTAGAGGCAAACTCAAAGGAAACCATCTACACATGTTTCACACACACACAAGCACAACCACATGCTTTAGACTCCACATGCACACAATGCACATCAAGTACACAATGCGCATCATGCTTTTATATATTCTAGGGTGTACTCGTACACCTATTGTGGCCGAAAAGGTCACTTGGCTAAGTTTTGCTATGATAAGATGAATGTTTCAAAAAGTCATATTTGGCTAAAAAAAACTAACATTAGGACCCAAGAAAATTTGGATACCAAAGTCAACATCTATTTTTTAATGATAAAAGTACGGGGGAGCAGTGATACCATGATAGTGGTTGCTCAAGGACATATGATATGAGACATTAACAACTTTACAACTCTATCAAGGTACAATGAAGGGACACTATGACCTTCGGAGTTGACTCCAACGGTAAAATCATTGGTATAGGTAATATTAAGATAGACTCATCTCCTTTAATTGAGAATGTTGTTTTGAAGATGGCATCAAAACATAATCTTTTAAGTATTAGTCAATTGTGTGACAAAGGCTTAAGGGTTATTTTTTATGATTTTATTTGTGATGTTTTAGATAAGAAAAACAAATTCTTGTGTACTTTTCGGTTTTCATGAAACAATATTTACACTATTGATATGATGAATTTACAATGCAATGCTACTTGTTTAAATGCTTTTAATGAAAATTTTTAGTTATGACATTGATTTGTCAATACATGCATTTATGTTGTCACTTTACCACACTTGTTTGCTAATAAATGATATTAATAAGTGTCTTTTCTTTGCTAAATGTAGGCCAAATGCTCAAAGGAATAAAAGAAGAACAAGCCCAAAAAGCCCACTTTATTCTGAATTAATTCAGAATAAATTCGAAGTGAAGAAATCTGGGCTATATCTTGGCATATCAAGGGGTTGAGAAAAACCCTCAAAAGCCGATTCAGTCAACGGTTGAAGCAGCTACAGGAAAACCAGCAAGAGATGCGAGACCCACTTCAAACCAGGAGCCTCCTCCCCTTTGGTGTGGCCACGTGGCCACACCAGGGCCGCGAAAAACGCGGGCCCAAGCCGCGTTTCCGCGGCCAAACAGTATCTGTTGGGGGAGCGTTTGCTCCCCCAACGTTCCCGGGATCCTGATTCTTTGGTTTTTGGCTATAAATACCTCTTCAGCAGAGAAAAGGCAGCGAAGACTAGGATTAAATTTTGCACTTATTTTCTTAGGATCTAGGTTCATTGTTAGCTAGAAAGAAAGTTGTAATCTTGCTTTTAAGTTGTAGTCCAGTTTTAAAAACTTGTGAGAGAGGACTGAGAGCTTGTACTTGAAGGTTGAAGTGACAGCAATACAAAAGTCGGGCCGATTTCTCTTTCACTTGCAGTACGGTATGCTTTATATTATGTCGTTTTTTCTTCGCTTTCCATGAGTAACTAAACACTTTTTCTGGGCTAGCTATCGACTCTCTCTTGTTTTCTTCTCTTCTGTTTTTAAAAGAAAAAGGACTCGATGACTCATATGCATGCCTCCCTTAAAGGCCTTTCTTTTTGAAAGTGTTCTTGAAGGCACATGAGGATGGGTATGGATAGTTGAATTCACCATTCTTCTTGAACTTCTTGTGAATCGTTTTTAATTCATTCTACTTCTTCGCGCTTTATGTTTTAATATCTGATTGCAACTCTTTCTTGAAGAAAAAGGACTCAAAACCTTCTGCATCTTATGTGCTTTACTTAAAGCTTTCTAAAAAAAAAGCAACTTTAAGTTTTGCAAATGATAACTTGAGGGACTTAATACTTTAAGAGAAGAATGAACAATTGAGTAGGAAGATAGTAAGCCCAGATTTGATTTCTTATTATAAAACAACATCACAACTCTTAAAGCTTTTTAAAAATCACCTCCTCCAAATCCTCTTCTGAAAGTTAAAATATCTCTTTTTCATCTCTTTTCTTACATTCTCTTTTTTCTAAAAAACGAACACAAATCCTTGTTTTAAAACGACTCATCGAAAAGCTTCCATCGCATCCCTCCTTGTGGACACGACCCGTTAGCCACAAGCTACACGGTACATTCTTAAAACTCATTGGTTGTTTTTTTATTCTAGCAACAATTTTGGCGCCGTTGCCGGGAAGGGAACGGTGTAGTTGTTTTAACAACTTTTGTGTGTTTGTTTCAGGGACTCGAAGATCAAGATCTAGCATTCAAGCTTTGCCAAGAAGACTTGAAAATTCTGTGCCCCTACTCTCGAAAGTAGGAAACAGAATTTCAAGAAATGATTTGCAAATCTGAAATTTTTTGGGACTACTAAAAACTTTGTTTTGCAGGACATATTGCTTGCAAAAATTTCAGTTTTTTATGTCATATTTGTGCTAGTTTTCTATCCAACATCCCTGTTTTTAAGTCAACAGTAAAATATCGTTTTGAAAGTTAAAAATTGATTAGACATTTGCATTCTAGGCATAAGTCTTTTCAATTCTTTTACTTTACTGTTGAAGAGAGCTGGAGACAAGGTATGTATGCATAGCATATAGCATAGGCAACATTCTTGGGTGATATTTGCTTTGAATGTTACTTTCTATATCTTGCACACTTTGCACGAATCAATTCTAAGGGCAAAACCCAAATCAAGATAAGGTGGGGAAGTCATTACCCTTCTTAGCCCACAAACCATCTCCAAGCACGCACAACCTAAGCCTAATTAAAATTTGATAGATGTTGGCCTTAGGGACATCTCGAACTCAATAGGAGATTATCCTGAAGAGGAAAAGTGTTGGAAATTGACCCTGTAAAATCAGTGTCAAGGAAAGGGATTGAGGGCCGAAAGCCCGAAGATTGGTGATTACTTAATTAAGGAACGTCTTTTGACGGAAAACCTCCCACCAATCTTGCCCTGACTGGCTGATTAGCTTGTGGTCAAGGTCTACATTCTACCTCTTGTGGACAATCAACCAGTTAGGAGTTGTCTAGATCGAGGTTACCTTAGACTAGGCTTGGTTGATTTCTATTGTTGACTGTTATTGAACTTGTTGTGATTGTGATTGTGTTTGTGTATGCAAGTGTGGTCGAGAGACCCAATTCATCTAGGTTGACTAGAAACACATCACCACCTAAGTTTGAACCAAGACTAGATCCGGTAATGGCTCAATCACATCACTGCAGGATAGGTTCTACCCGATTAGGACCTCACTTCCATCTTGCATTTCACTTCCATCGGTTGGTGAATACAATTTTGAGCTCAAGCCTCAATTCATCAATACACTCCCCAAATTTCATGGTCTAGAGTCCGAAGATGCCTATTCTTCATAAGAGAATTTGAGGAAGTATGTCTTATGATGAAAATCCCACACCTTGTAGACGATGCTATTAGGTTGAGATTTATCCCGTTTGCACTTAAGGACCTAGCAAAAAGTGGCTCTACAGCTTAGCAGCCGGTTCCATCACATCTTGGGATGGTTCATCAAGGTCTTCTTGAAGAAATTCTATCCTATCCATAAAAACGCTCTCATTAGGAAGACGACCATGCAATTCAAGCAAGAGCCTAGTGAACCGTTCTGGAGGTACTTTGAACGCTTTAAGGACCTCCTTGTCCAATGTCCACACCATGGAATAGAGAAATGGCGACAATGCCAAATTCTCTATGACGGTTTAGACTATTCTACCCAAAACCCTCTTAGAAAGTATGTGCCAAGGGGGTTTCTTGCAGAAAGATGAAGATGAGGGATGGGATTGTATGAAAATTTAGCTGAGAAAACCTCCAATGGGAATCTGCGAGTGAGACCCCTAAGAATCCTAACTCCATCTCTTCAAAAGGAGGTTCCACTCCATAGAATCGTCCATCGCTAATGAGGCTAAGTTAGCTAATTTAGCTAGAAGACTGGAAGCTCTAGAGACGAAAGAACCAAGTCCAGTCAATCAAGTCAGCCCGAACCAATTTCCACCCCCGGGCGCACTTACTGTCAAGCCATGAACCATGTATTGAGGAATGCCCAGTGTTTCAGGCTCAGCAATCCTATCACGAACCGATGAATGCGGCTTTTTCAAGGCCGAACAACAATCCTTACGCCCAACGTACAATCCCGGCTGGAGAAATCACCCTAATTTCTCATGGAGCCAGAACAACAATGACCATTCACGATCCAATCATGCTAACACTTCCATCATGGTAACAATTCTTCCAATCATCAACCTAACTTCTCCAATTTCATAATAATTCTCCCAACCATCCACCAAGTTCCAAATTATCAACAGAACTTTCCTAACCAAGCTCCACAATCCTCCTTCAGAATCCTCAATTGAAAGAAGAATGACTGACTTTGAGAGAAACATGGAGAGATATATGAAAAACAAGACTCTCTCATGCAAACCATTCAGAGGCTAGAAGTTCAAATGAGTCAACTGGCCAACCCACAAAATGAGAGACAAAAGGGTACCCTGCCTAGTCAGCCAATCACCAATCCGAGGAATTCCCAACAAGCTCATCTGGCTGAGGATCCTTCATTCAATCAATGTAATGCTGTGCATACATTGAGGTCAGGAAAGAAAGTTGATAACCAAGTGTCAACACCCACCAATCCTATTCAGCACAACCACAATCAAGCTTCACCTCATCCAATCTAATTTCTTCCAATTCGGACGAGTCTGAAAAAGACAAGTCAGCCAGTCAGGTGCACCAGCCTATAGTACCATTCCGAATAGGCTGAAAAACAACAAGCAAAACCCGCACATGGACAAGATAATCGAGATGTTTAACCAAGTGAAAATAAATGTGCCACTCCTTGATGCCATCCAACAAGTTCCTTCCTATGCTAAGTTTCTTAAGGACATGTGCACCAAAGAAGAGAAAGACTAATGTTCCTAAGAAAGTCTTCCTAGCCACTAATATTAGTGAGCTATTTTTGGGTCCTATCCTGTCAAGTACAAAGATCCAGGTAGCCTACCATTGCCTGCACAATAGGACAAGCCGAGATTAGTCGTGCACTTTCTTGACTTGGGAGCAAGTGTCAACTGCTTCCATTCTCTGTTATCAACAATTGGTTGGGTGACCTTAGTCCAACTCGAGTCACCATCCAACTGGCTGATCGTTCTGTTAAAGTTCCAAAAGGGGAATTAAACGATGTCCTGATCCGGGTAGGAGAGTTCATATACCCTGTCGATTTCATAGTTTAGAGACACAACTGTGTACAACTCCAATCGTAGGGCTCAAACTCCGGTCATCCTAGGTCGACCCATCCTAGCCACTGCTAATGCCATCATCAATTGCAGGATGGGTCTATGAGGTTAACCTTTGGAGACATGACTAGAGAAGTCAATGTCTTCCATCTAGGAAAACAATCCCGTGACATCGAGGACCAAACTTTGAAGTAAACCAAACTGAGAACTGACAAGTGAACACGGGGAAGAATTGGAATCAGAAATGGAGATTGACTTCGAGTTAGAGTCTGATGACTTTAATCTCGATCAGGTGGTAGATTCTGCCGTGAATTGGG
>JAVJIF010003108.1:0-342834 GCA_038442645.1 Agave tequilana | reverse complement strand
GGAATACAAGTTTAAAATGCATGAATCATCAAAACTAGACTATACTAGCACATCTAATGGGTTCAAATAAGCATTCAAGATCAAACATATATAGATTTATTTGTGGCCCACTATATGCACAAATATATACCTAGTCTTAATGAAACTAACATTTAAACATATATTCAAAACATGAAGCATCAAAACAAGATATGAATAAACATGATTATTATGAAATTCACATGTTATTAGAACTAAGATAAAACATGATAGCTAAACAATGGTGAGAACACAAAAATAATAGTCCAATATTAACATGGGTGTCTCAAAAGGCTATACATCGCATGTCAAGGTCTAATAAACTGACATTAACATATAATCTATAAACATCAAAGCATGCTATAAATAATGAACATGAAAAGCATGCAAACATAAATAAGGAGTGAGAGACCGTACCAAAAACCTATGAGGCAACTCTCCATATCTCCAAAACATTGTGGTCTTCCCACCAAACCTCCCTTGAAAGTGATGCATCCAAATGATTTCCATGAAGCTCGGAACGCATCCACTCCAAGGTATCATAACTCTCACGTCATGCGAGAGCCCACACCTCATCATAAACAAGAGGGGTGGTCTTTGTACCCACAACTTTTTGGTCCAGGGGGTTAGTACCTTCTCTAACCCAAACAAATTTATTTGCTAAATTTGAAACATGTATACGATCAAAACAAATTTAGCAAGGTGGCCCTTACGTCCACAATGTGTACAAGTATACACATGAGCATACATGTGATGGGGGTGTCCGTGAGGAGCATGTGTATGCCGTGGGGGTGTGCATAAATAGATGGAACTTGTTTCTTTCGAAACAAAGATTCCAAACGTGTATGGCTCTTGGTACATTGGCTCAAAGTGGAGCCCAAACAATTCATATTCTTCTTTAACATGAATATATCATTGTTAATTAAAGAAGAAGTGGCGCATGCAATAGGTGAAGTGTGTGATACTAGCCTAGCATGGCAAACATGTGAATCAATCTTATTTTCAAAGAAACATTTTTTCTTAACACAAATATCTATTCTTTTGTAATGAAAACAATTTCATTTTTCAAAGACTCATTCTCTTTTACAACAAAATCAATTTTTTAGTTAAAACAATATTTTTCTTCAAAACATCATTGCAATCATTTTTAGATTTTAAAATTTATTTTCTTTTAATGCAAGGTCTAGTTGAGATTTCAATGAATCCCTTTCATTAGAAATCTCCTCCTTCTCTTGCAAAACCAAATTAAGTCTAGAAAACAAATCTTTATTATCATTATTAAGACCTAGACTTTTCTTTTTCAAAATATTATATTTTTCTATTAATTTTTCACACACAATAGATAGTTCTTCATTTAAAGCATTGGGATCAACATATTCATCACATGAAGAACTAGAAATTATCATTATCTAGTTGAGATTCCGAATGTACCTCAAGGGAGTCATTCCCTTGGATCATATAGCATTGTTGTGGCTTGGATTCTCCACTAGATTCCTCCGGTAGGATAGGAAATTGAAGCTTGGAGGTGGATGTGTTTGTCAACATGTTCCACACTGTAAATGCGGAATCAAAGTTAGAAACAAGCATAAGATATTCTTTTGAAAGCGTGCTTCTAATAGCCTCAAGGGCTTGTGCATTGGCCCTATATGCTTGCTATCACTAAGGTAGGATACCTTGGTAATGGCAAGGTGAACCTTATATCCTAGGGTTTGTAAATAGATGGACATCTTAGTCTTCCAAACAACAATGTTGGAAGAATCAAACATAGGTGGGGTCATGAAGTCCATGGGTCCAAACTATATGTGTGCAAACAAGCAAATGCAAATGATAGACTAGCAAACAAGGATCTCACTCCTAGGTTGTTAAACCTAAAGTATCAGGAGCGTAGGCTCTGATACCAATTGAAAAACACCTAGAGGGGGGTGAATAGGTGTAAACGCTATCTAGAAACTAAATGCGGAAGCTAAAACTATTTTGCAATCACACTTAATACAACCACAAGTGTAGCTGAATTCCCCGTGAAGGGCTCTGGACTAACTCTTCTTGATTCCCTAGATAAGGGTTGAGGTGCTATATGAAGCTCTTGTGGTTAAGTACAAGTGAGGCACACACAAACAAGCCACATATAAGGATGATAAGCAATATGAAATAATACAAGGCACAAATGCAAGCAATAATATGAATGAATGAATGATGCTTTGCGCAATTTAAAAGAGAGAGAGTTAGAGAGACAATGGATCAAACACAAACACAAAGATATGTTTCGAGGTTCGAGCTCCTAGCTCTACGTCCCCGCCTTCACCGAGAAGGATTTCTAATCCACTAAGGAGTACCAAACTCCTCTCTTAACCTTACAATGCCACCGAGGCAATACAACAATCCACTCCACCTCTACCGAAGAGGGATAAGGCCCGTAGCCAATAACCAAACTCCACCTCATAATAGAGGAAGCAAACACAACCTCAACCTCTACCAAAGAGGGAGCAACCAACAAATGAGGGTTTTTTACAATAGGTGGTATATCTCAACCACAAACCTCTCATTTTTCCCACAAACAAATGATTCTAATAGAATAGGATAGGTGATAGCTCAAGTGTGAAAAAACTAGGTGTTTGAAAAATAAAAACTCAAAGAAATAATCTTGAAAAAACTCTTGAAGATAATAGAAATGAAGAACAAACACAAATCTCCCAAAATACTATTTTCTTTGATTTTTCCAAAAACTTAAAACAATACAAAGATAAATCTTTTTGGCACAAAACTCTATTGAAAACTTGTTTAAAACAGTAAAGAAAGTCTGGAAATTTTGGCTCTGAAAATCTTATATAAAACCCTAAAGAGATGGGGTATTTATAGGCCCAAAAGAAAACTAGCCGTTAGGCTGATCTGTCAGCCTGACAGGCTTGCGGTCGACCGGCCGGTCGACCGCCAACGGTCATAAATATGACCGTTGGGGCTTCTGATCGACCGCCGTGTCGACCGCCCAGATACAGAGAGCAATGCTCTCTGGTCCGGTCGACCGACCGGCCGACCGCCGATGTGTCTGCCAGACGTGCAAAGGCTGTGCACGTTGGTCGACCGCGTCGGTCGACCGGCCCTTGGTTCGGTCGACCGTGCGGTCGCCGACCTGGCCTGTCAGTCACTGTTCTGGGTCAGAACTGGGGTTAAACTTATTTCTAAAAAATTCTTTAAAAACTTCTAAAAATCCCCAAAAATGTTTACCATTTTGCATTGATATATAAACTTGTGATAAACATTTCAACTAAAATATCAAGCAATTTGAACTATTTTTGTGTTTAACATTTTTACCAAAACCAAACTTGTATTTTATCAAACTTTGATTTTTCAATAGGAAATCTGATTTTTCCTAAAACTCATGAATAGACATATCAAAATAAGTTTGTTTAAGATATGAAGCATGTATGTATATCGAACACATCTAATATACATAAAAACTATTTAAACTTGTTTTGATCTAAACTATTCATGAAAACCAAAATCCAAAACATAAAACTTGTGTTTGTTGTGCACTTGAGCATATCAACTATTCTTATCTTTACAAATGGATCTAAAACAAACTAATTAGGATACCTAAGTCTTCTTGATGATCTTCCATCTTCAAGTCGACTCGGTCCAAATTCTGTGATCCAACGAGCATGGCTATGAATGATCTTGACGCTCGGGCTCGGGAATCACCATGTGAAAGCTTCCAAAACACCTTGTTGAAGCAATCACCAACTATTATCTTGATTAATGATCTGAAACTAAAATCACAAGATTATTAGTAAACATAACTACATGAGTTAATTATCATCAAAAATAGAGTGGAAGGCCTCCGGGCCAACACTAATGACTCCACCAACATGCTAACCTCTTAGTGATAGTTGCCTCACATGTATCATTGGCCATCACTAGTCCTTGGTTCAAGAGCGATTCAAAGCACGACCCATATGTAACTCATCACAACCCAACTCATCAAACAAGTACAAGCTACACTTAAACCATCAATACTATAGAAAAGTAAGCATGGAGTAAAGTAATGTTAGCTTGTTAGTGGTTAGGAAGTTAGAGTGTTAGATCCATCATCAATGGCTCTCGTAAGAGCAAGGCCAAACCGAGGCTATTAGATTCATGTGGATTATCAATAAGAAGTTAGCAAGTTAGTGGTTAGTAGTTAGTTGCCATGAGAGAAAAATTAGTTACACATGTAAAAGAGATTTAGAGAGAAGAAAACATAGAGAGGTAAAGAGAGCACCTTTCATAGATTGTCACCTTCTATTACAAGCACTCTTGCATTCCAAGCACGTATCACTCTCCTCCCTATTACAGATCTACAAAATGGAAAATATAATGGAGGAAGAAACTAACCTAAACTAAACTACCCTAAATTACAACATAGAATGAAAACTACTCCTAACTCTGTATATCCCCAACTCTGGAACCCAATGGGGTATTTATAGCCACCAGGAAGAGGGGGGCCAAGGGACAAGCCCTGGCCCAAAACACGGCCGGGCCCGCGGCCCTACTAGGGCCGCGCGCGGTCCCGTTTGTCCCCTGTCAGGCCCTGTGCCTGGTTTCTGGTTTGCAGCCCCTGGTTTTGACAGAATCAGCTCTCTAGGTCAATGGCTATCTTTAATAGGCCTTTAATCACTAATTAAATGGTGATTTAGGGTCTTCTTCTTCATTGCACACCATGGACCTAAAATCAAGAAAGCAAGGTATTATTATCAGAATTTATTGTTAAATAAATATGAGAATGTGATGAAAATTATGTAAAATTAGAGACTAATCAATCATACTCATTCACATGTGCATAGTAGAGTGTACAAGTGTACACATTGCGGCCGCAAAGGCCATTTAGCAAAATTTTATTATGATAGAATAAATTCTTCAATTTTGTTAACAAGAATGTTTGGGTTCCTTACAATGCTAACCCTCATGGACCCAAAAGAAAATGGTACCAAAATTCTCACCTTTTGTATTTGATGTAGGTGTGGGCTCTCACATGACGTGAGAGAGTTGGTGCCTTGATGGTGGATGCACATGGACTTAATGGACATACATTTGATGCACCACTATCAAGGAGGTTTGGTGGGACAACCACCATGTTTTGGAGATTTGGAGTATAGATTTGGTAACTATCTCTAAACTCCTATTTTATTTACATGCTTTTATAATTGATGATTTTTAGCATGTTTTGTGTTTTATGCTTCATGTGGTAAATACTTGTTTAGATGTAGTTTTGTCAAAACTTGTGTATATACGTATACAAGTAGTTAGCAACATTTGATCCATATATGTTTGCACTTCATTGCTCATTTGTACTCATTACATGCACATGTATAGCCTAGTTTTGATGATTCTCTCATTTATACATATTTTGCCTATTTTTGAGTATGGTTTGCGTCATGTATATGCAATTTTTATTTAAATCTAATAAATATACATGTATACCCTTGAGTCTCCTGCCTTCATGCAAATTATATCATAGACTCATTTTAGTCTAGGATATGTATGTATATTGTTAGCCTTGGATAAATCATACATATACCTTAAAGGTTGTTTTTAAATGAAAAATAAAATCTTTATGATTTTCATGATTTTTTTGATAAAATGAGATTCATGTTTGTTTTGAGCATAATTGACTATTTTCATTGAAAATGCTAATTACATGATTTTTGTGCACTCACACTTTATTTTTTTATTCATGACTTTATTTCATGATTATTTTTGAGCTTTATAGATTTTGAGTGTCATCTTTTGTGTATTTAGTATGTTTCATGATATACATATGATTTAGTTTCATATTTGAAGGATTTTTACTAATTTTTTTAAAAATTACTTTAACTTGTTATTTATTCTTCATATGGTAGTGTTTTCACAATAAAAATATTTTCAACCTTCTATTTTTGAAAACCCCTACCAACCCCTTTAAGGGCGGACGGATGGGCGACCATGCCTCATATGCCCTATTGAAAATCTTTTATCTTGTGCATGAAAGAGTGGTTTATTATGAGTTATATACTTGATTTACATCATATTTTCAATTGGTATCTCAATTGATATTTTTTTTATATATACTCATATTTTGTTTTCTATATATGTATGCTTTAAATTTCAAATAATATCAATTTCTATTGGTATTCTCTTTCATACATATATATGATTTGTTTGTGCTTGAGTTACAAGATATTTACATATTTAAAGCACACAGTAAATTTATGTTAACTTGAATTAAATCTTGATTTCAATTTATTTCTCAATTGGTACTTTTTATAAGCTTATGCATTATTTTCAATAGGTATTTTTATTGATATCAAAGTTTACAATATACTTCAATTGGTATCTATTTATTTCAATTGGTATCCATATATTTCAATTGGTATCAATATGTTTCAATTTTCAATTGGGTTTAAATTTCATTTGGTACAATATGTTTTACTTACTTGGTATCAAAATTTATCATGTATTTTTATTGGTATTAAAATTTAATATAAATTTAAATTGGTATCAAAATATTTTCTTTCATTGGTATCAAAATGTAAAAATGTTTCAATTTCAATTTTTCAATTTCAATTGGTATATCAAGTTTCCTATTTCATATGGTATATATATCTTGTGATATCTTGATTTGTTGATTTAAGAAGAATTCAAAACTTGTATTGTTTATTTACAATTAGAATCATAAAATTTTGTTTATTACAAGGTATCTCAAAATATGTTTCATTACCTTGAGTTAAATCTCAAAATTTGTGTAAAAGGGTTTTGATATGTAGTGCCTATATGCAAGGGGAGCTTAACATCTCTTTTACATATAGCTTCATATTAAGTGCATCTTATATTGAGGAGCTTGACAACTCTTCTTTATGCGATACACGTGCGTAGGGGGAGCTTCACATCTCCACTTATGCATTGCATATTATGCGTTATGTGAGTTAGGGCTTGTCATCCCTTCTTCATGTAATGCATGTATGTAGGGAAGTTAACTTTGCGTCTTCCTCTTCATGAATGTATATCGTATATATCTTTATTATTGATTTGTTTGATTTCACCATTTTGTTGATTTTTGTTTCGGACAAAAAGGGGAGAACATTGTTTTGAGTTTTTTTTAACCCCTTTGTTGATGATTGACAAAAAGGGGGGGAGATTTTGAGTTATATATACATATTTGAGTTCTTGCATATATTGAGTTTATGCATCTTATGTTTTACAAAATGGGAGAATATTTTTGAAAGTTTAAACAAAAAGGGGGAGAAAAGTTTTTGGAAAAAGTATTTTGGATTTATGTTTTGTCACTCACCTTATTAATGCATATATGTTTTTTAGTTTCATTTACTTCATTGCCATATCTTATTGTTTATTATTATGCATGAGTTAAGGGGGAGCTTCTATGAAGCTTACTTTAATCCATGCATATATAACTCCATGAGTTTTGTCATCATCAAAAGGGGGAGATTATTGGCCCAAAGGCCCATCACTCTAGTTTTGATGATGATTAACTCATGTAGTTATAGTACTAATGATCTTGTATTTAATTAGTCTCAGATTTGTGATCAAGATCTTAGTAGGTGTTTAGCTTCAACAAATTTAAAGTTAAGTTTTGGAGTTAACACAGTTTGATTCAAGAGCCTATGCATCAAGATCACATCAAGTACTCAAGAGGAGTCTAGCTCTTTGGATCAAAGTTTGGACCAAGTCAAGAAGGAGGCGAAGACTTCAAGTGAAGACTTCAAGAGAAGACTTGAGTCTAGGTTCGTCTTTGTTAAAATTTTGTTTTAGATAAGATGTAAAGGATAGAATAGTTGGTGGATTGCTCAAGTATACCATATACACTCACACACAAGATTTAGATGTGTTTTCATAAAAGAATTTTCATTTTGAAAAGAGACTTCATTTGAAAAATACCGGTATGGTTTTTTATTCAAAGTTTATATGTCTTTAACCAAACCATTTTTAGTGCTTATTGTAAAAAACATAGATATTTCATCATTTATGTGTAGTGGATCATATCCATACACACTATGCTTTAAAAGTGTTTAAATATCTTATTTTTATATTTGGAGAAGTTTTGGAAAAAGCTATTTGGAAAAATACGGTTTTTGTTTTATGCCAAAATTTCTAAGTTATAAAAATAGTTCAAAATGTTTGTAACATGTTTTGATTTTTACTCAAACATATTTGTCTATCAAAGTATAATACTGAAACTATTTTTGTAGATTTTTAGAGATTTTATGGGATTTTATTTTAAGTCAAAAGCCAAGTTTCCAATACCGATAATCCCTGTTTCAGGCTTCTGTCAGTCGACCGAGTCAGGAGTCGGTCGACCGAGCCGGTCGACCGATGTGCACAAACGTGCACGCCTTGTTTGGCTAGAGGGCCGGTCGACCGACCCGGTCGACCGCCGGAGAGCTTCTGCTCTCTGGAAGCCCCGGTCGACCAGGCGGTCGACCGGCAGAGAGCTCTGCTCTCTGTATCTAGGCCACGATCGACCGGGCCGGTCGACCGCTGGCTCAACGGTCAGAAATTTGACCATTGGCCGGTCGATCGGGCGGTCGACCGACAGCCGTCCAGGCTGTTGATTTTGGCCCCAACGGGTAGTTTTTCCTAGCCTTTAAAAGGGGCTTCCTTGGACTGTTTTAAATAAGATTTGAGGAGAGTTTTAAACCTAGTTTTTTCTATCTATTTCAGAAGTTTTTCCACTAGTTTGAGAAAAAAATTCCAATTCAAAAGGAAGTTTATCAAGAATGTTTTCAAAAGTGATTCTTGAGTTTTTCACCACAACTTCAATCCTTGTTTTTCTCACAATCACTTGAGCTTTCCATTGCTATACCTATCCTATAGGGATCTTTATTGTGAGAGGATTTCAGGTGATCAAAGTGTTGTGATCACCAAAGTTTTCATCTTTACTTTGAGGAGGCGGACTTGTGTGTTCACGGTGTTTCGAGTTCTAGTGAGAGCTCTTTGTAGAGGTGCGGCCTCGGCAAGCTTGCGTGCTTGCGGTGTGTTGTTCTTGCGGGAACAAGAGAGGGACTAGAGAGTCCAAGAGTTCTAGTGGGAACTCCTTGTAGGTGTTGCGGCACCGAGTAATCCGGTGGGATCGGTTTATAGTGGAAATCCTTCATAATGTTGAAGGCGGGGACGTAGAGCAAGTGTGCTCAAACCTCAAAATAATTCTCCCGTGTTTGTGATTGCTCTCTCTATCTCCTACTTGTCTTTATATCTTGCATGCTCATATTGTCTTTATCTTTATATGCTTGATATATTGTGTGCTTAAATTGTTATATGCTTGGGGATTGTTTGCTAACACTTATATTCAACCAAGAGAGCCAAAGCGGTACCTCAACTCTTATCTAGAGGAATCTTGAGGAGTTAGTTCAGAGCCCTTCACGGGGAATTCGGCTACACTCTTGTGTTATACTTGGTGTGTTGTGCATTAGAATTTGTAGTTTGCATAAATAGTTTTAATTCCGCATTAATTGGCCATTAGATTAGCTAGTCACCTATTCACCCCCCTCTAGGTGATTTCACTTAAAGGCTTTTAGCAACTTCGCTCTTCTGATTCCCCTCCCATGACTCTGGCAATCGAAAGAGTGGAGGGCATCTGTGGTGGTCAGAGTCTGACTTTCATCAAAATCGTGACACATGTCCCACCACATCGGGAGCGTTGCAAGCGAACAACAAACTCGACATGCTTGCTGGCCCATTGCGGGTCCAAGGAGAAAGCCTCGGGCCTTACTCCGATTCCACACTCGACCCGAGGTCTTCTCAAACATTCGTGATGGCTAGGTCCCTTCGAGTCCACTGAGGTCCTTCTCCGATATCCGCAACTGCCACATCCCTCTTTGATTACATCTATCTGGTATCATTCACCCAGATTTTCAACTCGGGCGGAACCATTCCACTAGTCGGAGGTCCCAACTCTACAGCAAAATCCCTCCACGAAACTCGCGCCTCCACGCTGGATACACCTCAGCGGCAGGATATGCTAAGTTACGGAGTCAATTACGCTATCAGATTATCCCCACGTTCTAAATGTTTTAGTACTGTTATTTTAGTGGGAATAGTTATGAATGGTGATAGATATCTGTGAACATCAATCCCAACAATCAAGCACTATTTGAGCAATTAGAGGAAATCACAACGTGCAAATCATGCAATTATGGAGATCCGAGATATCCACGCCATCAATTGCAATACCACAGAGTATTTATGCACCTAGAGGTCCATCGAGAAAAGAGATCCAAGGAGTTGTAAAGACAATAATATTCCACAGAACTATTGTAACATTGGGATACTGTAATGAATTCTGTCCCTCCTATGATTTTTCTCAATTTGAGTTTTCACGTAAAAAATTTTTTATATCTGCCGGTTTACTGTGTTGAAATTTTCAATTATCACCCGATAATTGAGTTACCCTTTCGCTTGTGGGGTGAGGTTGACTGTCCAATCAATCGTGTCAGAAAATCTCCACCACAATGCATTACATTGTGTTTGATTTTAACTGGTACCTTATACAGTGGTGATTAGTTTCTGAAGTTATGGAAATATGTTATCATGCATAGCTCTCCACCAGCTAAAGAATTTGAAACAAGAGTTTTTATTTTTCTGATACAAGAAATAAGAGTTAGAACTATGAAGGATCAATATGCTTTGTCTAAATTTCCTTCCATTAAGATCCAAAACTTATGGACATATAATAGTAACTTGAGAGGAAGTGAAGCACATTAATTTGAGGCCTGCGTCTCAATTGGAAACATATATACAATTAGAAAGCTGGAGGAAGTCTCTGTCGGAAGCAACCCATTCCACCTCTCCCACATCTCCTTCCTCCTCTTCTCCTCCTTCTCTGCAATGGATTCTTGAAGGTCAAGATACCGGAGGCACTTCGAGTAAAGCCCGGGTTCCATCTCTTCAAGCATCTTCTTCCACGCTCACCGTCAAATTCTGTACCGATTTGTTCCAATGCCACCTGATGTTCTTCTCCACGGCGTCGACTAAAGAAGGAAGAACGTCCTCCATGCATTGTGATGCCATTCTCACGAAATGCTCATTGTTCCACACATAGAGAGCTCTTTCTGCGACCTGATGCAAGTACATTGGAAAGAAAACAGAAAAGAGAGGTTATTAAGTCGAAGGAGGAAAGAATTGGACACTAAGAGCTCAAGTTATCTGTAAAAGTATCGATCATAGTCCAATTCTTTCCTCTCTTTTTTTTCTCCCTCCAAAGACAGATAATTAAGCTGAGTTAATCTTGTTTTTCCGCATCCAAATCTGCCATGATCAATCGACATCTTTATCTAATTTAATGAATTAACTTAATAAAGTTTCATTAATCATAGGTGTTTAATAACGGTGCATACATGTTTCAGTGCACTATATGTGGTCTACATAACTGATTCTTGTGCAGTAAACTCTCTGCAAGTTTCAGGAATCAAGAACTAATATTTTTGTCCTTGAAACAAAAAAATGTGTAATAAAGACATAGCCTACAACAACCAGAATACAGAAGAAAGAGAAGTTCAAATTGACAAGGAAACAATCAAAAAATAGCATACCTGAGAATTGCAACTAGTCAAGCACTTTGCAATCTGTGAGCACAAAATAACAGCCACCTTCTCAAACTCCTCAGGCTCCATCACCTCCACCAAATCCTCCAGCTCCCCAATCAGCAGCACCTCCTTCGGGCAGTTGGTCATCGGCCAGCACCTCAGTATCTGCCTCACCACACCACGGTCAGCCCCGGATCCTTCTGCACAAACTGTGTGACGCAATAAGACAGCTGCCGGTGATACATACACATCCCCTTGGGCTTGTGCAGGGGCATCAAGACCCTCACCAAGAACACCTTGTGCTCCTCTTTGAGTGGGACCGTGAACCCGTTGATTATGCTCCCCCAAATCTCCAGCAGCTCTCCCATCCCGCAGTGTCTCTCCATCTCAATCACAAAGTTCAGGGATGAATTCATCATTGCCCTCCTCATGAATGACCGCTCACTGGTCATCTTAGCATACAGCTGGTGGTACACATTCTTCAACCGGTCGCGCTCCCTAGGGTCCTCGGATTGGAACAGAGTGAGCAAGTTGGTAAGAAAGGCGTGGTCGATGTGCAATCTAAGGGTATCAGCATCAATATTGGTAATCAGAACGGTGAGGATGTCGTACACGATGTGCAGATGGTGCCAAGAAGGGGAGAGGACCATTGCCGGGGCGTCATCGTCAAGGAGTCAGAAGTGAGGCACAGGTAGCCCGTGGGAGGGAGCGGGCGGAATAGATTGGTGGCGATCATCGAAAAGAGAGGCGAGAGGGCACGATCATTGAGCACGGATTTAGTGGTTCGAAGAATGGAAAGGATGTGGAGGAGGCTATGGCGCTTGAGGTCTTGTTGGAACGGAGACTCGGACGGGTTGGTGAAGGTGAAGACTAGGGTACAATTTCGGACCATGGAGAGGAGATCATCGGTCAGGGACCCCGGAAAAGCCTGCAAGACCGCGTCAGTGTCGGAATCGAGCTTGAAGAGGTTTTCTAGAGTGCTTGATTTCTTCTTCTTTGGGGAAGAAGGAACTGGTGGAGTTTTGGAGATGCCCTACTCTCTGTTTTCACCCTTTGAAAAGTCTCTGTTTTCACCCTTTGAAAACAGCGAAGGAAGGGGGGAGAGAGAGAGAGGGAGAGCAAGAAAAAGAGGGATTGAAGGGAATGGGGTGTCCTTTTTGTATTACTCTTTGGCGGGGTTTTGGAGAAGAGTCCAAATGGAGGCGATGCTTACTTTGAGAGGAGTGTTGGGGATTCCGAAGAGAGGCCAAGGCTCCCTCTTGTGAGGAAAGCACAAGGGATGATCCCCATACAACTTTCCCTTTGTTTGTTTGATGTAGTATCAGTATAAAGTTTGTTTGTACATTTGGGAACTCTTTTGTAAGTATTCTAGTGCAAGCAATCCAGGGATCTCTTCAGCATACAGCCAGCCACCATAGCTAAAAGAAATTTTAAGCAAACCGGAGATTCTATTGGTCGATACTCACAACGACCTATGATCTGAGTATCATTACTCGCAGATAAAAGGAAAAACAACTATATAAATATAGTATTGATATTTCAGGTTGTCAACATAGAATATATACTACAAGGTGACCCCTTGTATCTGTGAAACAATCAACATTGCAGGGGGTTCATACACGATACAAGATTTTAAAACAAACCAATCAGTGCAAAAGATGCTTTTAATCAGACAACTCAAAAACTGTAGAATGTGGCATCTTTTCAGGTATATGTGGAGTAGAGGAGGAAGATTCCTATGTACCAGGCATAGGGTTCTATCGATATTTAGGGTTCACGCTCCCCCGCTGTGTTATTTCTCATGAAAGGATTGTCCATGAGTTGACTCTTTGATGAATTTGAAGTTGTCCAAGCTTCACAATTGCCAGGAGGTTTCCTTGTCAGCATGTGGCAATTGGAACATCTGCTTCAGAATGTGGCATCTGACATTGGTATCAGTAACTGTTAGCAAAAAAAAATTCGTCAATTAGTCCAAGTGCAGTATAGAACAAAAAGAAACAAAATTTTAGAATGTTTCTTCTGTGTGTGTGTGTGTGTGTGTGTGAGAACAAGTAGCAAACAGATTGACAAATGGACTGGCCTGAAACTGTGACAGCTGCTATGTAAACATAAATGTCATGTACCTGAGCAATTCTTACTTTAGATGTATATGTAGAGTAAAAAAGCCATATACATACACAATTTATCCCATAGTTCCAGCAGCAACTTTTATAAAACAAGCTATTTTTAAATGCAAGATTGCTTAGTCACCCCGTTCCATGAAAAAGAGAGTAGTGAAGATATGCATCAAAAAAGAAGCAAGGCAAGACGAAGCCTACCTCAGGAAGTTGCATTGTGTTGTGCGCAGATTAACAATCAATGAGGAACCCTTGGATCATAGATGCAGTAGAAAAGTACCACCCAATATCAAGAACAAGCAAACAATAGGAAGAAACCAAGAATACAAAATTTAACGAGGTTCGACAAATTGTCTACGTCCTCAGGGCAAGGAGAGAGAGTTCTTTATTGATTCAATAATCAATTACAATATCATGCATACATTAGAGGAGGACTCAGCCCCTTTATTTATAGCCAAGAAGATCTAGAATAATTGGAAACCTCAATTGGACTCGTTTTCAATTTAGAACAGAAATCCGAAATCTGGAAGGACCCGTCTGTCGGCGGTCGACTGACCCAAGCCCCGGTCGACCGTGCCGGTCGACCGCTCCAACCGAGAGCAAAGCCTTGTCAGTCGGTTGACCGGGCGGTCAACCGGTATTGCCTGTGCACATTGGTGCACACCGGTCGACTGGCCAGTCGACCGGTAACTGCTGTCGGTCAATATTGGCTACCTTGTCTTCGTTACTTTGTCTTCGTCTTTGGCTACCTCTACCTCTTTCTTCCTACAATTATCCACCTCGGTGAAGATTTCTCAAATCTGAGCCGAACTCAGTATAGGATCTGTCGACTTAAAAGTGGCTGCACCACTGTGGCTGCCTACGTACCCTACCCAAGGGATCAAGCCATCCGTAATTCATCAAAATGAGCTCCAACAAGCTCATGCGACTGGAAGGATATGGAGCAATTCTTTACAATGTGTAGATTTTACTCCTGTCACCATCTTGGTAAGCATAATGGTGGGATGCTCTTTTGTGTGAATCTTTAGTAACTCAATATCACCATCATCAAGAATCTCCCAAACAAAGTGAAACCTGACATCAATGTGCTTCATCCTCGCATGATACACTTGGTTCTTTGCTAAGTAGATAGCACTCATACTATCACAATTGATCTTCAGCAGATCTTGTTCAATCCCCAAGTCATCGAGCAACCTTTGAAGTCCAATTGCCTCCTTAATAGTCTCCGTCATGGCCATGTACTCGGCCTTTGTAGTCAACAATGCAACGGTAAACTATAAAATAGAGCGCCAACTAACCGGTGCTTGAGATAATGTAAATACATACCCCGTTGTGGACCGACGTTTGTCAAGGTCTTTTACATAATCAGAGTCAACATATCCGATACATTCCCGCTTCCCTGTGGAATCCTTCTCGAATACCAATCCAAACATCTGTGGTACCTTTAATGTATCGTAAAACCCACTCACTACCTCCCAATGACCCTGTCCAGGATCATGCATGTATCTACTAATCATGGAGACAGCTTGTGACAGATCTGGTCGTGTACACATCATTGCATACATCAGATTACGAACTGCGCTAGCATGTGGTACGCGAGTCATGTACTCACATTCTTCAACAGTTTTTAGAGATATAGCGGCATTTAACTTGAAATGAGGAGCCAGTGGTGTACTTACAGATTTCGTATCCTTGTCGATATTGAACCTCTGAAGTATCTTTTGCAAATACCCCTTTTGTGTCAAGCTCACCTTGCTACTCCTTCGGTCTCGATCATTTTCATGCCTAGCACCTTCTTTGCTTCACGAAGATCTTTCATCTCAAACTCAAAAGATAAGTCATTTTTCAGTTCATCAATTGCGGATCTAATTTTTGAAGCAATAAGCGTATCATCTACATATCATAGTAGATAGATATACTCTCCTATAGGTATCTTATTATAATACACACATGGGTCATAATGGCTACGTGTGTACCTCTTTCCTCTGATGAAGCTGTTGAATCGCTTGTACCATTGTGTAGGAGATTGTTTTAATCCATACAGCGATTTCTTCAACTTGCACACCATGTTTTCTTTTCCTGCAGTTTTAAACCCTGTCGGTTGCGACATATAGATCTCTTCATCCAGATCGCCATGGAGAAAGGCGGTCTTTACATTGAATTGATCAAGATCCAACTCGTACTGTGCTACTAGAGCCAATAAGATGCGAATTGAAGAATGCTTTATAACAGAAGAAAATATCTCGTTGTAGTCAATTCCTTCTCTTTGTGCTTAGCCTTTTGCTACCAATATGGCTTTGTAGCGCACCATGTCTTCTTTGAGAGATCCCTGTTTCTTTGCATATACCCACTTACAGCCAATTGCCTTCTTTCCTTTGGACAACACGGTGAGTTCTCAAGTGTCGTTCTTGTATAGAGAGTTCATCTCTTCTTCCATGACATCTTTACACATCTTTGATTCTGACCTGATTTCAGCTTCCCTGTATGTGGAAGGGATTGCCTCTTCAACGACCGGAAGAGCATAGGCAACAACTATATCTGTAGTGAGCCAATCTGATTTATGCGTATTCCTTCCTGATCTTCTAACTGCAGTTGTTTCAGGAACATCACCCATGGTCTGTTCTTGATCCTCATCAGCATCTACCTCGGCTACTTGAT
The DNA here is from genome assembly GCA_038442645.1 of Agave tequilana. Lineage (NCBI taxonomy): Eukaryota > Viridiplantae > Streptophyta > Magnoliopsida > Asparagales > Asparagaceae > Agave > Agave tequilana. Next base: position 326,492 of record JAVJIF010003108.1, on the reverse strand, counting down.
CATTACCTTGTGTCACCTTAGGCATGATCCCCAAAGATACTGAACTTTCTAGAGATGGTGGATTAGCATCATTCTCCACCTGCTGCGATACTTCTTTGGTCTTGACAATCTCCACCTGCTGAGAGATTGTAGGCTTCAACATTGAAGCCTCATCAAATGTGACATCTCTGCTGAAAATAAATTTCATGTCCTTAGGATCCCAGATTTTGTAGCCTTTTTTTTTTCTTGAATCCTATGAACAATCCCTTTTTCGCTCTTGGGTCTAACTTATCTTCTTTAATATGATAGTAGGCTGAACAACCAAATACCCTTAGCAAATCATAATCAGGAGCAGTTTTTCAGACCAAACCTCTAGAGGAGTTTTTCCTCCAATCTCAGACGAAGGCAGCCTGTTGACAAGATAGCAAGCATATGCCAAAGCCTCAGCCCAAAAATTCTTCGATAATCTGGCATTAGATAACATACAATGAACCTTCTCTAGTAAGGTCCTGTTCATCCTTTCTGCTACCCCATTTATTGCCGTGTTTCCCTCACTATGAAGTGTCTTTCTATGCCTTCTTCATGACATAGCTTAAGGAAAGGATCAGACCTATATTCTCCTTCATTATCTGAATGGAGGACCTTGATTTCCCTCCTGTACCTCTCTCCAAATTCCTCTTCCACTCCATAAATAATTTTAAGACTTTCCCTTTGTGCTTCATGGTATATACCTAACATCTCCTAGAATAATCATTAATGAAAGTCACAAAGTAGTGGTTACCTCCAATTGATGCAGTCTTGGTAGGTCCCCAAACATCGGTGTGAATATAATCCAGAATCCCCTTAGTGCAATGAGTTGTTGTCCCGAATTTCACCTTGGTCTTCTTTCCGATGATGCAATGTTCACAAAATTTCAGTTTGCAGGTTCCGGCACCTTTCAATAATCCTTGTCTTGCAAGAGCTTGCAAAGACTTTTCATCTGTGTGTCCCAACCTCATGTGCCATAGCCTGGTTGAGTCATCATCTGAATCAGTAGAAGTCGCCACTTGCCTTGTAACAGTACTACCCTTTAAGTAGTAAAGATTATTCTGACAAACGGCCTTCAGAACCACCATTGAGCCTTTGGTAATCTTGAGGACTCCATCCTTTATTGATACCACAAGACCCAATGTCTCTAAAGCTCCAACAGAGAGAAGGTTTCTCTTAGTTGAGGTACATACCTCACTTCCTTCAATTCTCGTACCATCCCATCGAACATCTTGATTTGGATTGTTCCGACACCTTTCATGGTACATGGATGATCATCGCCCATAACAACTGAACATTCTTCTAGCTTCTCAAAGCTAGAAAATAAATCCCTATTCGGGCACATGGTAGGTAGCACCAATATCTAATATTCACTCAGTATCACCTGAGTAGCTAATGATAGGAGTAGTGACAGAAAAAGAGAATACCGATGAGTCCGAGTCTGATCCACCTGTTTGTGAGGTACTAGCTTGAGTACTGACCACCCGTGCAAGATTTGCCTCAGTCTTTGACTCCTTCTTTCCTTTGGCCTTTAGACAGTCAACTTTCTAGTGCCCAAATTCTTTGCAGAAGGCGCACTGGTTCAGTCTGATCCACCTGTTTGTGAGGATCCATATTTATCTTCTCTTTATCATGCTACAAGGATTAGGACATTATGACAAGTGAGTTTGTAATGATTTATTATAGAATATATGTAGGAATGTAATAATATTTATGCAATATATGTGTCCAAATACACCCCCACACTTATATTTTGCTCGTCCTCGAGCAAAACAAAACTAACCTAAGGTTTTTATTTGGACCACTTTCGCAGGTCACGCGATTTCACTTAGCATGTACAATAAGCCTTTAAACCTCTAGGTTACCTCTAGAGGAGGAGTTGTAGTCTCCTGAGGGTTTTCAGTAGATTACACCCACAAAATCCAGGAAGAAAAGAAATAATTTGTTAGTATTTTTGAAAATACATTTTGAAAAAAAGAGAAAATATTTGAAATGTTTTTATAAGTATTAAGAAACTTGTAAGTTATAAGAGTATCGAATTATCATCCCTAGACTTAGCCTCTATTCAAATATTTGTTATCAATTCAAGTTAGCAATAAAATTATATTCTCATCTAGTCTATTATTTTACCCTAAGTTATATGCATCCTGTGACTGTGAATATTTTGACTAAGGGTTCTTCAACTCTAATTCTTATGTCTTATTTGTATATATACTAGTGGTAATATTACTTAGCTTTCTTAGGCTTTCTAATTTGCCCATGTAATGAGCCTTAGTCGGTAACTCCCAAGCCGGACGGTTTTAGGGCACCGGGTGAGAAAACACCCCAAGGACTTAGGACTCGAGCAAATAAGGCCACAAAACTAAAGATTTATTTGGTGACATGAAAAACTTTTAGGCGTGAATAATCATGCTTTATGAGGCACAAAAATCCAGCTTAATCAGAGGATTCTTATTATATATAATATATATTTTTTTCTTCTTTTTTTTCTTTTTCTTCTTCTTCTTCTTCTTTTTTTTGAAGGCATAAGAATCTTTGTTTTTTAATCCTAAGTATGTAAGTATATAAAAGATGCATATTTTATCAAGGTAAAAATCAAGACTGGATTACTTTTTCAATTTTTTCTTCCTATCCCTAGAAATTAAACAAATATTCTTATTTCTACCAAGTATAAGAAATCCTAATTATTATTCACTTATTCCTTAAAATTAACTTAATTTTTTGCAAAAATAAGTCAAAATATTATTTTTCTTTTCAACAAGTTTTTTTTAACAAAGAAAATGTTTTTTTTATTTTTTTAATTTTTTTATTATATATAATTTTTTTTAGAAAACCTAAAAGAAAACCTATGTTAACCCTCCCCCACACTTATCTCATGCATTGTCCTCAATGTATGAATGAATGCATATCATGCTACAAATGTAAGAATGTGAAGGGTAGATAGTACCTGATGAGGATGAGTGGATGTCATCCATCATTGTCTAGTTAAGAGAAAAAATACAAAAACTATAATACATAAATGGATTCCTAGTATGTATAGAGATCAATCCTGATAAACAGGATCTTCCAGAAGGATTTCCTCTACTTCTGGGCTCAGATACTCACGGTATGATTTTAAACGATGGCCATTTACTTGAAAAGTGGTACCATTTGTGGTATTGTGGACCTCAACTGTACCATGTGAGTATACCTTATGAACAATGTATGGACCGGTCCAACGGGATTTCAGTTTTCCCGGAAAGAGATGTAGATGGAAATTGTACAGCGAGACTTTTTGCCCTGGTTAAAATTCTTTCCGAGTTATGATCCTATCATGCATAATCTTCATACGATCCTTGTACTGTTTTGAATAGTCGTACGCATCATTCCTTATCTTTTCAAGCTCATCCAGTTGAAGTGTCCTAGACTCTCCTGTCTTGTCTAGATCAAAATTTAGGCGTTTGATTGCCCAGTATGCTTTATGTTCTAACTCGACAGGAAGATGGCAAGCCTTGCCATAAACTAACCTATATGGAAACATTCCAATAGGAGTTTTGAATGCAGTTCTATATGCCCATAAGGCATCGGTCAGGCGAAGAGACCAATCTTTTCTAGTGGTGTTCACAGTTTTCTCTAGAATGGTCTTGATGGCTCGATTGAAAACTTCTACTTGGCCACTAGTCTGTAGGTAGTAAGGGGTGGCTACTCTATGATTGATGCAATATTTTCTCATAAGGCTTCAAATGTACGATTGCAGAAATGTTTTCCACCATCGCTGATGATTGCACGAGGAAAGCCAAAATGAGAGAATACATTCTCTTTCAAGAAGTTTACCACAACTTTCTAGTCATTGGTTTTACATGCTACCGCCTCTATCCATTTAGATACGTAGTCAACTGCTACAAGGATATATTTGTATCCATGGGATATAGGAAAGGGACCCATGAAGTCAATCCCCAAACATCGAAGATTTCAACAACTAAGATCGAGTTTAACGGCATTTCATTCCTGCGTGCATTCTTCCCTAATCGTTGATAACGATCACATGATTGACAATAGACATGAGTGTCACGAATTAGAGTGGGCCAATAAAAATCACATTGCAAAATTTTTGCAGCAGTTTTCTTCTCACTAAAATGACCTCCACAGGCTTGGTCATGGCAAAATAAAAGGATGCTCCTAAATTCTGAGTCAGGAACGCAGCTCGAATGATCTGATCGGGCCAGTACTTGAACAAGTATGGTTCATCCCAAAGAACCATTTGACCCTCGCTCGAAACGCAATCGTTCTTGCTTGGTCCATGAATCGGGCATCTGTTCTGTGACAAGATAATTCACAATGTCAGCATATCACGGAATAATTAAAGAGGAGACGGACATTAACTGCTCATCAGGAAATGTCTCAAGGACAGGTAGTGAGTCAGACACAGATTCAACCACAATCCTAGACAAATGATCTGCTACAACATTCTCAGCTCCCTTTTTATCATGAATTTGTAAGTCGAATTCCTGTAGGAGTAAGATCCAATGGATTAAACGGGCTTTAGCATCTTTTTTCGTGAGAAGATACTTTAAAGCTGCATTATCGGTGTAGATTAGGACCTTAAAACCTATAAGGTATGGACGGAATTTGTTAAGAGCGAAAACGACTGCCAACAACTCTTTTTCAGTGGTGGAATAATTCAGTTGGGCATCGTTAAGAGTCTTATTGGCATAGCAAATGACATGAGGAAGTTTATCCACTCGTTGGCCTAGGACAACCCCTACAACATAGTCGGAAGCGTCACACATCACCTCAAATGGGAGATTCCAATCAGGTAATCGGATGATGGGTGCCGAGGTTAACTCGGTCTTTAGCCTTTCAAAGGCTTCCAAACAAGAAGGGGTGAACTCAAAAGGAACATCCTTTGCTAGAATATCACAAAGAGGTTTGGAGATTTTAGAAAAATCTTTGATAAAGCGACAGTAAAATCCAGCATGGTCTAGGAAAGATCGCACTTCCCGAACAGTTCTAGGAGGTGGTAATTTGGCGATTAGCTCCTACCTGTTTGATACGGAGAATGGTTCGCGTAAAATTTCCTTGAATCAGTTGAAAGATTACAACGGACTAATGCTCCGACTACAAGGGAGGGAAGATGTTAAGTCTTGAATCTCCCCTTTGTTTAGTGCTGGGTTCTTCAAGTGGCGGTGGAAAGTGAATCTTGTTTTCCGTTGACCGGGTGAACGTCAGGAACTTCTGGGGATCTTCTCTTCGATTGGCGGACGGAGTAACACAGCTCTGTCGACCAAAATCTCTAAGAGGGCAAGGATTAACTTGTACACAGCAAGTTAGTTTGAAGAGTTGGACTCTCTGTAGAAACTCTCGAGTCAATTTCTTCTCTGATCTCTCTAAAAATCCGACCCCTTCTCCATAGCAACAGGGCTATTTATAGAGGTTTCAGGAGCGAACGTGCCTCCTAAAAACACTCCATAATGGGGGTTAACTTTTCCCGTTATGTGGGCCGTGATTGACCCTATAACCAGGACAGCTACAACAGAGACGCGGGTGTCGACCCACGCGCCTTGGCGCTGCAGTGCTGGCACTGGCTGAGACGCGGGTGTCGACCCACGCGCCTTGGCGCTGCAGTGCTGTCTGAGACGCGAGTTTCGACCCACGTGCCTTGGCGCTGCAGTGCTGGCTGAGACGCGGGTGTCGACCGACGCGCCTTGGTGCTGCAGTGCTGGCTGAGACGCGGGTGTCGACCTACGTGCCTTGGTGCTGCAGTGCTGGCTGAGACGCGGGTTTCGACCCTCACGCCTTGGTGTTGCAGTGCGCTGCAGTGCTGGCTGAGACGCGGGTTTCGACCCTCGCACCTTGGTGCTGCAGTACGCTACAGTGACGGCTATGATTAGCCCTGCGTCTGGAGTTTTAGGACTTTGCTTTTGAAGACTTGTCTTCAATGATTTTTTTAGACAGCCTACATAACCCCCTCCAAAGTTTTCGATATTCCGCGGTTGGCTGGGACGGATTTCGAAATACTTTGGACTTTAGCTGAATTCGCCCTTCTCGCGGTTGAACTGACAATGCTCTGAGCTTGATCTTGTCTTGACTATGGTCTTCGTGAGTGTACTGTGGAACCCTTTAAAGCCGCCAGAAATGATCATGGTGAGTGTCTAGATACACAGTCTAAACTTCCCTGATACTTTGAGTTTGTCGTTGGTGTACTTTAAACCAGGGGGGGTAGTCGTTTGCTTGTGCCAGTATACTGTTGAACTGAATTGCAGAAGTAAGGACTGAATGCCAGTTCTGTGGACGCAGGGGGTACCACTGTTTTAAAGACACGCCTTCTATAGGGGTGCTTCTTTTGGGATGAAAACGTGACTATTACTCCATGAGGCAGACGCGACTTTGGTCGGGTTGAAAGGGTGCGTCCATCGAAGGGACGCATCTTTAGAGATGAAGACGCGACTCTTGGATGCGAATCCGCGCCATGAGTACGCTGCCACGTGTCCCGTAGAATTGAGGGGACATCTACTTTTTGGCGTGCGAACTTCACGCTGCATTTAATACGCTGTCCACGCGTCAGGTGGTAATTAGGCATCGAGCCAAGCGCCGCGTATCTTTGTAAATCACCGTGCCTATAAAAGGCAACAGTCTTTCAAGAGTCATCATTAGACTCTCCTTCGTCTTCGTGTGCATCTGTTAAGGTTTTGAGAATGGAGCTTCCTTTGTTCTCTTTACTTCATCTAACACCGGATCTTTGATTCGCAATGGCACCAAAGGTCAAGCAAACTGCTTCATCTTCACGGGCGGTCGTCGCTGAGACTCAAAGGGGCGGTTCCTCCATGCAGGAAACCCCTATTTCAGGTATAAAGCCATCAGACTTGATTTCTACCATTAAAAGGGTTTATAGAGTTCTTTGAACTCTTAAACCCCTCTTTTAAAATTGACCCGCCAACGCGGGCTCGAGCCCATGTTTGATCTTCAGACGCGGCTCTTGAGTCGATAAACAAGGCGCAGGTTTGCTGACCCTTGCTGCTTTTATCTGCTCGAATCTGCGTCTGCTTGTTGAACACAGGACCCCAGTGAGCCTTGCGTTTCAGATTCAACACTTAGAATGTTTCTAAGTATGAAAGATTCGGACGCAGATTTCTTATGACTCTTGCGTCTTATGAAATCAGACGCTGGTCCTCATGAATCTTGCGTCTGAGTCCAAGTACTTAGAGATTTTTCATAAGTCTTGAATTTTCAAAACGCGGGCTCCATGCCAGCCTCACGATCGCAGATTTCGATGATTTCCGCGTCTGAGTTTACTTTTGCGTTTGAGTTGTGGACACTTAATCATTTCCCTTCAGATTTCTGATCAAGTGTTGTTTTCTTTTTGCAGTACGATATTCCGCCGATCCTCTCTCCAAGAAGTGTCACTTCGGGCACGTAGGTGGTGCTGACCGCAACTTAACCTTCGTGTTGCAAAGGACTGCTCCTGTGACCGCCGACAAGCCGAAGGAGTGAAGGGAGAGGCTCTCCAAGGTCGACATGGCGACATTCCGGGAACTTATGACTGACGCAGAATTTAAGACGGATTCGCGCATTCCATTGAAAAAACCCGTCTTCTTCTTTGGGGACAATATTGGCGAGGGTGGTTACGTCTTGCATGATGGCAATTACAAGTGGCTCCGCCAGATAGGTGGTAGGAAATTCTTTCTTTCAAATATAGAGAGAATGTACCCCTTATCCTTCCTTCAGCACATGTCTGTTCCTCGGTCCATGGAATGGGACCTTGCCCGACCTGTCCCCAATGTCTCTCTCAGCATCCTGGGTGCCAGGAATGTACATACTGCCGGTCATGGAAGGAAAGTTTTTAGCCTGTTTCCTGGACTACTCAGGTCTGATTACCCAGTAGGGGAAACCCCTGTTCGTCGAACAGGGAGACGGCAATTTTCGCGTCTGATTCTTTTCGCGCCTCATACCTTAGACGCGGATGCAAAACCAGACTGCGTTTGAATTCTGTGTGTATCACAGCTTTGATCATGTCTGTTTCTGCCGCCGCAGAAGTTTGGTTCACTGCGCGGGTCATTCCTGCGTCTTTAGTTTTCCGCAATAGCTGCGTCTGCCACTTAGTTTTTCTTGTTGAAATATACTAAGTTTCAGATCTCATAATTTTTATTTGCTTCTTGCAGGTAGGCTTAATCATCCCTTTTCATGTTCGCTGGGCCCTTGGGAGAATATATCGGCCAGCGAACTTGTTTGGCGGTCGACCACTGGAGAAGAAGTCATGGGCCCTGACACTCGCCAAGATCTCTTTGGATTCAACGCACCGGTCATGCTTCTTGGCATGGCATGGTCAGAGTGAGGATGGCGATGGATATAGTGGTGGGTATGGTCTTGGATTCTCCCTTCACCTACCCCAGAAGTGACATCGATGAAAACTCCATGCTCATTGGATGACTTTCTGGTGGTGGGGATATTCATCAACGAAGGATCATACCCCGCCACTTCGGATGGTCAGGTGGAATCAGAAGATTCTGTTGCCTTTTGACCTCAAAAACACCATTGTTCTTGGTCAACGATGGGCTCTTTCAATGTTTACATCATGCATCGTGGTGCAATCAGCTTCCGATCGTCATCACAGTGCTCAGCCCATCTTTGGCACCCTTCCAAACATCTTGTACTTGGAATTGTGAGCAGTTTCAAGGAGTGAGTGCAACCTTTGAGAGAGAGAGAGAGGGACTTCTTTGTACTCCTTTATCTGTAACACTCAATCTTATTGAATAAGAGAGCGTTTTGTATCACTTTCATATGTTGGATATAAATAAAAGCGACACATTTCTTTTTGTCTCCTTCTATTGTCTTGAACTCCCTTTTTGTATTGAAAGTCAGATGAATAGAAGTAAAGAATCTTTGACCTGTCAAAATTATGATGATAATCTTAACAAGTCAAATTTTATAGAGAGAGATCCTATTTCAGGAACTCAACAAAGCTGTCAGAGGTGTAATATTAACTTGACAAGGGATAAGATAATTTTTGTTGACCTGCCACTCTATAAAAGAAAGTGACAGGTAAAACTTATACCCCCAGGGAAGATGAACTTTTATCAGAGGTTTGAGATTAACTTGATTAAGATCAGCAGGGGAGTTAATGAGAACACTGTTAATGGTGTAGTGTTAACCTAACAATGTTTTTAGGTAGACTTGTTGTTCTGTGGAGGAGAATAACAAGTGAATCTAGACTCGCGGGGGATCTAGGAAAGTTTTTACCATTAGAGGTGTGATATTAACTTAACGGGTTGAAAGTACTCTTGTCAGAAGTGTGATGTTAACTCGACAAGGATGTAAGTCAGATGTGTGATATTAACTTGACTCAAAAGCATTTCAGTTTTCATTTGGGAAAACTGAAAGTGTCACTGTCATAGGTGTGATGTTTAACTTGGCAGTGAGGGTAATGCTAGAGGTGTAATTTTGAACTTGGCATTGGTCATCTCGACTTTAACAAGAAAGTCCGAGGGAAAGTCATGGCCTTAAGTGTATTGTTGAACTTAGCAATGACTTGGATGCTAGAGGTGTAGTATTAAACTTAGCATCGTTCATTTCAGCTTCGATCTGGAAGTCTGAGGAAAGATGACTGTCAGAGGTTTAACATTGAACTTGGCAGCAACTTGATTACTGTTAGAAGTGTAATGTTAACTTAACAGTAATTTGTCAGAGGTGTGGTATTAACTTGACAAAAATTGGTTTGCGATACGAGCAATTTGAGGACCTGCCATTCTGTTGATGAGAATTGACAAGTGAAGTTTGGAGTGCCAGAGGTATAGTGTTAACTTGGCAAATTTGAAGGTTTGCTACTCCATGTAGAGTTGACAAGCAAAGTTTGTACTCGATAAGGAGTATTGAAAATTTTCATTACCAGAGGTATGATGTTAACGTAGCAATGATTGTATTTTATAGACCTACCATTCTGTGTATGAGAATTGGTAAGGGATTTTGGAGGGGAGGGTGGAATTACATCCACTTAGGATTCTTAGCAAATCCTCAGCTATCAACGGATTTGAGGTGCCTTTACCAACTACCGTTTGAGTTGGGCTAGCCATGCTATTCCCCTCAGCATGATGAGTTGTCGAAGACTTATGTTGGGCTTAGAAGCCAACTTTTTCCTCTATCCTTAGCCGTAGGAGGCGTCGGATGTTAATGAAGATGGGAACATTAGAACCCAGGGTTTTAAACCCTCAGCTGTCAACGGATTTGAGGTGCCTTTACCAACTACCGTTTGAGTTGGGCTAGCCATGCTATTCCCCTTAGCATGATGAGTTGTCGAAGACTTATGTTGGGCTTAGAAGCCAATATTTTCCTCTATCTTTAGCTGTCGGAGGCGTCGGATGTTAATGAAGAAGCTCTTCTTATTTTGATCAGAGGTGTACTTTTAACTTGATCAGAGGAGGAGTACTATTAAGGATAGTACTTCTTCAAGAACCTGTCATTGATCGGCATCATGAGTGTATCGCCATTTGAGGTTATGAGGCGATATGATCCATTTGAGTAGACTAACTCTACTATAAATGGTCCTTCCCATTTGGGCTGAAATTTTCCTTTTGTCTTATGTGTCATCACCATAGGTCTTCTGATGGCTAAGACAAGGTCGCCTTTCTTGAAAGTGCGTACTTTAACTTTCTTGTTGAAGGCTCTGGTAATCCGGGCTTGGTAAAGCTCGATCTGTTGTTGGGCCTGCAGACATTTGTCATCTAAGGCTTCCAATTCTTGGAGTCGCTGTCGATGATTCTCCTCATTTGTCATTTCTGCTGTCAGGGCGACGCGTAGAGATGGAACTTGGATTTTCAGTGGGAGCACGGCTTCACACCCATATACTAAAGAAAATGGCGTAGCTTTACTTGGGGTTCGAATAGTCGTGCGATAGGCCCATAAGCATTCACCTAGCCTGTCGTCCCAGTCACGTTGACTTTTCAAGACGAATTTCTTGAGAAGTTTGTCGATGGTCTTGTTGAAAGCTTCTGCGAGACCATTAGCGGCGGGGTAGTATGCCGTTGAGGATACACTCTAGATTCTGAATTTAACGCAGAATCTCTGGAAAGCCTGGCTGATGAATTGGGGTCCATTGTCATGGACAATTTGCCGAGGTACCCCAAAATGGTAAATGACGTGATGTTTCACGAATTTGATCACATCAGATGATTTTACCTCCTTCAAAGGAACGGCTTTAGCCCATTTGGAGAAGTAATCGGTTATGGCTAAAATAAACCAATGTCCTTTTGATGACGGTGGGCTGATAGGGCCAACCACATCCATCCCCCACACTCAAATGGCCAGGTAGAGGTCGTGGAGTGAAGGTAGCCTGGTGCTTGATGGATGAAATCACCATGCACTTGGCAGGCGTGACATCTTTTAGCATAAGTGATGGCCTCAGCGATCATCTTAGGCCAATAATATCCCAACCTTTGGAGTCGATATGCAAGTTTTAGGCCAGGTTGATGGGCTCCACACATACCGTCATGGGCTTCTTTCAACACCCCCTGTGCCTCTTTTTGTGAAAGGCAGCGGAGCAAGATCCCGTCGTGCGATCGACGATAGAGTGTTCGCGTAATCGCATTGTAGTAGAATTTGGGGGCTTTCCTTCGAATGGCAGCCGCTTCTTTGGTGTCCTCAGGCAGGATGCCATACAAGACATAATTGATATAAGGGAATCGTCAGTCTCTATGCTCTTGACCGGCTGACGACTCGAGAACTTCTTTGCCTCGACAATCTCCTGTTGGCTCCTGGTAGTCCTCAAGAGCAAGTCTCGGGCAATACAGGTCATGGATGTGGACAAATATTTTCTCTACTGCTCAAGCTGGAAGAGCTAAAGAGGCAGCGAGAGACGCCAGTGCATCTGCATGTGCATTTTGCTTACGTGGCACATGGTCAATGTAAAAGTTGGTGAACCTTTCAGCCATGTGGACAGTTGCGTTGTAATAGGGTACTAGATCTTCATGTCGACTTCGTACTCCCCACGAACCTGGCTGACGATGAGCTTGGAGTCACCATATGCCTCGAGATTTTTAACGCCAATCTCATCGGCGAGTTGCATCCCAATCAAAAGAGCATTGTACTCCGCCACATTGTTGGAACAAGGCTCAGTTAATGAGACAGCTCGAGAAATCACATAGTTCTGTGGGGAGACGAGTACTACTCCTACTCCTACCACTATGTGTCCTTTTGGGCTTGTTCTCGATGCACCATCAAAGAAAAGTTGCCACACCTGCCTTTCAAAGGATGTCTAGGTCAAGCAGGCTTCAACGACTTCGTCTGGGAGATCGTCGTAAAGTTTGGTTTCCCTCGGATCTGGATGCTCGGCCAGGAAATCCGCCACCACTTGTCCTTTAATGGCCTTCTGTGGTAAAAAGTGCATTTCATATTGAGATAACAATATGGCCCATTTTGCCAGTCGGCCATTTAACGATGAAGGCTTTGTCATGAGTAACCTCAAGGGGTTGACTTTTGATATGACATTTATAGTTTGGCCTACCAAATAGTGTCGCATTTTCTGAACAGCGAACACCAGTGCCAAACATTCTTTCTCGATCGGGTTGTATCGATGTTCGGCCCCGATCATTGTTCTACTCAAATAGTAGATTGCTTGCTCTCGTCCTTGATCATCATTCTGAGCTAGTAGAGCTCCTAAAGAATGATCCATCGCTCGGACGTATATCAAGAAAGGGTTTCCGGATATCGGAGCTGCAAGGACTGGCGGTTGTGTGAGGTACTGCTTAATTTTCTCAAATGCTTGTTGGCAAGCGTCATCCCAAATAAATGAAACACCCTTCTTCATTAATTTGATGAAGGGTTGGCATCTTCCGGAGAGATTTGAGATAAACCTGCGGATGTACGCCAATCGTCCTTGCAATCCCCTGAGCTCCTTGAGATTTCTCGGAGGTTGCATCTCCTGGATAGCGCGAACCTTTTCTGGGTCCAAATGAATCCCTGTGGAGGTTACGACGAACCCGAGGAATTTGCCACTGGCCACCCCCAGGAAAGACTTGGTGGGGTTCATCTTCAACAGATGGGCCCACATGATGTCGAAGACAGCCTTTAGATCAGTTATATGATCACCTTTAGCGCGGCTTTTTTACTGCGATGTCGTCAACATAGCATTCCACCGTTTTGTGCATATGCTGATGGAAAATGGCATTCATGGCCCTTTGATATGTTGCCCCTGCATTCTTCAGTCCGAAGGGCATGACGGTGTAGCAGTTTACCCCCAGTGGTGTCCTGAAAGAGGTATGTTTTTCATCATCAGGATACATTTTGATTTGATTATATCCTGAGAATCCATCCATGAAGGACATTCGCTCGAATCCACATGTGTTGTCAATCATGACATCTGTGATTGGCAGTGGGAATTCATCCTGGGACAGGCCTCGTTTAGATCATGAAAATCAATGCAGATTCGGATCTTTCCGTTCTTTTTAGCAACGGGGACGATGTTGGCTACCCAATCAGGATGTTGTTCTTCCCTAATGAAGCCAGAGTCTATAAGCTTTCTGACTTCTGATTGAATTGCCTCCATTATTTCTAGACGGAACCATCGTTGTTGTTGCTTGACGGGCTTTACGTCCGTATTAATGTTAAGGCCGTGCATAGCCACTCGAGGATCAAGTCCAGGCATATCCTCGTAATTCCAGGCGAAGACGTCTATATATTCTTGTACAAGAGATACTAGATGCTTTTTCTCAGAAGGTGACAGGCCGTCACTTATGAAGATGGGCTTAGGATTAGTCTCATCTCCTAGATTGATCTGAACAACCTTATCTTCTGTGGGTGGCTCACGCTGTTCAAAGCGGGTATCCCAAAGATGTTTAAATGTTTGATCCAAGAATCTGTATCAGATTGGATCATTTCTTCACCTCCGTCTTCCAGGTGGCTTGTTGAAACCATATTCACTGAAAGTTCTCTGAAGATGTTGCCGACACTATCATCTGACTCCCACGATGACGTGCCCGATGAGTAATCATGGCATAATGACTCTTCAGACTCAGAAGCTGATGGGATCGGAGTAGACACATAGCCTAACCCCCTGCGAGTCCGATGATAATAATTAGGGGTTTTCCCTTTCGGCACAAAAGATCGGAGTAGCGTTCTCCTTCCTTTGCCGAAGTTCAACCTTGGTCCGCTTGTTAGATCATACCCCATGCTTTTCATCATTCTGAGTGCCTTTGGCTCATAATGACCGAACTGAGGGGATTCCTGCTCGCCTTCTGATTCTTCACGGGTCATCGGTTCAGATTCAATTCGTCCGAAAAGAATTGGTCTCTGGCCTTTCCGTCTCGCTGGAACCATAAATATTGATTCTTGCGCATTGCCGGCATCTTGGTGCGTTTCAAAGGACGACTTCACTGGTACATGCAATGATGTCAAAGCATCCATTGCCGACCAGAGATCGTCATCCACTTCGGTACTAGTGTCTGACGGCACTGAATCAGATGCAAACACAGAGATATACGCCAGATCTAAGTCTTCATTAATATACCATCCGCCTATATCATCGGAGGTATTATCAACATCGGGCTTATTAATGCCCGTTACAAGTGGGTCTAGTTCCCAAATGCATTCTTCTTTTTTCGGCTCGGTGTCGACTTCATTACCAGAGTCGGGCTCCTCTGGTTGCGGGATTTCATCTGTTTCCACAGATTCCTGATATAGGAGAGAATCTGTGAAATAATTCTCAACTCCTTTGAACGGATGCCTTTCGGCAATCAACGTTCGCACCTTTCCACTCCCGTCAATGTATTTCATGACTTGGTGGAGAGTAGAGGGAGCGATAGAATTGCGATGAATCCACGGTCGTCCGAACAGCAAGTTGTAGGAGGTGTCAGCATCTATCACGTAGCATGTCACCTCCGACCTTAGGTCCCCAATCTGGCATTTGAGCTTGACCTTCCCCATTGGACGGGTACTATTGGCATTGAACCCATAAATAGTAGTCTGGGTGGCGCTCAAACGGTGAGTAGGAATCCCTAGATGTTGCATGAACCGGCGAGGCATAATGCTCAATGCTGACCCGGGATCTACCTGAATGCGGTTCACCTCAGATGATCCAATATACCCTGCGAAGTAAAGGGGGCGATCATGTTTCCCTTTGACTTGCATATCATCTACCGTGAAGGTGATGCAGGGAATATTTTGGGAGGTATGGAGGCATTCCTCTACATCTTCCTCCTTTGGTCCGATTGGCACCTGAGTCATGAAAGCCTCAGCATTAGCGAGAGCCTCTTGTAGAGCTTCTCTGGTTGACTTTGATAGCTGAGGAGCTCATAAAGGGTAATTCGGGCTGGGATATTGGCCAGTTGAGCCAAGACATCAAAGCGGTAAGGTGCCGTGGATCCTTCCGCGATGTCTTTCAAGAGAACTTTGAAATATCGAAGCTCTTTTTGTCTCTCCACGGGCTGCTTTGTGGAGGACTTGGCTGACTCTGCAGCGGGTTTTGGAGGAATTACCGCCATTTCGTCATACTTTTTCAAATATGACTGCCCTGAACGGGTTTCCGCCACCAGTTGACTGGGTTCTGTGGCTAGAGCTTTCGTCTCCTCTTCTAAATTGGTCAGTGAGGGAACATCAGTCTCCGCTTCCCGAGAAGAGGCACATACCACATTACAGGATGAAGCCTTAGCTTTGCCTTTGGACTTCCTGCTGGTCACAGTGGTCCATTGCTGGCCATCCACAAGATCGGGATGAACCCACATGACTTCTCCCTGAGGTGTGGAAACGGGTAGCAGGCCCTTCTCTTGCTGTTGGTGAGGGTCTGTGTTGACCATTCTCAGCTCTCCTCTTGGGACAGGGACTACTCCAGAGGGTGTTGGAGGTTGCCTTCCAAACTGGAGGAATGACGTCATATTGGCCGCCACCTTCTTCTGCTCTGGACGGAGTTTTAATACCTCCGCATCAATCAGGGCCTGAAGGATGTCCTTGAAGACATAACAGCTCTTGGTGGGGTGTCCCAACATCCTGTGATACATGAAGTAGTTGGGATTATCGATTTTACCGACTTCTTCAGGGCGCCTAGCTTCAGGAAGCTTTAGTCGGTTGCTCTTGTTGAATAGTTTGAAGAGCGAGTCGACATGTTCATTCTTGAAGGAATACTGCTTGTTGGCACGTGGTTGGCTTGAAGAGCCACTTCCCTTGACCGGTTGAGGTTTGACGGGAGATTTGGTCCCTGTTGCCAAGTTATCCTTCCGTTTGGCTTGGAGGGATGTGTCTGGCGCACGCCTCGTTGACCTTTCAGGTCTGGGTTTGTTTTCTTCTGCCCTGACCTGAGCGATGATTTCTTCAGCCTGTTCACCTTGTTGGATCAACTGCTTCCAGGTGCGGCTTTCGACAACTCCTATTTGGGCAAGGAGCGACGTTTGGAGATTGTGGCGGCATGTTTCCACCAGGGTGACCTGGGTCATACCGCTTGGAAATCGGAGTGCTACGTTCCGAAATCTTTCTACAAAAGACTTAATGGACTCTCCCTTTCGCTGCTTGGTGGCTAAAAGGGTAGGCATGTTGACCTCCGAGTCATCTTCAAAGAAGCGCGTTAGAAAGAGCTTCTCCAAATCGCCCCAATTCTTAATGGAGCCTTCCGGGAGCTTCATGAACCATTCAAAGGCGAGCCCTTTTAGGTTGCCGATGAACAAGCGTGCCAGAATGGCATCATTATCTACCACATTCCCTGTTTGGGATTTAAAGTAGTAGATATGTTGGTTCGGTGAACCTTTCCCATCAAATGCTTGGAGGGTTGGAGCCTTGAACTTGGGCGGGTATGGAACCAGGTCCCACTCGGCCGGATATGGCCGGACCACTCCTGCTTCTTGGAGGCCTTTTCGGTTGGTAAGGGCCTCGAGACGTTGCTCCAACTGATTCATTCTTTTAGAATGAACCTTTCCCTGGTCTCGGTCGTCCTTTTCCTGCGACGAGGATTTAGACGAACCAGAAGTAAGTTGCTCTTCCTTCTCTACGTGTACAGAAGATGAGCTTTCCCCCTCTTTTCGTTTGCCTTTAGACTTCTTAGAGGAGGCTTTGTTAGTTGATTTCCTCTTGTCTTCAAGCAACTGTGCGAGCATCTGCTTGAGAGAGTCGATAGATTCTTGCTGAGCGTGAATCATCTCGAATTGTTCCTTCTGGACCTGGGCTTGCTGCTCCAAGCGCCTGGCGGTCTCCTCTGGAGTGCTAGTCATGTATATAAAGGCCTCTTTCTCTATAGAAGAGTTTGAAGCCTGTGACTCTGCAATAGCAGAATGCGAGTCATTCACCTCAATGCCCCGGATTAGAACATTATAGTCAATCGGGGGAATTACCCCGGTCCGGGTGCGAGTGTGTCGGTACACTCCTTCCGGTTTTGTGTCAGACTCATCGGAGTTGATTGCAGGTTGTTTTTCCTTACTTCTGCTTGCCATGTTTGCAGTGAGCTCGGGATATGCAATGTTAGAGAAGACCCTCCTCCTATGGGAACGACTTCTTTTAGCTGATCGGGGAATCAGGGTCAGCTGTCTGACTAGAGACTGCTGGTTTGCACCTGAATTACAACGGCATTCGGAGAGCATTGTGACAAGCCGTTCGCAGCAACATAACGAAGTGATCCGGTTAGCACTTCTCTTCTTGGTTAAATAATCTCTCAGATCCATGGGAGGAAGATCAAAGAGATTAGCCTCGCAATGTCGAGGGCGGAAAGCTTCCCTACCCTGTACTGTTGGGACGCAGGGTTCAGCGACGCGGGGCGCATGAACGCAGCTCTTGCGTCGCGTCTTCAGGACGCGCGTCTGGCGTCTCTGCTGAGAAAAGATGCGACTATCGCGTTGCTGATTATTGCGCCGGGGCAGAGACGCTTGAGAAATACAGGGCTGCTGGGCCCCATGCCTAGAGGCGCGTGCATCTTGCACTCGGCAAGGTGCGCGAGTTTCGCCTTGGCGTATGGGGAGTGGGAATTCTGAGGAGCCAACTTGGTGAGCCTCGCGTTTGGGCTGCCAAATGCGGATTTTACGTGCCGGATGTGGTGTATCAGAGACGCCAGTTTGAACTTTGCGTCCTGCCTCAGTTGGACGATCAGTTGTTCCAACTTGTAGTTGACGCGCACGCCTCCTCTGTCGGCGCTCAGCGTTCCGGTTACGTCGTGGGGTTGAGAGAAACCAACGACGGCCTGGTGCTGAGGAAGATGATGGATTGGCTGGACACCAGAAAACTTGACCACGCGGGTCTCTTGAGAGACGTTGGCGCGGGGGTCACGCATGGCGTGATTGGCCACAACATCCCTCACAGCAGCTGCCTTTGAGAGAGGCTCAGAGCGGATTTCGGGGCAAGTCCCCGTAGTGACCCTACGGTAGGTGCGGGCCTTCGGGCTCTTGGAGCCGGAAGAGAGGAACTCTTCATACTTTTCCTGATCGAATTCTACGACGAGTGATTCGACCATTTTCCCCTTGTAGAGGACGTCACCTTGCGCCACAACTTGTTCATCAGTAACGAAAATATTATCCCCAGCGGAGTCGCCATCTCTTGTTTGGTACGGAGAATGGTTCGCGTAAAATTTCCTTGAATCAGTTGAAAGATTACAACGGACTAATGCTCCGACTACAAGGGAGGGAAGATTTGAGTCTTGAATCTCCCCTTTGTTTAGTGCTGGGTTCTTCAAGTGGCGGTGGAAAGTGAATCTTGTTTTCCGTTGACCGGGTGAACGTCAGGAACTTCTGGGGATCTTCTCTTCGGTTGGCGGACGGAGTAACACAGCTCTGTCGACCAAAATCTCAAAGAGATTGTAGACAAGGATTAACTTGTACACATCAAGTTAGTTGAAGAGTTGGACTCTCTGTAGAAACTTTCGAGTCAATTTCTTCTCTGATCTCTCTAAAAATCCGACCCCTTCTCCATAGCAACAGGGCTATTTATAGAGGTTTCAGGAGTGAACGTGCCTCCTAAAAACACTCCATAATGGGGGTTAACTTTCCCCGTTATGTGGGCCGTGATTGACCCTATAATCAGGACGGTTACAACTGAGACGCGGGTGTCGACCCACGCGCCTTGGTGCTGCAGTGCTGGCTGAGACGCGGGTGTCGACCCACGCGCCTTGGTGCTGCAGTGCTGGCTGAGACGCGGGTTTTGACCCTCACGCCTTGGTGCTGCAGTGCGCTGCAGTGCTGGCTGAGACGCGAGTTTCGACCCTCGCGCCTTGGTGCTGCAGTGCGCTGCAGTGACGGCTATGATTAGCCCTGCGTCTGGAGTTTTGGGACTCTGCTTTTGAAGACTTGTCTTCAATGATTTTTTTAGACAGCCTACACTACCTCAACTTTATCAACCTCTATACCTCTATCAGAAATAATGTGTCCTAAGACAATCCTGGATTTCACCATGAAATAGCATTTTTCCCAATTAAGAACTAGGTTCTTCTCCTTGCATCTTATCAACACCAATGATAGATGATATAAACCCTCATCAAAAGTAGACCCAAAGACAGAGAAGTCATCCATGAAAACCTCTAGAAATCGCTCATCCATATCTGAAAAGATGCTTAACATACACCATTGAAAAGTAGCCGGTGCATTGCATAGCCCAAAGGGCATGGGACGATATGCAAAAGTGCCAAACGGACATGTGAATGTTGTTTTCTCTTGGTCCTCACGAGCAATGTGGATTTGGTTATATCCTAAATAACCATCGAGGAAGGAATAGTATGCGTGACCGGCAATACGTTCTAACATTTGGTCGATGAAAGGCAAAGGAAAATGATCTTTCCTAGTCATGGAGTTGAGTTTTCTATAGTCTATGCACACTCGCCAACCAATTTGAACACGAGTTGGAACCAATTCATTGTTCTCATTAGTAATAACTGTGACTCTAGACTTTTTGGGTACAACTTGTATTGGACTAACCCACTGACTATCAAAGATAGGGTAAATGATACCCGCATCTAATAATTTTATTATCTCCGCTCTCACCACCTCTTTCAAAATAGGGTTTAAACGCCTCTGTGGTTCTCTCGAGGTCTTGGCATTCTCTTCAAGATGAATTTGGTACATTACCATAGAGGGGTTAATTCCCTTAATGTCTGCTATGGTCCATCCTATGGCTTCCTTATGTTCCTCAAGAACATCTAGCAACTTTTCTTCTTGGTCCTTATCTAAATGAGATGATATGATTACAGGCAAGATTTCTGACTCACCTAGGAAGGCATACTTCAATATGTCGGGTAAAGGTTTGAGCTTCAACTTGGGAGGCTCAACGATTGATGAAACGGGAACAGATGTTGACAATGGTTGAGGGTTCTACCTTAGGTCTCCATAGGTTGGTGTCCATGATGGGAACAGAATCTAACAATGCGTTCACCTCTTCTATAGACTCCTCAATATCAAAATTCATTCCAAAATGGGCCAAACATTTCTCCAAGGGGTCTTCATAGCAAGACTCCTTAAATGTGTGATTGACCGACATATCAATCATGTTGACCTCCTCATGATCGTCCATTACATGTGATTGGGAACTAGTATGGAAAACGTTTAGCTCAACTGTCATATTCCCAAATGACAAGGTCATGACTCCATTCCTCATCTAATAACAGCATCAGCAGTAGCAAAGAATGGTCTCCCTAAAATCACAGGGGAGTGATTGCTTGGATCTCAAATTGGTTCAGTGTCTAAGACCACAAAGTCAGCAGGAAAATAGAACCGTCGACCTTCAAAATAACATCCTCAATAATTCTCTTGGGGACCTTAACTGACCTATCTGCTAGAAGTAATGTAAGGTTAGTGGGTTGTAACTCCCCTAAACCTAATTGTTTGTACACAGAATAGGGTAAAAGGTTTACACTTGCCCCTAAATCTAGTAGACACCGATCCATAACCTGATCTCCTATCCTAACAGAAATAGTTGGACTCCCTGGATCCTCATATTTGAGTGCAATGGGTTACTGGATGAGACATAATGCTTGTGTAGCAAATGCAGCTTCACGAGGCACAGACTTTTCCACTTGACCGTGGACAGGTCTTTTAGAAATTTAGCATATGAAGGTATCTGATTAATGGCATCCAAGAAGGGAATATTGATTTGGACGTTTTTGAAAACTTTCAAAATTCCCTCACAGTGATTTTTTTTCCTAGTTGGTTGAAGACGTTGAGGAAATGGGGCTTTGGGCACAAAAGATTTATCTTTATTGTCAACAATAACTTGATCATCTGTCTTTGTTGACTCCTTTGGTTCCTTTTTTTCCTTTTCTTTTATAATATTAGGATTGTTTGGTGGATCTTGGACTTGGTTGTCCACTCTCTTGCCTAACCGTAAAGTGTGGATGGCTTGGACTTGACGGTTTGAATCAGAACTAATTTCAAACTGGCCTGTTGGAGTATTTTGAGGAGCAGGTTGTCCTCTCGGGTTGGGCACAGTTTGACTAGAAAAATGTCCTTTCTCTCTTTCCCTAACGGTTGCAGCTAACTGTTCTATCTAAAGCTCGAGCCTAGCTATCGTCTGACCCTGATTGTGACACATTTAGGCTTGAGTTTGATTAGTTATTAGTTGGCTCTGCATGAATTGTTGGAGAGTGTCCTCTAAAGATGGTTTTCTTTGATTGGCAAGGACATATGGAGTGACAGATGGTGTTGCATTGAATTGATTTCCCTTATGAAATTGATTATTAGAAGATTGTCCTTGAAATGATGATGATCCACCATATCCTTGTCCTTGAGGAGACTTCCATGGAAGGTTGGGATGATTCCGCCATCCCGGACTGTATGTTTCACTAAATGGGTTGTTGTTGGGATTGGGCTTGCGAAATGTATTGAGTACACTTGCTTGCTCCACTTTGATAATTGGCAACCCTAGGCATTGTTCAACCAAGTGGTCTTGGCTGTCACAAAGGACACAAACAGTAGACACCACTGGCTTGGATGGTTCGGGAGCTGAAGATTGTGCTCCCTTGTTTAATTCTAATGCTTCAAGTCTTCGTACTACTGATATCAATTTGGCACCACTCTCAAAATTAGGGTTGACTTTATGTATACCACCCCTGTTAGTGGAAGTTGAGGTGGTAATTTGCTTATTATCAACACTAACAGGCTCCCATTCTAGAGTATTTTTTACTACCTCTTCAAAGAATTGTCATGCATCATCGGTCGTTTTGCTCGTGAATGTTCCATTACAAAGGGACTCAATCATGGTCTTATTCGAGTAGTCTAACCCTTCGTAAAGAATTTGAATCAATCGGATCTTTTCGAATCCGTGATAGGGACACTCAAGTAAAAGATCCTTAAATCTTTCAAAATATGTGAAGAACGTCTCCCCTTGTAGTTGATGGAAGGTGTTGAGGGCGTGACGTATGGTAGCAGTTTTCTGCTTAGAATAGAACTTCCTATAGAAGGCTTCAGCTAATCCTACCCAAGTAGAAATTGAACCCGGTTGGAGAGAAAGAAGCCCAGATTTGACTTTTTCTTTTAGAGAAAAGGGGAATAACCTAAGTTTTAGGGATTCCTTTGTCATTTGATGATACTTCATGGTCCCACAAATATCCTCAAATTTCCTAACGTGTTCATATGGGTTCTCATTTGTCAATCCCCGAAAGACTAGAACCATCTGTATCATCCCGAATTTAATCTCGAAATTTGCCGTAAGGGCTGGCAAGGTGATACAGGAAGGTTGGGTGGACCTTGTAGGATACATGTAATCTTTTAAGGTCATTTGTTTGGTTTCATTAGCGTCACCCATTGTTGCAGTAGGGTCAGAAACAGTAATGGATTCTAATCTACTCTTAACACGAACCCACTTTCGCATGAACCAGGGTACTGCCCTGATGAAGGATTTTCTAAATCCTAGATAAGATTACACACAAGATGACTCAACTAATCAATTGCAATTAAGTTTTTTTTTTATCTTGGATTTAATTTAAAGGTAATCATTTTTTTCAACCACTAATCTTAAGAGAATAGAATTCTCCCTAGTTAGACAGCTTCTAACTGGGTTGGAAGGATTGTGGGTTTACCGGTCAAACCCGTCAAACAAGCGATTCGGCTCTCCCCCCAGGCTGGGCACTTACTAAATTCAGCCACCTATTCTTAGACAGGGAAGTTCCTCGGTCCTTCTTCCAGACCAGGCACTGCCACAATGGCTAAGTCACCCTTTCTAGATAAGAAAGCCCTCTTTCGCGAGCTTGAAAGTGTTCACCGGAGTCTTCCCAAAATAGTTCCACTTAAATGAGCTCGAAATTCTAGTGGCTAAGTTCTAATTGATTTTAAATTAGTTCAAGCTTGGGAAAAAAAGTTATATGCAGTTGTGATTTTTCAGCTAAGGACTGGGTGATGAAATCCCGACCTTATATGGGGGGACAGCTCTTAAGATCTTTTTATGCAAGTATGCACTAAAGCAGCACAAAATTCAATCAATAAGCACCTCCAAAATCTCACTGACAAGAGATTCGTGGGTAGAGTTAGAAAATACTAACCTTTCCAACGACTCTAAAGCAAAAAAATTTTAATTATTTTTAGCAAAGCAATATGTCATAAGCAAGCAAGCTTCTTCTTGTTGTGCAAGTCTTTTTTTTGTTCATGCAATATCCCTGCAAAAGAAATTTTGAAATTAAATCTTACGGATGAAAAGAAAAATAATAAAAAGAATTTTGATTTTTTTTAGATTTAACTTTCTGAATTTTTTTAATTTTTGATAATTTTTTAATTTTTTTAATATTAAACTAGAAAAAGATTAGATGTTTACTTTTCAAAACCAAAAATTTTTACAAGTCCCCGGCAACGGCGCCAAAAACTGTTCGCGTTTCGAAGTTCATAAAAAATTCCATCGTTATTGAATCACGTACAAGTTATGGAATCTAAACTTGCTAGAAACTTTTTAACAAAGTGTGTAGTGGTAAGTATAGGATCGAATCCACAGAGACTTGTTCTTGAAAATTTAGTTATTAAAAATCTCACTTTTATCTTATTCTAGTTGAGAAATCCCTTGGATGAAGGTTGGAATTTTGTTTTTAGAAAATAATAAATAAGTAAATAAAGATCTTGTAGAAGAAAGCAACAGCAAAATAAAAATATGAATAAAGTAAAAAAAAAAGAAGAAAGAAATACTAACCTTTTTGCGAAGATTTGAATAATCAAAGTAAAAAAAAAGAAATTAAGAGATTGGTATGAAGGGAAGAGGAAGATGAACCAGTGAACTTGTTTCTTATCGTCGCCTTGTTGTCTCCCCCTCCAAGCGATGCTGGAAACAAAAGAAGCTAATAAAAGAAAAGAGATGACTTCATGGAATCAAATATGCAAGAAAAGAATAGCATAAAAAACTAAATAAAGAAAAAATTAGAGAAAAACTTAGACTGAACGCCGCAAGATCGTCAAGAAGAATTCTAAATTTTATTCAATATGCATCAAATACAAAGCTCTTGACCTCTCCAATCTCGCATTACAATGCTCAAAACTCTCTTTTTCTAGCTTTTCAGCTTTCTGGTCTCCTCTCTCTCTCAATGAATATAAGTATTTATAGGAAAATAGTAATAAGGGAGAGTGTAGGGAGATAGAAAGAGTTGGCTATTTTTGAATTTCAATCTTCCCCTTTATCTCCAAACTTGATTTATCTAGTATTCTGATCTGCAGCTTGATGACGTGTTGATTGTTGAATATTTCTTAACAGATGATAGAATTCGAAACAGTGATCAACATAAGCATTGTAGCCCTTTAAATCTTCTTTCTGGATCATCTTGAATCATCAGATTTGAGATTTGGTAGCGAAAGTTATGATTAAAATGCTAGACTGTATGCAGTCTGAATCCGAATCTAAATTACTTCATCTCATCCGTTGATCTTCTCTCTATCCATTTATCCTCAGCAAATTCAATAGGGTCTTCAAAAAATTTATTTTTCTTTTGAATTTTTATAGTATTATTTTATCTGGTAAATCCAATCCTCGGATAAGATAGACTAAAGATTCTCTGAATTTGAGTCGATCCCTGTTTGATTTGAACTTTTGAGTTTGTTTGGATAGGATCCATGTTTATCTTCTCTTTATCATCCTGTAAGGATTAGGACATTATGACAAGTGAGTTTTTAATGATTTATTATAGAATATATGTAGGAATGTAATAATATTTATGCAATATATGTGTCCAAACAGCAGCCGACACTTCATTATAGTTAAAAGATTTTCTATCATTGATCAATGTTAAAGTAAAAGTCTCATACTCCTCTACAGGAAGAGAGTTCAAGTGAATTACCTTTTTATCTTCTTCATCGACCTCCACATCCACATTAACTAAATCTGTAAGAAGCTTTGTGTAGCGATTCAAGTGTTCGTTGATGGAGCATCCTTTCTTCATCTGAAAACTATAAAGCTTACTCTTCAGCTGTAGTCTTGATTCAATGCTTTTAATCAGAAATTTTTTCTCTAGGATCCTCCAAAATTGCCTCGCAGATATTTTGTGCAACACATGATACTTAATATCCTTTAGTCAAATTAGACCTGATTTAGCCACACGCTGTTCGGTTCATCTTATCCCAATCTTCTTCAGTGTTTGAGTTTCGCTTCTTCTCCAATCGTAGAGTGTCTTCGACATTTGATGCCGTCAGTGCATCCATCACTTCGCAACTCCACATACCAAAGTTGTTCATGCCATTTGATTTCACCACATTAATCCTCAGTGAATGTGGATTCATGAATTTCTCCATCGATGTACTTTGTCCAACCACCTTCTTGACTGAATCCTCAAAGCAATGTGGAAACAAACGAAGTTAGATAAATAAATTTGATAAAGATAAGATCTTTACCTCCACACGAAACCCTAGTAGAGTTTCCGAAACTATCTGCTCCTTCGAATTGATTCATTGAGCAATCTACATGATATTTTGAGATCGACACACGATCTCACAAACAGTCCCAACGCTGATCCGAGATCGACACATGATCTCCGCCAAACAGCAATTGATGCCCCTTGGAATCACCAGATAATCCCACGACGAACTTGGGATGCTCTGATACCAATTGTTGTGCACAGATCAACAATCAATGATGAACCCTTGGATCATAGATGCAGTAGAGAAGTACCACCCAATGTCAAGAACAAACAAACAATAGGAAGCAACTAAAAACACAAGATTTAACGAGGTTCGAAAAATTGCCTACGTCCTCGGGGAAAGGAAGAGAGTGTTCTTTATTGATTCAATAATCAATTACAATATCATGCATACATTAGAGGAGGACTCAGCCCCTTTATTTATAGCCAAGAAGACCTAGAATAATTGGAAACCTCAATTAGACTCGTTTTCAATTCAGAACAGAAATCCAAAATCTGGAAGGATCCGTCTGTCGGTCAACTGGCCGGTCACCGACCCAAGCCCCAGTCAACCGTGCCGGTCGACCGCTCCAACCCGAGAGCAAACCCTTATCAGTCAGTTGACCGGGCAGTCGACCGATAATGCCTGTGCACGTTGGTGCACACCGATCGACCGGCCGGTCGACCGATAACTGCTGTTGGTCAATATTGGCTACCTTGTCTTTGTTACTTTGTCTTCATCTTTGGCTACCTCTACCTCTCTCTTCCTACACATTGTATATCAGGTCTGACACAAAACCAGCAGATACAATACTTGACAAAGA
Organism: Agave tequilana; assembly: GCA_038442645.1. Lineage (NCBI taxonomy): Eukaryota > Viridiplantae > Streptophyta > Magnoliopsida > Asparagales > Asparagaceae > Agave > Agave tequilana. The sequence continues at coordinate 299,942 of JAVJIF010003108.1, read as the reverse complement.
AAAGCGGTCAAAAAAACAGATTAAGGGGCTGTTTGTTTCGCCGTAAAAGATGTAAAAGTCCGTAATTCGTAAATAACTTACAACCCAATTACAACTACGACATTTGTTTGGATTGTAATTCGTAAAAGACTTACACAACTCAACTACCGCTCACTTGCAATCCAATTACCACTCACTTACAGCCCAGTTACAGTTAAATTTGTGGTCATGCAAATTTGTATTATTTTTTATGTTAATATTAATTTTTTTAATATTTAGCATTTTTAATATTTATTTGCAATATTAAAATTTTTTAAATCACCAAATGGTTAATTTTGTGGTCAACTTTTTTACTTACGACAACCAAACACTGTAAAATACAACACACTTTCTCACTTATAATTTTATATTATCAACCAAATACCGTAAAACTTACATGCATGTAACTCATTTACAACTGTAAAAAACATTACCAATTATGGGTTACGAATTACGGCCAATTACGACAACCAAACAGACATACTCCCGAGTAGGGAAATGAGGACAAGCATCAGAAAGATACACCACATACATAAATATGAAACACAAGAATGATGGCAGCGACACCACAAATATTCTCAGAATCCAAGTATAGCATCTTACAACCAATTCTCACAGCACATTGCTGCTTTCAGCTTTCACTGCAGGTAAAATGGATAGTTTACAAATGCATGCCAGTTTCTAAGAAATATCAAAAACAGTTAACTGCACTGATGCATAAGATGGGAAAAAAAAAAACACAACTAAAATCTTGACCAACATAGTCCAGGCACAAAAAATAAGAGGAGTTTACACAGAGAATAAAATGCAAAGGGTTTCACTGTCATCATTCGTCCATTTCTCTAAAGTATCATTTATGTCACAGTAATCTGTGCTAGTAAGTTCAGTATATACATTTGTCACGCCCCGCTTCCCAAAATACGCTGGAGCGGAGACGCGACACGAGTCGGCGACGCATATACGCAAGGAAAATACCTCACGTATACGGCTAAGCCTAAAGTAGCCTGAACAAGCTATGAATCAGAAGCATAATAATAAATGATCACTGCAAAAATACATATAATGACAATCACAAGGATAACAGATAAATGATGGCAAGAAAATGGCAGCTGAAAGCGATAAAGGTAGAATCAAGAAATGACAGGAATATAAAAGAGGTGAGGATACCAGAATAGAAGAAAGAGCGTCCAGTCCCTCGCAAGATGAACAGTCTCATCAAACACCTGCACAAGAGAAACAAATCGTCCAATAGCTGGACGTGCAAATCCAGGGTCGTCAGAATGCGACCATAATGAGTGTGTGTGTGTAAAGGGGAAACAACTCGTGCAGAAGAAACCATGTGCATATATGATAATAAGAACAACTGCAGATATAAAAGATAATCAAATAACATGTTACATAAGCAACTGAATACCAATGTAATAATATACATGATAGCAACACGAATAAATAACTGAACAGTAACACATATGATAAAATATGAATACAGGTAGCAGACCAATGACACAATTGTAAATATGCAATCAATGTCAAGGCGTGTAATCTATCACATGTCACTAGGTTGGCATCCAAGTCTGGTCATAAATCTGGTCCTGGTTATAATAATCTGGTCCTGGTTACAATCATATGTCTGACATAGTGATATATAAATATACAATCAGGTAATTACAGTCAGTCACAAGGCATCAACAGTTTATTATTAATTATGTCAGCGAACACCAATTGTCACATGTAATAGACGCATCCCATACTACGCCTACCACACATGCCAATCGATGCCCTTAAGTTATTGAAACTGATCGGTTGGAGACATTGTCCATGCTTTAGGTGGGTCCCGTACATACCCGGGACCACGGCCCAGACTCCTGGCGCTGAACCAGGACCTACCGCCAGGTAGTCAAGAACATGTAAACAAGAACAGGAAACATGACGGGGTGCCAGTCACCCCACGGGAACCCTGCAGTGGAACCCTCTTTCGGCTGCGCAACCTAAATCCTAGGTCCACCCAAAATACGGACGCTGTCTCCCCCATCAATCTCCCCAATCCCAGTGCAAGTTGTTTGTTATCGTGTTTTAGTTTATCAAGATTATTTAGTATACATGTTACTTAAATCTCTGGGATGACTCAGTGGTGGTCACGGTAACAATATCAACATGTGAAAGTCAGGGTACCGGTATAACAGGAGTATAACATGTCAAGTAACAGGATACCGGTGTAACAGGAATATGTATAACAAGTAAACATGCGGGTGTTGTTACCGTGTAATAATATTTTCCCAGCAAATTTCAGTAACATGAACATGATAGTTGTCAGGTAGATATATTAAGATTTCTCAAGTGAATCAAGATATTCAGGCTGAGTAATGATCTACTGTCTAATAACTCTGAAGTACAACACTATTAATATCAAATAGATCACTAACACAATAGCTCAAATCTCTCAAAGTAATTAATGTCTAACATCATAACAAGTCCATATCAACATCTGAATGAATCATCTCAAGTCATCACCAATAAATGAATATCAAGTCTGGAAAGTACTCTACTTGAATATATCATCTCATCTTAATGCAGATCGGGCTTTATCATAAAATATGTAAATCCAATGACCTATAACTCAAGTTCAGTCCAACTCACAGTCCAACTCTGAATTAGTCCATGTACCCATCAAATCATCATAATCTTTTAGTAAAGTAAGATCACATCCAAAATCCTCTATCAGCTACTCTATAGAATATTTACTACTGATACTTAACATCAACCAAAATATCATCTAATGAATCTCAAAGGCCAACAACGTCAATCTCATCTCAAAACAAGTCAGGCTCCAATATAAGGAACATAGATTCTGGATAACCTCTAACTCAAGATCAATCTAAATCACAACTCAATTAATTTAGTCATACCTGCTATGTCCTCAAATACTCAACTAATAAAGTCAGGTCTAATTACCGATCATCATTCAATGTAAATAACATAAGTCCAGATCAATCCAAAGTCATTACAACTAACTTATAATTCTAATAGCTCCATAATCATCTAGTTTCATACACATCGAGCAATCAGATACAATAGTCACCGTTCCAACATATATCGATATCCAGTATTAGCCCTCTCACTCCAACATACAACTCTAATTCATAGGTATTCACAATCACCACTTCTATAAGATCAATCATTATATCCCAACACTCGGCAATACATATCATGCATATAAGTTCTATCAAGATTTCTCAATATTAGGTACCATAACATATACATGTATCTAAGATCTATTCGATTAAGTCATTCCATCCAATATCCATCTCTAGAAATCATGCACATCCATCTACATCCATTACATAACTCATGGGTGAAGTCCACAATCTATAAAGAGACTACACACAGCAATCTGCCAATATTAGTCGACTAGGGTCTGGGATTAGTCGACTAACAGGGCTATTAGTCGACTAATAAAGGGTATTAGTCGACTAATAAACCTCTGTCAGCCAGAAACAGGGCATACTAATACCTGGTCTCTCACACCATAAAACATATAAATGCCTCCCCTCTTGCACACATACCAACATACACAATTGTAAGATCACCTAGAGGGGGGGTGAATAGGTGATGGCTAATCTAATGGTCACTTATGAACAAATAATGCGGAATAAAAAAAAAAAACTAAGTTGACCAAATTAAAATTTCTTTTAATTAAACACTTATGTATAACACAAGAGTGTTGCCGAATTCCCCTTGCGAGGCTCTGGACAAGCTCCTCTAGATTCCCCTTGAATGGGTTGAGGTGCCGCGTTGGCTCTCTTGGTTGAATACTAGTGTTAACAACAATCCCAAGCAAGTATGTATATCAATTATGAGCACAAGGGAATATATCATGCATATATAAGATGAACACAATAAATTGAATGCAAGATATAAAATAGAGACAAAGAGAGAGAGAGGGAAGAGTAAGCAATCGCAAACACAAAGGGTTTGTTTCGAGGTTCGAGCACACTTGCTCTACATCCCCGCCTTCGACACACGAAGGATTTCCACTATGTAAGATCCCACCGGATCTCTCCTCGGTGCCGTACACCTACAAACCCTCGGACTCCCAAGTCCCGTACACACGCAAGCCCCCTAAGCTTGCCGAGGCCGCACCTCGAACCACCAAGAGTTCACAACCGAACTCCAACCACAACGAGCACACTTGCCCGCTTCCTCAAGGTACAAAGAAAGATCTTTGGTGATCTAACACTTGATCACCAATTACAAAAGCTCACTACAACACTTTCCTATAGGATAGATATGTCTATGGATGCTCAAGTGAAGTGTGAGAAATCAAGGAAAGAAAGTTTTGATGGAAAACTCAAGAAATCACTTTAACACTCTCTTGATAAAAACTCCCTTTTGATTGGAAATATTTGCTCTCAAATATGTGGAGAGAACTTCTGAAATCAGTTGGAAAAACTAGCTCAAAGGTCTCCAAAATCTTAACCTCAAAACAGATGACAAGATCCCAATTTATAGGCTGCAGAAAATAGAGCCGTTGGGAATCTGTCAGTGCTGTCGGTCGACCGCCGGTCGACCGGCCAACGGTCATTTTTCTGACCGTTGCAGCCACCGGTCGACCGGCTCGGTCGACCGATAACCTGGAATGAACTGTCGGTCGACCTATCGGTCGACTGGACATTTCCAGAGAGCAAACTCTCTTGGTCGGTCGACCGACCCGGTCGACCGGCCACTGTGCTGACAACGTGCACAGGGCTGTGCACATCGGTCGACCGGTCCGGTCGACCGACATGGCCTGTCAGCCAGTCTCCAGGTCAGAAAACAGGATTTGAAAATCTTTTATAAAATCCTAAAAATACATAGAAATTCTACAAAAATAGTTTTACCAATATACTTGAAAGAACAAACATGCTTGCACAAAATCAAGACATGTTATATATGTTTTGGTCTATTTTTGTAACTTGGAAATATTAGTTCAATAACCAAAATGTATTTTTCCAAAACATGTTTTTCCAAACTTGTTTTTCTAAATCTTCATCAAATACAAAAACAAGATATTTGAGTTCATTTAAAAGCATGGTGTGTATGGATATGATCCACTACACAATCAATATGGAATATCTATGTTTTTGACATAAAGCTCTAATAATGATTTTGGTTTAAAGATATGAACTATGAAATACCAAAATCCAAAATAGTATTTTGTCTCAAAGAAAAATCTTTTTCTACTCTAGAAAATCTTTTTATGAAAGCACTTAAAATCAAGAGTTCTATCAAGAGTGTGTGTGTGTGATATAACTTGAGCAATCCACCAACTATCTATCCTTTACATCTTTTACTAAAACAAAAATACAAATTCTATACCTAGACCCAAGTCTTCAACTTCTTGAAGTCTTCCCTTGAAGGCTTCTCATCTTCTTGACTTGGTCCAAGCTTGATCCAAAAACTCCTTGGATCACCACATGCAAGCTCCAAATCTTATTCTTTTATCCTTTGTTGAGCTATGCACCTACTAAGATCTTGATCATGAATCTGTCACTAATTAAACACAAGATCATTAGTAACTATAACTACATGAGTTGATCATCATCAAAACTAGGGTGAAGGGCCTTTGGGCCAACAATCTCCCCCTTTTTGATGATGACAAAACTCATGGAGTTATATATGCATGGATTAAAGTAAAGCTTCAAAGAAGCTCCCCCTTAACTCATGCATAATAAATAAGCAATAGATATTCAATGAAGCACTTAAAAATGTATGCAAATGAATGCATGTAAAACAAAACAAATCTTTTATTTCTTGTGATGCATGAGTAAAAGCACAAGTATAAAAACTCAAAATCATCTCAAAATCTTTCTCTCCCTTAAGTAAGGAACAAATACTTCTCCCCCTTAAGGAAATCATGCATATAACTCAAATACTTCTCCCCCTTTTTGTCAATCATCAACAAAGGGTTCAAAGTTCAAATCATCAAACAAATTTTCTCCCCCTTTTTGTTAAAAACAAAGAGATCAAGGAGGGGTAAATACAAATCAATAAAATTTATATGCGATATAAATTCATGAAGAGGAAGACGTTAAGTTAGCTTCCCGACACATATACATTACATGAAAGAGGGATGACAAGCCCTAATTCACATAACGTATAATATGTCATGCATAAGAGGAGATGTGAAGCTCCCCCTACACACGTATATCATGAAAAGAAGAGTTGTCAAGCTCCTCAAATTATAATATACTCAACATGAATCTATATGTAGAAGAGATGTTAAGCTCTCCTTGCATATAGACAATACAAATCAAAAATTTTGAATTTTTCTTTATCAAAACAAAATTTTAACTTTTTCTTAGTAACAACAAATTTTGAGATATCAATTGTAAAATAATCAAATTTTGAATTTTTGATACCAATTTCAAAACACAATGCATAAGCTTATTATGAAATACCAATTTGAAATCTAATTAAGCTTAGCATCAACAATCTTTGTGCTTTAAAGGAAATACCACTTGTAAAATAAGCACAAATAGATAACATATATGTATGACAAGATAATACCAATAGAAATTGATATAATTTGAAGGCATTCATACATACAATCAAAATATGGATATACACAATATGAAGTCATATTGATACCAATTGCAAATAACCAATGATACCAATTGAAAAGTAAGCATAAGTGTATACATCATATAATCTACCATATGAAGAATTCGAACTAGCTAAATGAACTTGTTTTAAGAACTAGTACGAGATCCTTCCATCAAGGAATAAGTTAAAAAGTTTTTCATGAAAGATCAATGAAACACAAGGCACTAAAACACTCTAATCCATAAAGTCCATTTAATGTTTTCAAGAGATGTGAGTGTACTAATGTTATGTGAAGCATGGCATCATGAAAATTACAATAAAACTCAATATTCCTTTAAATTTTGAATTATCATAACTTTTAAAACCTTGAAAATCATCAAAAAAAAATTTTTATAAAAAAAATGTTTCATAATATATGTATGTTTTGTCAATACAAGAAGCATACATACATATCTCTAACACAATTGAGTCCATATATATAGATTTGCATGAAAGGCAAATGACTCAAGAGGTATCCATGTATATCTTAATGTTTTGGCAAAGTAACCATATACATGAAATGAAATCACATGATCATAACATAAATCCAAATGGGAATACAAGTTTAAGAATGTAATGATCATCAACATAAGGCTATACTAGTACATCTAATAGGCACAAATAAGCATTCAACCCAATCATATATAGATTTATTTGTGGTCCATAAGGTGTACAAGTATAAATCCAAGTGTTGACAAATACTAACATCTAAACTAATATTCAATACAATGAAGCGTTCAAATCTTGAGAACATAAAAGAATTTATCCATAAAATCAAAAATAGGATCATGTGCAATACTTGAAGAATAGATAACTAGTTTAAATGAATTTTTGACAAACTAGTTAAAGATCCTTCATAAAAAAAAATCATATGTTTTTCATGAATAATACTAAATACATAAAAGTTCAAGCACTCATATTCCATAAAGCTCCAAATTATATATTTTCTTAAAGATTGAGTGTTCAAAAGTTATGTAAATAGTATCTACATGAAAATAGTCATTGAAGCCCAAAACGATCATAAGTCAAATTTTTAACAACAAATCATGAAAAATCATTTTTCACTAAAATCAACAATTTTCATGGTATATGTATGGTTTATACAAATCTAACAATATGCATACATATCCCAAAAATAAAAGAGTCTATTAAATGTTTGCATGAAGGCAAGAGACTCACGGGTATACATGTATATTTATTAGATTTGAATTAAGCATGCATATACATGAAGTAAATCACAAAAATTGGCAAAACATGTATATATGAGAATTATCAAAACTAGATTATACACATGCATAGAGTGGATACAAGTGAGCATGAAGTTCAATCATATATGAGTCAATTGTAATTCACTATGTGTACATGTATAGATACAAGTTTTGAAATATTCTACATCTAAGCATGTAAATACCACATGAAGCACATGAAAAATCTTAAAACAAAATCATGAACATGCTATGAATATGACATAAGTAAATAGCATGAACATAAAAGTAGGAGTTTAGAGGTTGTTACCAACTCCAAAGCTCCAAGTGTGGTGGTCTTTCCCACCAAGATTCCTTGATAGCAATGCATCCCAATGTTTGTCCATCATGTCCATTGCATTCGCTACCAAGGCACCAATCCTCTCACGTTTTGTGAGAGCCTCCACCTATATCAAAATCAAAGGGTGGGGGTTTTGGTACCCATGTTTTCTTGGGTCCTTTGGGGTTAGCATTGTTGTAAGGAACCCAAAATTTATTATACTTAGCAAAATATAGATATGGTTTCTTATCAAAACAATATTTTGCTAGATGGCCTTTGCGGCCACAATGTGTACAAATGTACACCTTAGCATGATGCTTATGAGTGTGATTGTGATCGTGATGTGCACCATAAGCATGAGCATGATGAGTATGTGCATGAGCATGGGGAACTTGTTTCTTTTGAAACAAAGATTCCAACTTAGAATGATTGAATGCACATGTGCTCAAATTAGAGCTCAAATTTTCTATCTTATTTTTCAAATTCTTAATCTCATTAGTTGTGGCATGTAAAGCATGGTGAGATAAAGAATCATTTTTCTTTTTCTTTTGAAAAACATTATCCTTTTCTTTTTCAACAAATTTTCTTTTTAAAGATTTATTTTCTTGTAAAATACTTTCTTTTTGTTGTTCCACCATAGCAATATCATTTTTCAAAATATTGTTCCCTTCACAAAGATCATTCAATTTTGAAAATAAGGAAACATTCTCATTTTTCAAATCATTATTTTCTTTTTCTAAACATGCAAGTTTATTTTTAAAAGAATCATTTTCTACATGCATGCAATCAATGTTCTTTTTCAAATCTTTATTATTCTTTTCTAAGCATGCAATGTTATCTCTACATGAATCATGTTCATTATGCATGCAAGCAATGTCCTTTTTCAAAATTTTATTTTCTTTCTTAATTATGTCATATCTTTCAAGCAATAATTGGCATAAAGAATTTAGCTCATCATATGACATACTAGCATCCTCATCATCGGATTCGGTATTTACCTCAAGGGGGTCATCCCCTTGGACCATGTAGCACTTGTTGGAGGTGTCGCTTCCAACATCCGAATCGCTCCCCGCATAGTATTGTTCATTTTCGCCAAGGGAGATGAGGGTGTTCCATACTACAAAAGCCATATCAATATTAGCAACCCTACATAAATAATCATCATTTAGGGTGCTCTTTAAAGCATGTAGGGCTTTTGTATTAGCCTCAAGATTCTTACCATCTATACAATAAGCATTATTAGTAGTGGCAAGATATACATTATAACCTAGGGCTTTTAGGAATAATGACATCTTAACTTTCCAAATGTGGATGTTAAGAATATCAAAGGTGGGTGGTGACATAAAGTCCATGGTGAGGTGTGTGTGTACAACAAATATTGTGATTAGCCCAAATGTAGGATCTTTAACTCTTAGGTTGTTAGACCCTTATCAAGAGCACTAGCTCTGATACCAATTGTAAGATCACCTAGAGGGGGGTGAATAGGTGATGGCTAATCTAATGGTCACTTATGAACAAATAATGCGGAATAAAAAAAAAAAACTAAGTTGACCAAATTAAAATTTCTTTTAATTAAACACTTATGTATAACACAAGAGTGTTGCCGAATTCCCCTTGCGAGGCTCTGGACAAGCTCCTCTAGATTCCCCTTGAATGGGTTGAGGTGCCGCGTTGGCTCTCTTGGTTGAATACTAGTGTTAACAACAATCCCAAGCAAGTATGTATATCAATTATGAGCACAAGGGAATATATCATGCATATATAAGATGAACACATTAAATTGAATGCAAGATATAAAATAGAGACAAAGAGAGAGAGAGGGAAGAGTAAGCAATCGCAAACACAAAGGGTTTGTTTCGAGGTTCGAGCACACTTGCTCTACATCCCCGCCTTCGACACACGAAGGATTTCCACTATGTAAGATCCCACCGGATCTCTCCTCGGTGCCGTACACCTACAAACCCTCGGACTCCCAAGTCCCGTACACACGCAAGCCCCCTAAGCTTGCCGAGGCCGCACCTCGAACCACCAAGAGTTCACAACCGAACTCCAATCACAACGAGCACACTTGCCCGCTTCCTCAAGGTACAAAGAAAGATCTTTGGTGATCTAACACTTGATCACCAATTACAAAAGCTCACTACAACACTTTCCTATAGGATAGATATGTCTATGGATGCTCAAGTGAAGTGTGAGTAATCAAGGAAAGAAAGTTTTGATGGAAAACTCAAGAAATCACTTTAACACTCTCTTGATAAAAACTCCCTTTTGATTGGAAATATTTGCTCTCAAATATGTGGAGAGAACTTCTGAAATCAGTTGGAAAAACTAGCTCAAAGGTCTCCAAAATCTTAACCTCAAAACAGATGACAAGATCCCAATTTATAGGCTGCAGAAAATAGAGCCGTTGGGAATCTGTCAGTGCTGTCGGTCGACCGCCGGTCGACCGGCCAACGGTCATTTTTCTGACCGTTGCAGCCACCGGTCGACCGGCTCGGTCGACCGATAACCTGGAATGAACTGTCGGTCGACCTATCGGTCGACTGGACATTTCCAGAGAGCAAACTCTCTTGGTCGGTCGACCGACCCGGTCGACCGGCCACTGTGCTGACAACGTGCACAGGGCTGTGCACATCGGTCGACCGGTCCGGTCGACCGACATGGCCTGTCAGCCAGTCTCCAGGTCAGAAAACAGGATTTGAAAATCTTTTATAAAATCCTAAAAATACATAGAAATTCTACAAAAATAGTTTTACCAATATACTTGAAAGAACAAACATGCTTGCACAAAATCAAGACATGTTATATATGTTTTGGTCTATTTTTGTAACTTGGAAATATTAGTTCAATAACCAAAATGTATTTTTCCAAAACATGTTTTTCCAAACTTGTTTTTCTAAATCTTCATCAAATACGAAAACAAGATATTTGAGTTCATTTAAAAGCATGGTGTGTATGAATATGATCCACTACACAATCAATATGGAATATCTATGTTTTTGACATAAAGCTCTAATAATGATTTTGGTTTAAAGATATGAACTATGAAATACCAAAATCCAAAATAGTATTTTGTCTCAAAGAAAAATCTTTTTCTACTCTAGAAAATCTTTTTATGAAAGCACTTAAAATCAAGAGTTCTATCAAGAGTGTGTGTGTGTGATATAACTTGAGCAATCCACCAACTATCTATCCTTTACATCTTTTACTAAAACAAAAATACAAATTCTATACCTAGACCCAAGTCTTCAACTTCTTGAAGTCTTCCCTTGAAGGCTTCTCATCTTCTTGACTTGGTCCAAGCTTGATCCAAAAACTCCTTGGATCACCACATGCAAGCTCCAAATCTTGTTCTTTTATCCTTTGTTGAGCTATGCACCTACTAAGATCTTGATCATGAATCTGTCACTAATTAAACACAAGATCATTAGTAACTATAACTACATGAGTTGATCATCATCAAAACTAGGGTGAAGGGCCTTTGGGCCAACAACAATCACTACTATAATCTATGTACATGTACACATGAAAATATAATTAAATCGATGTACATAAATATGAGGAAATCAAGGAGAAGGAGAATACACTCACCTTGGGGAATCTGCACGTTACCGGGCGAGTCGCCGTTACGGTCGCCGTGGCGCCGCTCTTCGCTGTCGTACTGCATAGGACGGTAGCCAGGGTCCTGGGAAGACCTGGCTGTAATATGGAGGTCTCGCGCTCGCCGGAAGGGCCTGGAATCGCCGCTCGCCCGCTGCCTGCGCTGCTGGTCTGGTTCTGGATCTGCTGTGCGCGTCGTCGGGCGAGTCGCTGCCGTGGTCGCTGTGGTGTCGTTCCTCGCCATCGGACTGCATGGGAGGGTGGCCAGGTTGCTGGGGAAGGCCACCGTGCCGATCTCCGACGATGGGCTAGCGTGGATCGGGAGAACGGCCTGCTCGCTCGCTGCGGAAGGTGCAGATCTGCTGCTGTCCAGATCTGGATTCGGCTGTTGGTGCGCTGGTGGACAGTAGCCTGGATCTGGAGGAGAGGCGCTGTTGTTCTGTGCTTGCGCACAAATCTGCAAGGGCGAGATGTGGCTCGGTGGGCTGTGTTGGTGGCCTGTAGGAGGTGTTGAACTGGCTGGATCTGTTGGCTGCGCGCTGCAAGGGAGGTGGCCGGCCTGGTGCTGCAGGCCTGCTGTTGGTGGCCTGTTGCTGCCACGCTGCTGCTGCACCAGGGAAGGAGGAGGGGATCCAGGGGGTGAGTGCGGTAGCAAGGGGGTCTGCCGTGGAGGAGAACTCGGCCATGGTGGCTCCGGCTAGGTTGCGCACAGGGGAAAGGAGCAGTCATCAAGAAGGGGTGCGGCTGCAGCTTTGTGAAGGAGGAGAATAATTAGGTTAAGATCTAGGTTAGGGTTAGGGAATATAAGAGAGTTTATATAGGATTAGTTAATGGGTTTGGATAACGGGTCTATGGTAATGGGTGTGACAATGGGTTATTGGGTATGGGCTATAAGTAAATTGGGCTCAAATTAGCACAAGAGATAAATACAATTGATGTGGGCTAAGGTCCCTTGGGCTAAAAGAGAAATAAATATTAGGTTTAGGTTTAGATAGGAATATATATATAGTGGGTTGGGTTAATATGTTAATGGGCTTGGGCTAACTGGATTAGGATCCAATCCGGGTTGATGGGTATGGGTTCAACAAGTCAACGAGTAATGGGCTTATGGATCCAAATGGGTAAATAGGAAATAGGGTGAGAGGCTAAACAAGAACACCACCACCACCACCAAGATTAGTATAAATACCAAAAGGAATATCAAACCAAATAAACAAATAATAGTAACACAATTAATATTATTAAAAATAGTTAACAACAACGGAATGATAATAGAAAATTACAATTTACTATCTCAAAAAGAATTCCCATATTTAATAATAAAATAATAATAATAATAATGAATCAACTGGATTAAATAAAATACTCAGTAAATAAAAATAAATACTTGAAGAAAATAAAATACAGTATTATTAGGTTAGGGATATTACATTCTACCCACCTTAATAAAAATTTCGTCCTCGAAATTCAAATAAGGTAGGGAATGGTAAAAGAATCCCAAAATCCAAGAAGAAGACAAACAAACTTCATGTCGCTACTCTGCACATCATAAATCCACCACGCTTCCGCTGCGCACTCTGATCTCTGCTACCAGCTTCAACATGGAGTAACCGATCTCAAGAGATAGAATCAGGAGAAATGAATAGGAAGGACGGATGAAATCAAGATGGACATCCAAATCACTCTAATTGAAGTGTTGGAATCATGAATATCAACAGATCAAGAATGGAATTCCAAAGGGAGGACGATCAATTTCCAAATGGCGTCAATATTATCACGTGAATAGTATATGTATATTGCAGTGTCAACATAACTGTCTCAGGTTACAGGTAGGAACTAGGTTCTCTCTTATGTCGAACCTAGGCTCTGATACCTAGAAAACCCTGTCACGCCCCGCTTCCCAAAATACGCTAGTGCGGAGACGCGACACGAGTCGGCGACGCATATACGCAAGGAAAATACCTCACGTATACGGCTAAGCCTAAAGTAGCCTGAACAAGCTATGAATCAGAAGCATAATAATAAATGATCACTGCAATAATACATATAATGACAATCACCAGGATAACAGATAAATGATGGCAAGAAAATGGCAGCTGAAAGCGATAAAGGTAGAATCAAGAAATGACAGGAATATAAAAGAGGTGAGGATACCAGAACAGAAGAAAGAGCGTCCAGTCCCTCGCAAGATGAACAGTCTCATCGAACACCTGCACAAGAGAAACAAATCGTCCAATAGCTGGACGTGCAAATCCAGGGTCGTCAGAATGCGACCATAATGAGTGTGTGTGTAAAGGGAAAACAGCTCGTGCAGAAGAAACCATGTGCATATATGATAATAAGAACAACTGCAGATATAAAAGATAATCAAATAACATGTTACATAAGCAACTGAATACCAATGCAATAATATACATGATAGCAACACGAATAAATAACTGAACAGTAACACATATGATAAAATATGAATACAGGTAGCAGACCAATGGCACAACTGTAAATATGCAATCAATGTCAAGGCGTGTAATCTATCACATGTCACTAGGTTGGCATCCAAGTCTGGTCATAAATCTGGTCCTGGTTATAATAATCTGGTCCTGGTTACAATCATATGTCTGACATAGTGATATATAAATATACAATCAGGTAATTACAGTCAGTCACAAGGCATCAACCGTTTATTATTAATTATGTCAGCGAACACCAATTGTCACATGTAATAGACGCATCCCATACTACGCCTACCACACATGCCAATCGATGCCCTTAAGTTATTGAAACTGATCGGTTAGAGACATTGTCCATGCTTTAGGTGGGTCCCGTACATACCCGGGACCACGGCCCAGACTCCTGGCGCTGAACCAGGACCTACCGCCAGGTAGTCAAGAACATGTAAACAAGAACAGGAAACATGACGGGGTGCCAGTCACCCCACGGGAACCCCGCAGTGGAACCCTCTTTCGGCTGCGCAACCTAAATCCTAGGTCCACCCAAAATACGGACGCTGTCTCCTCCATCAATCTCCCCAATCCCAGTACAAGTTGTTTGTTATCGTGTTTTAGTTTATCAAGATTATTTGGTATACATGGTACTTAAATCTCTGGGATGACTCAGTGGTGGTCACGGTAACAATATCAACATGTGAAAGTCAGGGTACCGGTATAACAGGAGTATAACATGTCAAGTAACAGGATACCGGTGTAACAGGAATATGTATAACAAGTAAACATGCGGGTGTTGTTACCGTGTAATAATATTTTCCCAGCAAATTTCAGTAACATGAACATGATAGTTGTCAGGTAGATATATTAAGATTTCTCAAGTGAATCAAGATATTCAGGCTGAGTAATGATCTACTGTCTAATAACTCTGAAGTACAACACTATTAATATCAAATAGATCACTAACACAATAGCTCAAATCTCTCAAAGTAATTAATGTCTAACATCATAACAAGTCCATATCAACATCTGAATGAATCATCATCAAGTCATCACCAATAAATGAATATCAAGTCTGGAAAGTACTCTACTTGAATATATCATCTCATCTTAATGCAGATCGGGCTTTATCATAAAATATGTAAATCCAATGACCTATAACTCAAGTTCAGTCCAACTCACAGTCCAACTCTGAATTAGTCCATGTACCCTTCAAATCATCATAATCTTTTAATAAAGTAAGATCACATCCAAAATCCTCTATCAGCTACTCTATAGAATATTTACTACTGATACTTAACATCAACCAAAATATCATCTAATGAATCTCAAAGGCCAACAACATCAATCTCATCTCAAAACAAGTCAGGCTCCAATATAAGGAACATAGATTCTGGATAACCTCTAACTCAAGATCAATCTAAATCACAACTCAATTAATTTAGTCATACCTGCTATGTCCTCAAATACTCAACTAATAAAGTTAGGTCTAATTACCGATCATCATTCAATGTAAATAACATAAGTCCAGATCAATCCAAAGTCATTACAACTAACTTATAATTCTAATAGCTCCATAATCATCTAGTTCATACACATCGAGCAATCAGATACAATAGTCACCGTTCCAACATATATCGATATCCAGTATTAGCCCTCTCACTCCAACATACAACTCTAATTCATAGGTATTCACAATCACCACTTCTATAAGATCAATCATTATATCCCAACACTCGGCAATACATATCATGCATATAAGTTCTATCAAGATTTCTCAATATTAGGTACCATAACATATACATGTATCTAAGATCTATTCGATCAAGTCATTCCATCCAATATCCATCTCTAGAAATCATGCACATCCATCTACATCCATTACATAACTCATGGGTGAAGTCCACAATCTATAAAGAGACTACACACAGCAATCTGCCAATATTAGTCGACTAGGGTCTGGGATTAGTCGACTAACAGGGCTATTAGTCGACTAATAAAGGGTATTAGTCGACTAATAAACCTCTGTCAGCCAGAAACAGGGCATACTAATACCTGGTCTCTCACACCATAAAACATATAAATGCCTCCCCTCTTGCACACATACCAACATACACAATCACTACTATAATCTATGTACATGTACACATGAAAATATAATTAAATCGATGTACATAAATACGAGGAAATCAAGGAGAAGGAGAATACACTCACCTTGGGGAATCTGCACGTTACCGGGCGAGTCGCCGTTACGGTCGCCGTGGCGCCGCTCTTCGCTGTCGGACTGCATAGGACGGTAGCCAGGGTCCTGGGGAAGACCTGGCTGCAATCTGGAGGTCTCGCGCTCGCCGGAAAGGCCTGGAATCGCCGCTCGCCCGCTGCCTGCGCTGCTGGTCTGGTTCTGGATCTGCTGTGCGCGTCGTCGGGCGAGTCGCTGCCGTGGTCGCTGTGGTGTCGTTCCTCGCCATCGGACTGCATGGGAGGGTGGCCAGGTTGCTGGGGAAGGCCACCGTACTGATCTCCGACGATGGGCTGGCGTGGATCGGGAGAACGGCCTGCTCGCTCACTGCGGAAGGTGCAGATCTGCTGCTGTCCAGATTTGGATTCGGCTGTTGGTGCGCTGGTGGACTGTAGCCTGGATCTGGAGGAGAGGCGCTGTTGTTCTGTGCTTGCGCACAGATCTGCAAGGGCGAGATGTGGCTCGGTGGGCTGTGTTGGTGGCCTGTAGGAGGTGTTGAACTGGCTGGATCTGTTGGCTGCGCGCTGCAAGGGAGGTGGCCGGCCTGGTGCTGCAGGCCTGCTGTTGGTGGCCTGTTGCTGCCACGCTGCTGCTGCACCAGGGAAGGAGGAGGGGATCCAGGGGGTGAGTGCGGTAGCAAGGGGGTCTGCCGTGGAGGAGAACTCGGCCATGGTGGCTCCGGCTAGGTTGCGCACAGGGGAAAGGAGCAGTCATCAAGAAGGGGTGCGGCTGTAGCTTTGTGAAGGAGGAGAATAATTAGGTTAAGATCTAGGTTAGGGTTAGGGAATATAAGAGAGTTTATATAGGATTAGTTAATGGGTTTGGATAACGGGTCTATGGTAATGGGTGTGACAATGGGTTATTGGGTATGGGCTATAAGTAAATTGGGCTCAAATAAGCACAAGAGATAAATACAATTAATGTGGGCTAAGGTCCCTTGGGCTAAAAGAGAAATAAATATTAGGTTTAGGTTTAGATAGGAATATATATATAGTGGGTTGGGTTAATATGTTAATGGGCTTGGGCTAACTGGATTAGGATCCAATCCGGGTTGATGGGTATGGGTTCAACAAGTCAACGAGTAATGGGCTTATGGATCCAAATGGGTAAATAGGAAATAGGGTGAGAGGCTAAACAAGAACACCACCACCACCACCAAGATTAGTATAAATACCAAAAGGAATATCAAACCAAATAAACAAATAATAGTAACACAATTAATATTATTAAAAATAGTTAACAATAACGGAATGATAATAGAAAATTACAATTTACTATCTCAAAAAGAATTCCCATATTTAATAATAAAATAATAATAATAATAATGAATCAACTGGATTAAATAAAATACTCAGTAAATAAAAATAAATACTTGAAGAAAATAAAATACAGTATTATTAGGTTAGGGATATTACATTCTACCCACCTTAATAAAAATTTCATCCTCGAAATTCAAATAAGGTAGGGAATGGTAAAAGAATCCCAAAATCCAAGAAGAAGACAAACAAACTTCATGTCGCTACTCTGCACATCATAAATCCACCACGCTTCCGCTGCGCACTCTGATCTCTGCTACCAGCTTCAACATGGAGTAACCGATCTCAAGAGATAGAATCAGGAGAAATGAATAGGAAGGACGGATAAAATCAAGATGGACATCCAAATCACTCTAATTGAAGTGTTGGAATCATGAATATCAACAGATCAAGAACGGAATTCCAAAGGGAGGACGATCAATTTCCAAATGGCGTCAATATTATCACGTGAATAGTATATGTATATTGCAGTGTCAACATAACTGTCTCAGGTTACAGGTAGGAACTAGGTTCTCTCTTATGTCGAACCTAGGCTCTGATACCTAGAAAACCCTGTCACGCCCCGCTTCCCAAAATACGCTGGTGCGGAGACGCGACACGAGTCGGCGACGCATATACGCAAGGAAAATACCTCACGTATACGACTAAGCCTAAAGTAGCCTGAACAAGCTATGAATCAGAAGCATAATAATAAATGATCACTGCAATAATACATATAATGACAATCACCAGGATAACAGATAAATGATGGCAAGAAAATGGCAGCTGAAAGCGATAAAGGTAGAATCAAGAAATGACAGGAATATAAAAGAGGTGAGGATACCAGAACAGAAGAAAGAGCGTCCAGTCCCTCGCAAGATGAACAGTCTCATCAAACACCTGCACAAGAGAAACAAATCGTCCAATAGCTGGACGTGCAAATCCAGGGTCGTCAGAATGCGACCATAATGAGTGTGTGTGTAAAGGGGAAACAGCTCGTGCAGAAGAAACCATGTGCATATATGATAATAAGAACAACTGCAGATATAAAAGATAATCAAATAACATGTTACATAAGCAACTGAATACCAATGCAATAATATACATGATAGCAACACGAATAAATAACTGAACAGTAACACATATGATAAAATATGAATACAGGTAGCAGACCAATGGCACAACTGTAAATATGCAATCAATGTCAAGGCGTGTAATCTATCACATGTCACTAGGTTGGCATCCAAGTCTGGTCATAAATCTGGTCCTGATTATAATAATCTGGTCCTGGTTACAATCATATGTCTGACATAGTGATATATAAATATACAATCAGGTAATTACAGTCAGTCACAAGGCATCAACAGTTTATTATTAATTATGTCAGCGAACACCAATTGTCACATGTAATAGACGCATCCCATACTACGCCTACCACACATGCCAATCGATGCCCTTAAGTTATTGAAACTGATCGGTTGGAGACATTGTCCATGCTTTAGGTGGGTCCCGTACATACCCGGGACCACGGCCCAGACTCCTGGCGCTGAACCAGGACCTACCGCCAGGTAGTCAAGAACATGTAAACAAGAACAGGAAACATGACGGGGTGCCAGTCACCCCACGGGAACCCCGCAGTGGAACCCTCTTTCGGCTGCGCAACCTAAATCCTAGGTCCACCCAAAATACGGACGCTGTCTCCTCCATCAATCTCCCCAATCCCAGTACAAGTTGTTTGTTATCGTGTTTTAGTTTATCAAGATTATTTAGTATACATGGTACTTAAATCTCTGGGATGACTCAGTGGTGGTCACGGTAACAATATCAACATGTGAAAGTCAGGGTACCGGTATAACAGGAGTATAACATGTCAAGTAACAGGATACCGGTGTAACAGGAATATGTATAACAAGTAAACATGCGGGTGTTGTTACCGTGTAATAATATTTTCCCAGCAAATTTCAGTAACATGAACATGATAGTTGTCAGGTAGATATATTAAGATTTCTCAAGTGAATCAAGATATTCAGGCTGAGTAATGATCTACTGTCTAATAACTCTGAAGTACAACACTATTAATATCAAATAGATCACTAACACAATAGCTCAAATCTCTCAAAGTAATTAATGTCTAACATCATAACAAGTCCATATCAACATCTGAATGAATCATCATCAAGTCATCACCAATAAATGAATATCAAGTCTGGAAAGTACTCTACTTGAATATATCATCTCATCTTAATGCAGATCGGGCTTTATCATAAAATATGTAAATCCAATGACCTATAACTCAAGTTCAGTCCAACTCACAGTCCAACTCTGAATTAGTCCATGTACCCTTCAAATCATCATAATCTTTTAGTAAAGTAAGATCACATCCAAAATCCTCTATCAGCTACTCTATAGAATATTTACTACTGATACTTAACATCAACCAAAATATCATCTAATGAATCTCAAAGGCCAACAACATCAATCTCATCTCAAAACAAGTCAGGCTCCAATATAAGGAACATAGATTCTGGATAACCTCTAACTCAAGATCAATCTAAATCACAACTCAATTAATTTAGTCATACCTGCTATGTCCTCAAATACTCAACTAATAAAGTTAGGTCTAATTACCGATCATCATTCAATGTAAATAACATAAGTCCAGATCAATCCAAAGTCATTACAACTAACTTATAATTCTAATAGCTCCATAATCATCTAGTTCATACACATCGAGCAATCAGATACAATAGTCACCGTTCCAACATATATCGATATCCAGTATTAGCCCTCTCACTCCAACATACAACTCTAATTCATAGGTATTCACAATCACCACTTCTATAAGATCAATCATTATATCCCAACACTCGGCAATACATATCATGCATATAAGTTCTATCAAGATTTCTCAATATTAGGTACCATAACATATACATGTATCTAAGATCTATTCGATCAAGTCATTCCATCCAATATCCATCTCTAGAAATCATGCACATCCATCTACATCCATTACATAACTCATGGGTGAAGTCCACAATCTATAAAGAGACTACACACAGCAATCTGCCAATATTAGTCGACTAGGGTCTGGGATTAGTCGACTAACAGGGCTATTAGTCGACTAATAAAGGGTATTAGTCGACTAATAAACCTCTGTCAGCCAGAAACAGGGCATACTAATACCTGGTCTCTCACACCATAAAACATATAAATGCCTCCCCTCTTGCACACATACCAACATACACAATCACTACTATAATCTATGTACATGTACACATGAAAATATAATTAAATCGATGTACATAAATACGAGGAAATCAAGGAGAAGGAGAATACACTCACCTTGGGGAATCTGCACGTTACCGGGCGAGTCGCCGTTACGGTCGCCGTGGCGCCGCTCTTCGCTGTCGGACTGCATAGGACGGTAGCCAGGGTCCTAGGGAAGACCTGGCTGCAATCTGGAGGTCTCGCGCTCGCCGGAAGGGCCTGGAATCGCCGCTCGCCCGCTGCCTGCGCTGCTGGTCTGGTTCTGGATCTGCTGTGCGCGTCGTCGGGCGAGTCGCTGCCGTGGTCGCTATGGTGTCGTTCCTCGCCATCAGACTGCATGGGAGGGTGGCCAGGTTGCTGGGGAAGGCCACCGTGCCAATCTCCGACGATGGGCTGGCGTGGATCGGGAGAACGGCCTGCTCGCTCGCTGCGGAAGGTACAGATCTGCTGCTGTCCAGATCTGGATTCGGCTGTTGGTGCGCTGGTGGACAGTAGCCTGGATCTGGAGGAGAGGCGCTGTTGTTCTGTGCTTGCGCACAGATCTGCAAGGGCGAGATGTGGCTCGGTGGGCTGTGTTGGTGGCCTGTAGGAGGTGTTGAACTGGCTGGATCTGTTGGCTGCGCGCTGCAAGGGAGGTGGCCGGCCTGGTGCTGCAGGCCTGTTGTTGGTGGCCTGTTGCTGCCACGCTGCTGCTGCACCAGGGAAGGAGGAGGGGATCCAGGGGGTGAGTGCGGTAGCAAGGGGGTCTGCCGTGGAGGAGAACTCGGCCATGGTGGCTCCGGCTAGGTTGCGCACAGGGGAAAGGAGCAGTCATCAAGAAGGGGTGCGGCTGCAGCTTTGTGAAGGAGGAGAATAATTAGGTTAAGATCTAGGTTAGGGTTAGGGAATATAAGAGAGTTTATATAGGATTAGTTAATGGGTTTGGATAACGGGTCTATGGTAATGGGTGTGACAATGGGTTATTGGGTATGGGCTATAAGTAAATTGGGCTCAAATTAGCACAAGAGATAAATACAATTGATGTGGGCTAAGGTCCCTTGGGCTAAAAGAGAAATAAATATTAGGTTTAGGTTTAGATAGGAATATATATATAGTGGGTTGGGTTAATATGTTAATGGGCTTGGGCTAACTGGATTAGGATCCAATCCGGGTTGATGGGTATGGGTTCAACAAGTCAACGAGTAATGGGCTTATGGATCCAAATGGGTAAATAGGAAATAGGGTGAGAAGCTAAACAAGAACACCACCACCACCACCAAGATTAGTATAAATACCAAAAGGAATATCAAACCAAATAAACAAATAATAGTAACACAATTAATATTATTAAAAATAGTTAACAACGGAATGATAATAGAAAATTACAATTTACTATCTCAAAAAGAATTCCCATATTTAATAATAAAATAATAATAATAATAATGAATCAACTGGATTAAATAAAATACTCAGTAAATAAAAATAAATACTTGAAGAAAATAAAATACAGTATTATTAGGTTAGGGATATTACAACATTAGAATATTCTCTAATGAACAGCTTCCCACTGTCTTTTACCTATAAGTTTCGTAGTCTGTCCTTGTATTGCAAAATTATTTAAAAAATGTCAACCCCGATGGATCCTAACAAAGGCAGCAGGTTTCTAATATACAAGTTAACCCCGACTCACTAAGAATTACTTTAAAGAGTTTAAGTGGCAAAGAAAACTCAGGTACACTGTACAATATCCAGAAGAAACCTCCAGATTTCCATTTCCACATTGCACTTCCAAAGGGTTTTATTTCTATATGGCAACTCTTCTTTGGTTACAACTGAATCTGGAATTCAGGACATTTTTTGAAATGTTCAAAGTGATAGAGAAGCTCTCTGGAAGGCGACTGTTTCCGTATTTATCCAAGAATGCGAATTGGATCCTCCTGAAATCTGTGGGTGCAATGTTAACCCGTGCAGTTTAGTGTTAAAGGGACACTAGCATAATTTTGTGTGCTAAGATGCTCGGAAAGTATAGTTCGCTTGGTTCCATAGTAAGTCTCACATAGCTTTTGTTCGACCCCACGCGAGGACTTCCCAGAGCATCAATTATCTGTTGCTACTTCCACATGTAGGTCATGACAACCAATCAAGAGATCAAGATCAGCCGATTCTATTGGCCAGGTCGGTGACAATCAGGTGGGAGATTTTTTGTTCAATTGAACGTTCCTTAATTACATAATCATTTTTCCCTTTTTAGACACCAATCGAACTGGTATAAGTCAGTCTCGTATTAGTAATAAATCAGTAAGATAAATAATTCAACAATGATTTATCTAACAATAATATTATTAAATTAAAAATTTCAGCACGAATAGTTTATTCAGCATAATCCCTACAATAAGAACGTTAGTTCAAATAGACAGTATATAAAGAATTCATTAATTTCACAATTAATATTTATACAAGATAAATATTTATTAACAATATTCGTGCAAAACTGAATGTTAGAATAAACGAACAGCGTAATAGAATAAGAACCAGATTTTGAAGTGAGATACACGTAAAACGAATTTCCTTAAGATAATTACATCCCCCGCTATAGTGCATATAGGATAATGGACGTTGGTCTTTTAAGAGACAACACTCCTTCACGTGTTCTGCGCAGTATTTTACAAAATTACATACAGTCGAATCAAAGTTGACACGTACCTTCCACTTGACAGAAAGTTGAAACGGACCAAAGGATTACAAAAATTCTGAAGAGAATTTTTGTCTGAACAGACCTTGTATTCAGAGAGGAGATAAAAAAAAAAAAAGAATTCCAAGTTGTTTGGTTATTTCTTTGGAGTGGTTTTCTATCATTTATATTGGAATTGGAGGAACCTTTCGGTTGTAACAGGTGCAACCCTTCCAAATAGACACATCTATTCGGTTAGAAGGGGCACAACCTTTCCGAACAGATACATCCGTTCATTGAATAGACGTCCATTTGGCCCAAATAGTTTGTCCCTGAACAAACACATCCATTCGTTCCTAACGAGCGCAACCGTTCCGAGCAGACAAATTCATTCGCATACCGCTTTAAAAGTTGGACTAAATAGTTTTCACTCATTTTGATCTCATTTAGTTCTTGTTCTAGGCTAATTTTCGACTTGAATATCTTTTTCATTTAGAAACAAAATTGAACATGTGAATTTGTTATGTTCATCGTCAATAGAAGGAGAACATATTCCAATCATCTCCCGCGCATTCTGAGCAGCGGTCCGACCTAAAATTCAGCTCAAAATTTTTAAAAACTCACTTAGTTAATTTCAAGTTTCCAACACCACATTAACAATTGACTACGAAGTTTTGCTTTTACCACAGTTCCCCTTGAAATTGTTAGACACCATTATTTTCTGAATTGTCAAATAAATATAAATAAAATATCATTTACCTTGGGTCTGACATTTTTCTCATTAGCAATTAGTGTCCTTGCCAAACAGAACAAAACTTAGTGTCCTTGCCAAACAGAACAAAACACCAAGCAATGATGGGATCTACAGTTGGCCCACACAGCATGTAGTGGCGGCCTGCTACATGCATTTGTGACGTGGCACTTAAGCTCACACACTTCGACTAGTATACATTCTGACAAGGGTGAGAACAGACCGCAGGTCGTGTGATTTTTTTGA
Source organism: Agave tequilana (assembly GCA_038442645.1). Classification (NCBI taxonomy): domain Eukaryota; kingdom Viridiplantae; phylum Streptophyta; class Magnoliopsida; order Asparagales; family Asparagaceae; genus Agave; species Agave tequilana. Next base: position 275,287 of record JAVJIF010003108.1, on the reverse strand, counting down.
CAATTTTTACAATCGACCAAAGTGTAAACCATCAATCTGAACCTCGCCCAAACCAGAGTGGTATGACTACTTTGGGTTTGGGTAAATTCGAATTACTCGGTCAGGTCAGATTGGTTTACAGGAGTTTGAGATTTTATTTTTTTCTTTTCATTTCAATCTTTTTTTTCCCCTTTGTGATCTTAGGATCTTAAACTGATCTCCACTTCTTAAAATAAATCCATACGAAATCAGCTATCCTTGGCCAAGAATTAGAAGAGCATATCACAAAAACTTGCTTCGCATCCTCAGGAAATCAAAATTTTGCAAGAAACTGGATTTTACACAATAGTTACATTCATTTACTTCTGATTTACACCAAATGTCATAAATTACTTAGTTGCAAGTTTCAGTTCGATTGCAAATTCTATATTACATGAAATACAACAACAACAACAACTAAGCCATTTGTCCTAAGTATTTGGGGTAGGCTACATGAACCAAAAGAGAATTACGCCGGATCGGCACATGAATCAGCTTTCTCCTCTCATTTCTATCGAGCAATATGTCTTCACTGTGACCTTTAGCCTCTATATCTTGTCGTATTACCTTCATCCATATTTTCTTCGGTCTCTTCTGCGCTCATTTAACTTGCTCTAATTTGATACACTCTACTCGCCGGACTGACGTATCTGTATTAACACCTACAAAATCTCATAAAATCTCATAAATTTCACAAAAATAAGTTCTTATAAATATTTGAAGAACAAATATGTGTGACCAAAAATTAACAAAAATAACAAACTATTTGAACTATTTTTGTGATATAGAAATTAAGCTTTAAACCAAAATCGATATTTTTCAAAAAACAAACTGTGAAATGAAAATCTGATTTTTCTCAAACTTGTATAAATACAAAAACAAGATATTTAAACTCTTTTGAAGCATAGAGTGTATGGATAGAATCCAATACACACATATAGAAGATATATCTATATTTTTGACATTAAATCCAAAATAAGTTTTGTTAATTACAAAAATCTAAACACAATGAAATAGAATCATCAAAATAAGTTTCCATAAATATATAAAGCATAGATGTATATAGATGAAATCCAATATACATTAAATCATGTAAACTTGTTTTGATTCTATCTATTCATGAACCAATATATATGTGTTCTTGAAATTCAAAACTGGTTAAACCGAAAACCAAACGTATTGAACTTTTGTGTGTGTGTGTGAACTTGAGCATATCATCGCTAGTCTATCTTACACAAGATCTAAACACAAACTAAATCTGAACAAACCGAAATCTTCTTGTAGAACTATTTCTGCAAGCCGACTCGAACCAAACACGATCCAAAGAGCATAACTCCATCCGAGTGCTAGATGCGATCTTGACGCGCGAGTTCTTGAATCTACATATGTTAGCTCTAAAACTCCTTTGTTGAAACTAAGCACCTACTAAGATCTTGATCAATAACTGAAACTATACAAATATAAGATCATTAGTAACTATAACTACATGAGTTAATCATCATCAAAACTAGAGTGATGGGCCTTTGGGCCAACACCATCTGCTCCAACTCTAGATCAAACTGAACAACTATAGCCAATAACATCCGAATAGAAGTATGCTTGACTACATGAGAGAAGATCTCATTGTAGTTAATGCTCTCATTCTGAGCATATCCTTTGGCAACTAACATTGCCTTTTGCTGCTCATTGTCCTTCTTGCGAAAGACTCATCTGCAACCTATTGTCTTGGAGACCTTTGGAAGATCAACTAATGTCCATATTTGATTTCTATCCAAAGCTTCCATCTCTTCCTCCATGGCTGTAATCCACTTGTCGTGATCATCTATCTCGATTGTTTTCCTGTAACTGTCAGGATCTCCTGTTTCTGTTACTAATGCGAACGAGACATGATCATTATCCCAGCCATACCTTGTTGGTGGCACCGTAACTCTGACAGACTACCTCAATAGTTTAGGATGCTCTTGAGTAGCCTCCTATTTGTCTCAATCTGAATCTGAGGAGTCCTTTTCTGACCCTTCAAGCCTTTTAGGACTCTCTGGGAACTCAACTCCTTTTTCCTAAGTGTCTGTTGAACTGTCTGAAGTTCCATCTTGCGCTTTATCCTCCATCTCTGACTTCTCTTGCAACATTGATTCTTCATCAAAAATCATATCTCTGCTGATAAAGACGCTCCTTTTCTCGGTATCTCAAAGTCTGAAACTCTTGACTCCTTTGGTGAACCCAAGAAGATACAGTTCTTAGATTTGAATTCTAGTTTGTTTCTTTTCTGATTATCAACCAAACTATATGCCGAGCAACTGAAAATTCATAAGGTTGAATAGTCCACAGGCTCTCCTCGCCATACCTCCTCTAAGATCTGAAAATCAATATCTGTTGATGATGACATGTTTACCAGATAACTCACATGATTAACCGCCTCTGCCTAAAATCCTTCTGACATGTCAACTTGTAATCTGATACTACGAACACGCTCTGTAAATGTTCAATTCATGCGCTCTGCTACTTCGTTATGTTTTGGTCGCCCTGGATACATAGCTGGTGTTTGATGCCTTTACTTGCTAAGTAGTCTTTAAATTCTTTGGAGGTATACTCGCCTCCATTGTCGGACCTCAAGACTTTCACCTTCCATCTTGTCTGATTTTTCACCATAGTTTTCCATTCCTTGAACTTCTGAAAAACTTTCGATTTCTGCTTCAAGATGTATACCCAAACTTTTCTTGATAAATCATTTATGAAAGTAACATAGTATATAGCACCCCCAATGGATGCTACTGGCGAAGGCCGCCACACATCCATGTATATGAGATCTAGCAAGCCCTTTGTTTTTTGCTGTGATGTAGAGAAAGCTACTCTACATTATCTACCCATAATGCAAAATTTACAAAGATCAAGTTTGTAACATTTAATACCTGGTAGAGCACTCCTTTTGTGCAGGACTTGAAGACCTTGCTCGCTCATGTGTCCACAATACATGTGCCAAAGTCTTGTAGTATTCTCTTTCTCTGTTACTAGAGAAGCATCACCAATAATAATGCTTCCTGTCAACTTGTACAAGTTTGCTATCCGTTTTTCTTTGAGAATCATCATGGAGCCTTTAGTAACTTTGATTACTCCATCTGCACTAGAAAACTTGTACCCTCGAGCTTTCAAGGCTCCCAACGAGAGAAGATTCTTCTTTAAATCCAGAACGTGTCGAACGTTCGTGAGGGTTCAAACATGTCCATCAAACATCCTCATACGGATGTTGCCAATGCTAACAGTCTCCATCAGGACAGAGCTTCCATCATAAGGCTTATAAGTACTGAACCACTCCCATTTTGGGCACATGTGGTATGTTCACCCTGAGTCAAGTAACTAAGCATCTGAGTATTTACCTTTTCCTAACTCAGCCGTCAAGACATCACGTGAATTCTCATCTGCTTCTTTGGCAACCCATGCTTGATCTGACTTTCCATTGGTACTAGGTCCATCAAAATTTTTGCCACCTTTTCTTTTCAGCATTTCCTTATATTTTATACAATTTTCTTGATGTGCCCTGGTTTCTTGCAAAAGTAGCAAGAGAAACTGCTAGAGCCTCTGGATCCTTTTTGGGTCCCATACTCTTTAATCTTCCCCTCTGTCCCTTGACAGACAATTCGTCCTCTATAGACTCTGTCTTCTTCATCAGCTCGTTATTCTGGAGTATTTGCCTAACACCTTCTAACTCTAAGGTCTCCTTACCATACATGATAATGGCCGTCAAGTGGTCATAACTTGATGGAAGAGAAGAGAGTAATAGAAGAGCTTTGTCTTCTTCTTCTATCTTAACTTCTAGAGCTAACAAGTTGCTTAAAATTATAGTAAAAGCATTGAGATATCATAGAATAGGCATACATTCTTTCATCCGAAGGTTGTATAACTATTTCTTCATGAAGAGCTTGTTCGACAAACTCTTCGTCATGTACATGCTCTCCAGCCTACACCAAAGACCAACCAATTGTCTCTTCATTCATCATATTGTAGAGGACATCATCTGATAGAAACAATATGATCATCGCTTTTATGTGAAAGTCAATGCCATTCCATTCATCATCCTCCATCTTCGATGGTTTCTTCTCAATACCAAGCAGGGTTTTGCGTGTGCCCTCCTTCTCGAGCAATGATGTTACTCGCATCTTCCACAATAGGAAGTTGGACTTTCTGTCGAATTTCTCCAACTCAAACTTAGTTATCGTGGTCGTCTTGCTAGTCATTGCTCTGATAGCAATTGTTGATGATCTATCACCGATCAAACAATAGAGAAACACCGAGTTAGAGACTCGGCAGCGGAAGTGAAAGTGTAGAAGATCTACCACTAGCAAGCAATTAAAACTAAATCACCATGTAACCAAAGAACACAAGATTTAACATGGTTCGGCAATGTGTCTACATCTACGGGGAGGAGGGGAGAAATCTTTATTAAAAACAGAGAAGAAAATACAAGAGTTTTAAGAAGATCTCTCTCTCACACAACTCTCAATAGTGAAAATCTGAATTTCTTTTGAATTCTTGACACACCATCAAAAGGCCACCGCCAAGGGATTTATATAGGCACCTAGGATGATCCTACTCCTTCACAAACTCCAGTAACGAAATTAACACCTTCTTAGAAAAATAGAAAACCCGTATTCAAATCAAAACAGGAGACATATCCGTATTAGGAAACTGTCAAAGCTTGAATTCTTCTCCAATGAATATGAAGCACTCCAAATACTAACAATTTGAACTCTCTATATATCAAGAAAGCAATTACAAACCTCAACTCTTATTTTAAGAGGAATCACGAGGAGAAGTTCAGGGCCCTTCACCGGGTATACGACTTCATTTCTTGTTTGTTGAGTAGTCTAATTTTCAGTTGTTTATAATTATATTTTAAATTTTTCGCTTTAGTTTAGTGTATCACCTATTCACCCCCGTAGGTGATTTCAATTTAATGGCCATTACTCGGCATGGTATCAATCGCAATGATACGGGGCCAATTGAGGAAACTGTAAACATTCTTCATGATGCTGCTATATATGTTGAAGCTGATCATCTCAAAGGTGCTATTGAGAACATTATGTTTGGTCAGCTTGTGCCAATTGGCACAGGAGATTGTGCTTTATATCTGAATGATGATATGTTGCAGCTGGCAATCAAACTCCATCTTCCTAGTTACATGAAAGGTCTGGGCTTCTGCATGACACCTTCTCGTTCACCAATATCAGGGACACCTTATTATGAAGTGTTGATGTCGACTTGTTTAGCCTACATATTCGATCTTCACCAATTACATATGCTCAATTTTCTCATGTTGGTGGAATGCTTTTCTCACCTAGTTTGTCACCAGGTTGTAGTCCATCTCCAGGTTACAGCCCGTTATCCCTAGGATACAGTCTAACTTACCCTGGTTACAGCCCGAGCTCTCCTGGTTATAGCCCCACTTCCCCGACCTACAACCCTAGTTCTCCTGGGTATAGTCATGTAGGGAGAGAGAAGTATTGTATGGAGGAGATCAGAAGCCAAAAGGAGTGAGAACGGCGCGTGAACAGAGACAGAGTTAATATCAGGACCAGCAGCAGAGCCGGTCAATCGCCCGGTCGATCGGTGTGCACAAAGCAGGGGCTAATCGACCGCCCGGTCGACCAGTGTGTATAAATGTGCACAGGATAGTGCACATGATAGCTCGGTTGACTGCTTGGTCGATCATAGCAGGAGAACGGTCGACCTCCCGATTAACCGACTGACATGATGAGACTCTCGGTTGAACATGGTCGACCGACCTGTCCACCGGGTGCTTGGATCGGTCGACCGCCCGGTCGACCGACCGGCGTATCTGGGCGCGGATCTGCCTCTCCTTTCTAGATTCAGACTTTGTTTCTGAATTAAAGAAGAATTCAATTGGGGTTTTCTAAATTCCTGAGACTCTTTGGTTATAAATAAAGGGGCAAAGCCCTCTTGAATTGTTTGCAAGGTACAAATTTGTATTGGTTGTTAAATCAATAAAGCTCTCTCCCCCTTGCCCCGAGGATGTAGGCAAATTGCTGAACCTCATTAAATATTGTGTTTGCTTTCTCTCTTGTTTCTTGTTCTTTATTATCGTCTGGTATTTCTCTGTTACATCTATTGGGTTCCTCGCTGGTTGTTGCATCACGCGTGTAACAAGTGGTATCAGAGCATCCCAGGTTTATCGTGGGATCGTGTGTCGATTCCATGAGCATTGGTGACTGTTTGGCGGAGATCGTGTATCGATCTTGGAGCAATATTGAACTGTTTGTGGGATCATGTGTCAATCTCAAAATAGCATTTGCATTGCTCAAGGAATCAGATTCGGTGGAGTAGATCATTTCAGAAACTCTTCTAGGATTTCACTTTGAGGTAAAGATCTTATCTTTATTTAGTTTTTTAATCTAACCTGTTTGCTTTCGCATTGCTTTGAGGGAACCATTGAGAAGATGACCGAAGATTGTACATTTACGATGAAATCTATGAACCCATATCCTTTGAAGGTTGATGTGGTGAAGTTCGACGACAAGAACAACTTTGGCATGTGGACGTGTGACGTGATAGATGCACTGACGGCATCAAACCTCGAATACACTCTACTATTAGAGAAAAAGTGTTATTCCACTTCTGAAGAAGAGTGAGACAAGATGAACTGGACAGCGTATAGTTTGATTAGGTCTTGTTTGACACAAGAAATCAAGTACCGTGTGTTACATGAATCATCTGCTAGGCAGTTATGGGAGATCCTAAAGAAGAAGTATCTGACAAAGAGCATTGAGTCGTGGCTGAAATTGAAGAGGAGGTTTTATAGCTTTCAGATGAAGAAAGGACTCTCCATTGATGAACACATAAATAACTACACCAAGATTCTTGCAGATCTAGTTAATGTGGATGTTAAGATTGATGAAGAGGATAAGGCAGTGATTCTTTTGAATTCTCTTCCAGACGAAGAGTATGAGACCTTTACTCTTATCTTAATCAATGGTAAACAAACACTTAAACTATAATGAAGCGTTGGCTGCTCTTATAAACTATAAAGTAAGAAGGCAAGATAGATTGTCTTCTCATGAGAGTACATTAGCAGAGGTGTTGACGGTAAGAGGCAGAGGTTCATATAGGAAGGGCAAATGTGATTGCGAGAGATGGAAGTCCACGCCAGATTTCAGAGATCTAAAGAAGAACCAATACGCTTTCTGCAAAAGAACTAGGGCACTGGAAAGTTGATTTTCCAAAGGCCAAAGGTAAGAACAAGGAGTCAAAAGCTGAGGCAAATCTCACACAGGTGGTCAGTACTCACACCAGTACTTCACAGGTTGGTGGATCAGACTCTCAGACTCATCTGTATTCTTATTCTCTGTTACTACTCCTATCGTTGGTTACTCAGGAGATGTTGAGTGGATATTAGATACTGAAGCTACATACCATGTGTGCCCGAACAGGGATTAGTTTTCTAGCTTCAAGAAGCTAGACGGATGTTCAGTAATTATGGGTGATGATCGCCTATGTAATATGGAAGGTATAGGAACAATCTAGATCAAGATGTTCGATGGGATGATACGAGAATTGAAGGAAGTGAGGTATGTGCCTCAACTTAAGAGAAATCTTATTTCTATTGGTCCTTTGAAAATATTGGGTCTTGAGGTATTAATAAAGGATGGAGTTCTCAAAATGACCAAAGGCTCAATGGTGGTTCTGAAGGGCGTCCGCCGGAATAATCTCTACTACTTAAAGGGTAATACTGTTATAAGACATGTGGCGACCTCTATTGATTCAAATAATGACTCAATCAGGTTATGGCATATGAGTCTAAGACACACAGGTGAAAAATCTTTGCAAGCCCTTGTAAAGTAAGGACTATTGAAAGGTGCCAGAACCTGCAAACTGAATTTCGATCAAGGTGAAATTCGGCACAGCAACTCACTCACTAAGGGAATTCTGGATTATGTTCACACTGACGTTTGGAGGACCTACCAAGACTGCATCTATTGGAGGTAACCACTACTTTGTGATTTTCATTGATGATTATTCTAGGCGATATTGTGTATATACCATGAAGCACAAAGGGGAAGTCCTAGAATTATTTGTGGAGTGAAAAAAGAATTTGGAGAAAAGTACGGGAAGGAAAATCAAGGTCCTCCAGTCAGATAACGGAGGGAGTATAAGTTTAATCCTTTCCTAAAGCTATGTCGTGATGTAGACATAGACAGGCACTTCACAGTGAGGGAAACAGCGTAACAAAACGGAGTAGCAGAAAGGTGGAACAGGACTTTGCTAGAGAAGGTCTGTTGTATGTTATCCAATGCTAGATTACCAAAGAATTTTTGGGTTAAGGTTTTGGCATATGCTTACTATCTCGTCAACAGGTTGCCTTCATCTGCGATAGGAGGTAAAACTCCTCTAGAGGTTTGGTCTAGGAAACCTGCTCAGGACTATGATTTGCTAAGGGTATCTGGTTGTCCAACCTACTACCATGCTAAAGAAGACAAGTTAGACCCAAGAGCGAAGAAAGGAGTGTTCGTAGGATTCAAGAGAAGAATAAGAGGCTACAAAATCTGGGATCCTAAGGATACAAAATTTATTCTCAACAGCGATGTCACATTTGATGAGACTTCAATGTTGAAGCCTAATATCTCAGCAGGTGGAGATTGAAAGGACCAAAGAGGTATCGCAGCAAGTGGAGAGTGATGCTACTCTACCATCTCTAGAAAGGTTAGTATCTTTCTAGATCATACCCAAGGTGACACAGGGTAGTGATCAAGTAGCCGAGCAGGATGCTGATGATGATGAGGATCAAGAACAGGTTATGGGTGATGTTCATAAATCTATTGCAGTTGGAAGACCCAAAAGAAATCCACGCAAACCAAGTTGGCTTACTAAAGATATGATTGTAGCCTATGCTCTCCCAGTCGTTGAAGAGGCAATCCCGTCTACATATAAGGAATTGAAATCAGTTCAGAATCGAAGATGTGGAAGGATGCCATGGAAGAAGAGATGAGTTCTCTACACAAGAACGACACTTGGGAAATGACAGAGTTACCCAAAGGAAAGAAGGCAATTGGCTGTAAGTGGGTATATGCAAAGAAATAGGGATCTCTCAAGGAAGATATTGTACGCTATAAAGCCAAGTTGGTGGAGAAAGGCTATACACAATGAGAAGGAATTGATTATAACGAGGTATTCTCCCCTGTTGTAAGCACTCGTCAATTCAAATTTTGCTGGCACTGGTAGCACAATACGAATTAGATCTTGACCAGCTCAATGTGAAGACCGCCTTTCTCCATGGCGATCTTGATGAGGAGATCTATATGACTCAGCGATGAGGTTCAAAACTGCAGTAAAAAGAACATGATATGCAAGTTGAAGAAATAACTATATGGATTAAAACAATCTCCTAGATAGTTGTACAAGCGCTTCGACAACTTCATCAGAGGAAAAAGGTACACATATAACCATTATGACCCACGTGTGTATTACAACAAGCTACCTGGAGGAGAGTACATCTATCTACTGTTATATGTAGATGATATGCTTATTGCTTCTAAAAGCAGATCCGCAATTAATAAACTGAAGAAAGACTTGTCTTCTGAATTCGAGATGAAGGATCTTGGTGAACCAAAAAAGGTGCTAGGCATGGAGATTGGGCGAGACCGAAAGAGTGGCAAGGTGAGCTTGACACAAGAGGGGTATTTGTAAAAGGTACTTCAGAGGTTCAACATCGATGGTGATACAAAATTTGTAAGTACACCACTAACTCCTCATTTCAAGTTAAAAGCCACTATGTCTCCAACTACTGTTGGAGAACGTGAGTATATGACTCACGTGCCATATGCCAGCACAGTTGGTAGTTTGATGTATGCAATGGTGTGTACTAGACCACACTTGTCACAAGTTGTCTCAATGATTTGTAGATACATACATGATCCTGGAAAAGGGTCATTCGGAGGCAGTAAAGTGGGTTCTATGGTACATTAAAGGTACCATAGATGTTGGATTGGTATTCGAGAAGGATTCCATAGCTAAGTAGGAGCGTATTAGATATGCTGACTCTGATTATGCAGGAGACCTTGAAAACGCTGGTCTACAAGGGGGTATGTGTTTACACTGTCTCAAGCACCGGTGAGTTGGCGCTTTATTCTATAGTCTACCATTGAATTGTCTACTACAGAGGCCGAGTACATAGTTATGACGGAGGTTATAAAGGAGGCAATATGGCTTCAAGGGTTGCTAGCTTACTTGGGGATTGAACAAGATCTGTTGAAGATCAATTGTGATAGCATCAGTGCTATCTATTTGGCAAAGAACCAGGTGTATCATGCAAGGATGAAGCACATAAACGTCAGGTTCCACTTTATTCAGGAGATTTTTTATGAAGGTGATATTGAGTTACTAAAAATTCACACAAAGGAGAATCTCGCAGATATGCTTACTAAGGTGGTGTCAGGAGTAAAGTTTACACATTGTAAAGAGTTGCTCCATATCCTTACAGTTGCTTAAGCTCATTAGATCTCGTTTGGATGAACTACAGATGGCTTGATCCCTTGGGCAGGGTATGTAGGCAACCACATTGGTGCAGCCACCTTCGAGTCGGCAGGTACTATGGTGTGATCGACTCAGATTTGAGAAATCTTCATCGAGGTGGAGAATTGTAGGGAGAGAGAAGTATTGTTTGGAGGAGATCAGAGGAGATTAAAACCCAAAAGGAGCGAGAACGGTGCGTGAACAGAGAAATACTTAATATCAGGACCAGTAGCAGAGCTGGTCGATCGCCCGGTCGATCGGTGTACACAAAGCATGGCCCGGTCGACTGCCCGGTCGACCGATGTGCACAAACGTGCACAGTATAGTGCATAGGATAGCTCAGTGGACCGCTCGGTCGACCGTAGCAGGAGAACGATCAACCGTCTGGTCGACCGACTGACATGATGAGACTCAATTGTACACGGTCGACCGACCGGTCGACCGGGTGCTTGGGTCAGTCAACCACCCATCGACCGACAGGCATATCTGGGCGCAGATCTGCCTCTCCTTTATGGATTCAGACTTTGTTTCTAAATTGGAGATGAATGCAATTGGGGTTTCCTAAATTCCTAGGACTCTTTGGCTATAAATAAAGGGGCAGAGCCCTCTTGAATTGTATATAAGGTATAAATTTATATTGGTTGTTAAATCAATAAAGCTCTCTCTCCCTTGCCCCGAGGACGTAGGCAAATTGCCGAACCTCGTTAAATATTGTGTTTGCTTTCTTTCTTGTATCTTATTCTTGTTATCTTGTGGCACTTCTCTGTTTCATCTATTGGGTTCCTCGCTGGTTGTTGCATCGCGCGGCGCAACAGTCTGACCAGTCCGGCCTATTCTCCTACAAGTCCATCTTACTCCCCTACTTCTACTAGTTAAATCCCTACATCTTCAAGTTACAGTCCTACCTCTCCCGCTTACAGTCCTACTTCTCCCTCTGATATCCCAACATCTCCTACCCTACTTCACCCAGTCGCAGCCCGACATCTCTAGGTACAACCCAACTTCAATGGCTTGCAGCCCAACTTCCCCCGCTCATAGTCCCACATCACCTTCATACAACCCGACATCACCGTCATACAACCCCACCTCTCCTTCTTATGCTCCTACATTATCTGCATATAGCCCCACATCACCTCGTTACTGTCCAACTTCCCCGAGCTACAGTCCCACCTCACCTAGTTTTATTCCTACTTCTCCAAGTTATAATCCCGTCTCTTGCATATTCACCAAGCAGCTCCAGGTTACCGTCAACTAGTCCTTACAATCCGTCATCTTCGAATTACAAGACAAACTCATCTTCTGATATTAGAACTACTTTTATTTGGTGCATGTGCTTTGGAGTTAATGGGCAAGAAATAATTTCTAGTGATAATCCTTAGTTATTTAGATAGATTCGTCTTATTCAAGATAGTGAATTAAGGAAGATATTAGTGATAGAGCTAAAATAGAATGGTTGTAGCCTTGTAGGAGTGTGCCTACACTCCTATTTGTTGGGGCAGCAGTTGGCAGTAACCCTTACCTCTGATGAAAACCACCCTAGTTTTTGGGTTGTATGAAATTTCAACCCAATGTTGCAATGGGTATGGTTTTGGAATTTGGAAGTTTATTAGGTTGAGGTTCTAATCTGCCCATTTTTCAAGTTTTCTATCCACAACCAATCTGCTTTGAAGGATTAGTTAATGGATTTGTGTTATTTGATATACCTGTTAGGATTTTACTTTGTTTTCAAGAGGTTACTTTGTTTTCAAGAGGAGATGATAATCCAAGAAGATCCAATCGAGTTGGAGGAGAAGATGACTTGAAGCAGAAAAAGAGAAGCATATCAAGAAAAATTAGTCGACTTATAGTTTACTAATAAAGACTACTAGTCGACTAGACAGATATAGAAAGGAAGCAGTTTATAAAAATACACCTAGAGGGGGTGGATAGGTGTATGGCTAATCTAATGACAAATGATGCGGAATTAAAAACTAATTGCAACCACTTAGTGTAACCAAAGAGTGTAGCCGAATTCCCAGTGAAGGGCTCTGGACTAACTCCTCTAGATTCCTCTAAATAAGAGTTGAGGTGCTATATGAAGCTCTCTTGGTTCAACATAAGTATGGCACACAATCAACACAAAGCATGTATATATATATATATATATATATATATATATATATATATATATATATATATATATATATATATATATATATATATATATATATATATATATGATATGAACAATATGATGTAGTGCAAGGTATAAAAGAGAGAGAGAGTTTAGAGATAGTGGATCAATCGCAAACATTGAGATATGTTTCGAGGTTCGAGCCACTGCTCTACGTCCCCGCCTTCACACAGAAGGATTTCACTATAGGTTCACACAGGATTTCCCACACAGGGAACCTCCACTGAGGATTTGTTAAATACAAATTAGGAGTACACAACTCCTCTCTCCAACAAACAACCTCTACACAAGAGGCTAGGCACAACAACAATCATCTCTATACTTAGAGGGATAAGACACTAAGCCAAAACTCCACCACAATCACCACTACACTTAGAGGGATAGCAACAAACTCAAATCACAACCTCCTCTACATTTAGAGGGATAGGCACAAAGCGACAAGCATAGAAAGATTACAATCTTGGTGATCTCAAAGACCACAAACAACCTTGGTGATCTCAATAGACCACAAACCAATTTTTCCAAAAAAATAAGATCCTCTAGATAGGATAGATATGATAGCTCAAGTGTGAGAAAAATAAGGCGTTTGGAAAACAAATTACAAAGAAAAACTCTAGATAGAAATATAAATAAGATCAAAACCAATTTCTAAAGACTCTCTTTTTCTTTGATTTTTCCAATCCTTTAAAACAAATAAAGATAAATCTTTTAGCTCAAAAACTCTTGAAAACTTGTTACTAAAAAACTTATAAAGATGAGAAAATTTGCTCTTGAAATATTTAATGAAAACAGCCCAAGGGACGGGTATTTATAACACATTCCAAAAACTAGTTGTTGCCAATCTGGAAAAGCCAGAATTTGTCCTTCCGGTCGACCGGCTGGTCGATCGGCCAATGCTCATATTACTGACCGTTGTGCCTCCGGTCGACTGGGCTAAGCCATCGGTCGACCGCCCGGTCAATCAGCCAGCACCCGAGATTTGGGTGCTTTCAGTCGGTCGACCGCGCGGTTTACCGGCCGAGTAGGCCGGCCTTTGTGCACGTCTTGTACACATCGGTCGACCGACCACTGGTCCGGTCGACCGTCAGTACAGTCTGGCTGAAGTTTTAGGGATTAAAAACTTGTCTTTTTAACTTCCATAAAATTCCATAAAATCACATAAATTCCACAAAAATAAGTTCTTGTAATATTTTTGAATAACAAATATGTGTGACAAAAAATTAACACATATTACAAACTATTTGAATCATTTTTGTGATATTGAATTTGGCCTTTAAAAAAATCGTATTTTCCAAAAACCAAATTTAGAAATGGAAAACCGTTTTCTCCAAAACTCATGTAAATACAAAAACATGATATTGAAACAAATTTGAAGCATCTTTGTATATGGATAGAATCTAATATACATATAAGATATATATCTATGTTTTTGAAATGAAATCCAAAACCGGTTAAACCGAAACCAAAATTTAAACTTGTGTGTGTGTGAACTTGAGCATATCAACACTATCTACCTTTACACAAGATCTAAACATTCTAAACTAAACACAAACCGAAGTCTTCTTGTCTCCAAGTCGACTCGATTCAAACGCGATCCAACGAGCTTGACCCAACCGAGTGTTAGATGCGATCTTGACGCGCGAGCTCTTGAATCTACATGTGTTAGCTCCAAAACTCCTTTGTTGAAGCCAAACACCTACTAAGATCTTGATCAAATATCTGAAACTAATTAAACACAAGATCATTAGTGAACTATAACTACATGAATTAATCATCATCAAAACTAGAGTAATGGGCCTTTCGACCAACAATCCCCCCCTTTTGATGATGACAAGATTCATAGAGTTATATATACACGGATTAAAGTTAAGCTTCATAGAAGCTCCCCATTAACTCGTGCATAGCAATAAACAAATAGATATTCAATGAAATGCATAAATCAAATAACACATATATGCATAAATATGAAAATAAACATGCATAAACTCACAAAATTCTTTTCCTCCTTTTTGCATAAACGAGGAAATAAAACAAACATGCATATATAAACTCACCAAATACTTCTCCCCCTTTATGTCAATTCATCAACAAAGGGATGAAAAAAAAAGCAATAAAGATATATATGCGATATACATTCATAAAGAGGAGAGACATAAAGTTAACTCCCCCTGCATATATGAATTTATATATGAAAAGAGATGACTAGACTCTAACCACATAAAGCAAAATATACAATGTATAAGTGGAGATGTTAAGCTCCCCCTACACACGTGTACTACATACCAAAGAGAGGTTAACCACTTCAATATGAAATACACATAACATGAATCTATATATAGAGAATATGTTAAGTTTCCCTTGCATATAAGCAATATATATCAAAATATTATGAAACCTCTTTAAAACAAATTTTGATACCAATTGAAAATATCTTGTAAAATTTTGACACCAATAGAAAATGAAATATTGTACGTTTTTTATACCAATTGAAATATATTTTGTTAATTTTGATACCAACTGAAATATATTATAAATTTTGATACCAATTGAAAGTAAAAATTAAATTTTTAGGTAAACACAACTCATTTTACAATAAGGTACCAAATTGAGAATAATACCAATTTAAGATTATTGATACCAATATTGAAAATGTTAGCATATACCAAAATAAAGCATTTTTTCATCATAAAGAGTGGGAGTAAGATACCAGTTGAAAAAAACCGATTGAAAGATAAAACACAATATTTCTCCCCCTTTATGAAATACCAATTAAAACGATGCAAAGCTTCTATAAGATACTAATTGAAAAATAATTGACATTAAGGATTAAATCAAGCTTAGCATAAACATAATTTGTGCTTTGAGATGTAAAGATACTGTAAGCACAATCAAATTATATATATATATGTATGAAAATGAATATACCAATTGAAATTGATACTAATTGAAGTTTAAAGCATACATATATAAGACACAAATATGAGTATACAAACAAAAAATATCAATTGTGATACCAATTGAAAAATAATGAAGATCAAGTGTATAACTCATACTTACCACCCTATTCATGTACATGTTTTAAAGATTTTCAATTTGAGCATACAAGGCATGGTCGTCCAACCATCCGCCCTTTAAAGGATAGAAGTTTTCAAAAATAAGAATTGAAAATTGTTGTAGATTGAAAATACTACCAAATAAAGAATAAATAACTAGTTTAAAGTAACTTTTAAAAAGCTAGTTAAGGATCTTCAAAACATGAAACCAAATCATCAAAACTTAACAAGTATTAACGTATATGTATATTTTGTTAAAACTAAAAGTATACATCATACATATCCCAAAAATAAACGAGTCCATAAAAGAATTTGCATGAAGGCAAGTGACTCAAGGGTATACATGTATATCCAATAGTTTTAAACAAAATTAACATATACATAAAGCTAAACACAAATTTATGAAAACATGTAAAAAAAAAAAATAGGGAATACAAGTTAAAATGCAAGAATCATCAAAACTAGGCTATACAAGTACATCTAATGGGTACAAATGAGCAATTAAGCACAAACATACAACAATCAAATGCGGCTCATTAGTTGTACAAGTATAAACACAAGTTTTAATGAAAACTACATCTAAATAAGTAATCAAAACATGAAACACAAAAGAAAATATAAACCAATATGATCATTATGTAAATGCACATGTTTTAGAGTTAGGATATGCACAATAACTAAACTATAGTAAGAACACAAAAATATAAATCCTTATAAACATAGGTGTATCTCAAAGACTATATATGCATATCACTAGTCTAATTAATATGGCATTTAACATAATAATCATGAAAAATCAAAATATACTAAAAATCAATAATATGAAAGCATGTAAACTAAATGAAAGTTAGAGATAGTTATCAAAACCATTAGAGCTAATCTCTAAATCTCCAAACCATGGTGGTCCTCCCACCAAACATTTCTTGAAAGTGATGCATCCAAAATTGTCACCATTTAGCTCAGAACGCATCCACCATCAAGGCACCATTACTCTCACGTCAAGCGAGAGCCCACACCTACATCAAATAAAATAGGAGTGATTTTTGGTACTCATACCTTATTGGGTCCATGGGGGTTAGCATCTTTCCTAACCCAAACAAAACTATTTGTAAAATTTGAATCATTTATTCTATCATAACAAAATTTTGCAAGGTGGCCCTTATGTCCACAATGTGTACAAGTGTACACACGAGCATACTTTGAATCATGTGTGAGCATGATGAGCATGTGTATACCGTGAATGGTGTGCATGTATATAAGGAACTTGTTTCTTGCGAAACATGAATTTCATTCGTGTGTGGTTCATGGCACATTGGCTCAAAGTGGAGCCAAACGATCTATATTTTTCTTCAACACACATATATCATTTTTAATACTTGAAGACAGTGGAGCATGCAACATGTTTATCACTAGTAGATGGAGCACTAGAAATGTGACAAATATGAGAAGACAAATCATTTTTCAAAGATTTATTTTCATTTGAAACTAAATCCAAATTCTTTAAAATTAAAGAAATTTTATTTTTCAAAGTTTCATTCTCTTTTAAAACAAAATCAAGTTTTGAAGATAGAACTTCATTTTTCTTCAAAACATCATCATAATTATTTTTATTTTTTAAATTTTGTTTTCATTTAGGGCAAGATTAAGTTGGGATTTCAATGAGTCCCTTTCAATTGAAATCTCATCCCTCTCTTGCAAAACAATATCAAGTTTAGAAGACAAATTTTTTTTCCTTCTTTTAATGCAAAACTTTTCTTTTTCAAAAGTTTATATTTTTCTGGCAAGTTTTCACAAAATATGGAAAGCTCTTCATTTAATGCATAAGCATCCATATTATTATGATCATCATTAGAAGAGTTAGCACAATCATCTAGTTGAGTTTCCGAATGTACCTCAAGGGAGTCATTCCCTTGGACCATGTAGCAAGCATCATCGGACTCATTTCCACTAGATTCTTTCTCCACATGTTTCATCGTTTGTGGCGCGAAGAGATCAAAGTGTTCCACATTGCAAAAGCAGAATCACAATAAGAAACCATAGACAAATATTCTTTGTTTAGTGTATGCTTTAGTACATTTAGGGCTTGTGCATTAGCCACAATGTACTTGTCATTACCAAAATAGGTTTTCTTGATAGTGGCAAGATAAACATGCAAACCTAGGGTTTTAAATAGGCACTCATCCTAAGCTTCCATATATCGATGTTGGTAGCATCATACATGGGAGGGGTCATGACAGCGCAGCCAAGTTATTTCATGGCTTATTAATCTCTATTCACCACTACTTCTAATTCTATAAAGGCTAAACCGATTTAATCATATGCATGCTTAAACCCTGGAATAAGCTAATATTCTTGAAGGCACATGATGATGACTAATTAATCTATTATTTGCAAATACTAGTCAATGGCTTTTCTTAAACTAAACTTAGATTGCCTTGATAGTTTAATGTTGAATTCCAATTTTTCTTCTTATTCTATGCTTGGAAGGCTTTGATAGTCTAATATTAGGTCTTGATTAGTAATTATTTCAAATAAGATTTTTTCATTTTATTATCTTACTTGAATAGAATGCAACTCCAAGATATAAGTTTTATGATCAAAAGTGTGTTAGTGGTGGTAGATGATTATTAAGTCTTATTCTTTATTATTTTCAAAATCCTAGTTTCTAATCAAACTCTATCTTCATCTTTTTATCTCTAACACTTAATATAGAATTGTTTTTCTTTTAAAACAAAGAAGAACCACTTAACCAATCTAGTGTTTAAAAAGATACCAAACGCTTCCATTGCATCTCTCCCTGAGGATCGACCTGTATAGTAATTGCTACTACGGTTAAATCACAAGAATTTAGAGGCAGTACAAATCAGATAAACACTTACTCGAACTCCGTCTTTTTATCAATCAATCATTCGACCTTCTCAAGGTCATCCTTCGTCCCGAAGACCCTTCCATCTCAGAGCCGCCTTTCACCACTCCAAGATCTTTACCTTCTCGAGATTTTCCCGTTCTTAAAGTCTCCGACCTCAAGTCAGAAGTCCCAAACATCAGTGCACCGAGATCTCCGCTTGCTGTTACGCAGCTCAATCCTCCTCACGTTCATAACATGTAATGCCCCTTTCAGCGCAAGCATTTACGCACCTCGCTCTGCAATCCCAACCAATTGTGCCAGCAACTACAACTGTTACAACAAATCCAACATGTGAAAATCATGCAGTTACAGCAGCCCTGAAATTTTGCCTCCACAACTGACATCTTTTTCAGGTCTATATGATCCTTCTTCTCCTAGGAGAAGGGGTTCACTTTTGTAACTTTCAGAACATACACATATACACCCACAGAGACACACCAGCAATTTTTCTCTGCTAGTCTTTCACCACAAACACACTTGCAGTTTCCCTCTGCACAGTCCATTCTTTCCACTACACCTGCAGATTCCCTCTGCTGGTCCTCCCTACAATTCTACCTACTGATTCTCACGCTCGAGAGTCTTAGGCCAGCACTATATCAGTATTTCTAACCTGAAAGGTGTCTCCTCTTCTATGTGCTCTGACATGTAACATCCGCGGAGTAAGACCAAACTTCCTTTTGGTGGTGGTGGGTCAATCCACGGTGAGGCAGTTTTTATCCACCACACTTGTGATAACAAATAATTTAACGATAAAACTTGTGACAAAGATTCTAATAACATCAACAAATTTGAAACATAATTTGAAAGCTATATTTCAACCTGAATGTTTTTTTTTTTTGAGATTTAATTTCATTTAACCAAAGTCAAGTTTTTATAAAGTTTTATAATAGGTGAAAGTTTACTGACATGATTACACTGTTTTAATTTTGAAATGAGAAATTTAATTATGACAACTTTAATTTTTTTAAAAATCTATTATGATTTTAAAAATATTTTTTAAAAAATATCTGAGTATAAAATTCTAGAATTGAACCATACTTTTTTTATCATTTATTGTATTCCACTATTTTTTTCAGGTGGAATTTTGACTTTTTCTTCCAATTTAGCTTCCTTCACCTTGCTTCTTTTAAAAAAATATCTTGAATTAAAATTCCCCAAGATTCTTAATAACAAACTTATTAAAATTTTCTTACATTTTATTTGTCATATCCCATCAAACACATCCACAAGAGTCGATAAATCATTTAATATGAATACTTTCATATAGAAAAATGAAAACTTTATATTATTAAAAAATTTGCAAATAATTTGGAAGAATTTAGAATCTTAAAATACTATTGGAGAGATTTTGAAGTCCTAGAATTTTAACTTGCTCAAATTTTGATAGGAACAAATTATTTATTTCCTTTACAGCTAAAGATTTTGAAATTTTAAATCATACTTCCCTTGTGATTCTAATTAAAGGAATGTTGGAGGTCAAAGATTTATTTGTTTCCTTTGAAATTCAAAGAGTGAAATAATCAAAAATTGCCTATATATGCACAAAAACTTAAAATGGTAAGAAAAATTATATTTAAAGATTTTCCCCATTTGTACAAAAGCCTAAAATGGTAAGAAATCTTTCATGATCTTAACTTATTTAAAGGAACATTTTCCTATAAATTGGACCTATAAACACTAACAATGAGCGCAAATAAGAAATAGAGAAAAAGGTTAAAGAAAGAGCAATCTTTTGTGTTCTTAATGTCTCGAATGGGATTGGCAATTTTTCTTATTCTCTATCTTGTTTTCAATGCAACAAGTTAGATAACACTACTTATTGTTGATTTATCATAATTAGTTCATGTTTTTATTTTTACTAAATATTTGAATTTTGTTTTGATTGTTAAACAGGCGATGCAAAGGCCATAAATTGTTGCCATGATTATCATCAATGGGGTAATGGTGGTGGCATGAAGCATTGCTCGGGTGGTGCAGACAATAGTACATGCAACGATTGGTGTATGAGTTCGTGCAGGGGAGGAGAGTGCAAGATCCGTGGAGGCCAAGTTTGTCATTGTTATTGCTGAATTAATTATTGGCTGGACTCATGCTTTCGCATTTAGAGATTTCAAGGGCATCATGTACCCATCTCTCTTTCTAATAAGAAATATTTTTGTTCCAATTTTCTCATGGTCATCTTTCACTAATTCTCAAATTCTAGTAATTTTCTTTTATCTCATGTTGTGACTGTGTGTACACCGATTACTCTCTTTAAGAATAATATGATTTTTTATGTAAAGTTTTGCAACTAAAACACATATTAACATTATTGTTATAATTAACTAAAATTTAATTGATAATAGTATCTTTTCTGTTTAGTTGAAAATGTCAGTTATAAGATTCTAAATTGATTTTGACACGTGATCTCATAAGAGTCAAAACGTTCACGATGTTTTTTCTTGTGAATTATTTGACGGGAGAACTTGTAAATTTCTTGTGATAAGAAATAATTTAATAATAAAATATGTGATAAAGATTCTAATAAAATCTACTAATTCAGAACTTAATTTGAAAGCAATATTTCCATGTTTATTATTTTGAGATCTAATTTCTTATAAGGATAATCAATTTTTTGTAAAGATTTTAATAGGATTGGTGAAAGCTTTGAAATGATTAGGACTCGCATTAATCACGAGATAAGAAATTTAATTATGGGGACTTAAAACTTTTTTTAAAATCTATCAAGATTTTAAAAATATTTTTCAAAAAATACCTTACTACAAAAATCATTGAATTGAATAGTACTTTTTTTTCACTATTGTATTCCACTATTTTTTCAGGTGGTATTTTGACCTTTTTTTTTTTTCCAATTTTGATTCTATCACCATGCTTTTTTTACAAAATTTTCTTGAATTAAAATTCCCCAATTTTCTTATTAACTAACTTATTAAAATTTTCTTCCTTTTGACTGTCAAAATCCATCAAACACATCCACAAAATCGAGAAATAATTCGATATGAACAGTTTCATATAGAAAAATGAAGACTTTTTATTAAAAAATGCAAAAAAAATTTGAAGAGATTCTCACTTATTAATTTAGAATCTTGAATACTATTGGAAAGATTTTGAAGTCTGAGGAATTAAACTTGCCAAAATTTTGAGAGGAACAAATTGTTTAATTTTATTGCAGCTAATTTTTTTGCAAATTTCAAATCATATTAATATCTTGATTTAATTCAACACACGTTTGAGGCAAAAGATTTATATGTTTTCTTGAAATTTAAAGAGTGAAATAATCAAAATTTTGCTGATACATCACAATCAAATAAAGAGCTATTTATGCACAAAAACTTAAAATGGCAAGAGAATCATAGATTAAATATTTTCTCCAAATTCACAAAAACCTATAGTGGTAAGAAATCATTTGATCTTACCATATATTAAAGAAATATTTTCCTAAAAATTGAACCTATTAACACCAACATTGCTTGCCAACAAGAGATAGAGAAAAAAAAGTTAAATGAAGAGCAATCCCTCGTATTCACCATGTCTTGTATGAGACAATTTTTCTTATTCCCTACCTCGTTTTCTGTGCAACAAGTTAGATAGAACTTCTTCATGTTGATTTATCATAATCGTGCATGAATTTTTTGACAAAATATTTGATTTTTGTTTTAATTATTGAACAAGCAGTGCTAAGGTCGTAGATCGTTGCCATGATTACCATCAATGGGTAATGGTGGTGGCTTGAAGCATTGCTCGAGTGGTGCAGACAATAGTGCATGCAATGATTGGTGTATGAGTTCATGCGGGGTAGGAGAGTGCAAGATCTGTGGGCCCAAGTCTGTCATTGTTATTGCGGGACTCATGATTTCACATTTGAAATTTAAAGGGCATCATGTACTGATCTCTTTCTATTAAAGAATTATTTTACTCCATTATTTTCTCAGGATATTATTCATATTTCACTCATTCTCAAGTTCTTATAATTTTCTTTTATCTCATGTTGTAACCACGTGCACACATATTAATCTATGAGAACAATTTTTTTATGTAATGTTTTGCAGCTAAAAAACATATAACATTATCGTTATAATTAACTAAAATATAATTGATAATAGTTTTTTCGATTTAGCTAAAAATGTCAGCTATAAGATTCTACGATAATTTTGACATGTGATCTCATAAGCAGAGTTAAAACATTCGCGATGTTTTTTGTTATGCATTATTTTATTGGGATAACTTATAAATTACCACTTCTAGTGGTTAAAATTTGAACTTCGTCAAGATGAAGACACATGTCCCAGCTACTGAGAACTTTCCCAAAAAGTTCTCAACTCACAGAGTCCAACCTAGAACCTCCACCACATCCAACTTTCTCGAAGTCAGCCTCCACCACATGTGACCTTCACGAGGTCATCCTCCGTCATCCCACCTTCCCGAGATCATCCTCTGTCCCGAAGACCCTTCCATCCCGAAGCCCCCTCCATCCCGAAGCCCCCTTCCAGCACTCCAAGGTCTCTACCTTCTCGAGGTCTTTCCCGTTCTTAAAGTCTCTGAGCCAAGTCAGAAGCCCCAAACATCAGAAACAATTAGTGTATGAGTTCATGCAGTGGAGGAGAGTGCAATATCTGTAGAGGCCAAGTCTGTCATTGTTATTGTTGAATTAATTGTTGTATGGACTCATGCTTTCTTATTTGGAGATTTCAAGGGCATCATGTACCCATCTCTCTTTCTAACAAAGAAATTTTTTACTCCATTAATTTCTTATGGTACTGTACATATTTCACTAATTCTCAAATTCTAATAATTATTTTCTTTTATCTAATGTTGTAACTACGTGCACACAGATTACTCTCTATAAGAATATTCTGATTTTTTATTAAAGTTTTACAACTAAGACGCATATTAACGTCATTGTTATAATTGATCAAAATGTAATTGATAATAGTATTTTTTTTTTTTTAGTTTAATTGAGAATGTCAGCTATAAGATTCTAAATTAATATTGACATGTTATCTAATAAGCAGAGTCAAAATATTCTTGATGTTTTTTCTTGTGCATTATTTGACGGGAGAACTTGTAAATTACTTGTGATAACAAATAATTTAACGACAAAATATGTGATAAAGATTCTAATAAAATCTAGTAATTCAAAACTTAATTTGAAAGCAATATTTCAACCCAGGTGTTTATTTTTTAAACATAATCAATTTTTTGTATAGATTTTTAATAGGATTGGCAAAAGTTTTGAAATGATAAGCACTCACACTAATCATGAAATGAGCAATTTAATTATGGGTCTTAAAACTTCTTTAAAATCTATCATGATTTTAAAAATATATTTAAAAAATACCTTACTAAAAAATCCTCGAATTGAACCGTTCCATTTTTGTCAACTATTGTATTCTGCTATTTCTCAGGTGGTATTTTGACTTTATCTTCCAATTGAGGTACCAGCTTTCTTTACAAAATTTTCTTGCTTTTGATTGTCAAATCCATCAACACGGACCACAAGAGTCGAGAAATTATTTGATATGAATAGTTTCAAATAGAACAACGAAGACATTTTTTTAATTTAAAAAATGCAAAAAAAATTGAAAGATATTCTCACTTATTAATTCAGAATCTTGAAATACTATTGGAAAGATTTTGAAGTCTGAGGAGTTAACTTGAGCAATTATTTATTTCTTTTAAGCTAATTAAGTTTTTTTCAAATTTCAAATCATATTAATATTGTGATTCCAATTCTTGATATGTTTGAGACAAAAGATTATTTTTTTCTTTGAAATTTAAAGAGTGAAATAATCAAAAATTTTCCGATACATCACAATCAAATCAAGATCTATTTATGAATAAAAAATTAAAATTGTAAGAGAATCAT
The DNA here is from genome assembly GCA_038442645.1 of Agave tequilana. NCBI lineage: Eukaryota > Viridiplantae > Streptophyta > Magnoliopsida > Asparagales > Asparagaceae > Agave > Agave tequilana. The sequence goes on along the minus strand of JAVJIF010003108.1, from coordinate 250,748 downwards.
ATATTAATTATTTTCTCCATGTTCACAAGAGCCCAAAATGGTAAGAAATCATTCATTATCTTACCTTATATTAAAAAAACATTTTCCTATAAATTGGTCTGATTAACACCAACATTGCTTTGCCAACAAGAAATAGAGAAAAAAGTTAAAGGAATAGCAATCTCTCGTGTTCACAATGTCTTATTTGGTATTGACAATTTTTCTTGTTCTCTGCCTGGTTTTCAGTGCAACAAGTTAGAACTTCTTCATGCTGATTTATCATAATCGTGCATGTTTTTTTTACTAAATATTTGAATTTTGTTTTGATTATTGAACAAGCGGTGCTAAGGCCGTAGATCGTTGCCAAGATTACCATCAATGGGTAATGGTGGTGGCATGAAGCACTGCTCAGGTGGTGCAGACAATAGTACACTCAATGATTGGTTGAGATTACAATGTGCTAGTAGACCAGTTAGTTTAATATGGTCACTAACATTTCACAACCATGACAACAGCTTATATGAATGTGCATAGTTTACCTTCGTACTTTTATTCAGTTTAAAGCTCTCCTCTGTCTCTGACCAGCTTTGATGCACTCCAAATAGTGGAGGAGACTGCGCACTTGCTTTCTCATCATCTGATATATATATGATAAACTTTTGGGAATCTTGTCAGCAATCCTCTCTGGAATGGCCACGGCATCTGGATCATCTGCGACAGGAATTGGACCACCTGTAAAAATGCCAATGTCAGACCAGCTTCAACGAAAATCTTGAGGGACCAAAAAGTGTGTAAATTTAGAATCTTACGATGTTGTGGCTTTGGCGAAAGGCCCATCGTGTCTAGCATGACGAGCACCTTGCTGTCTTTTTAACAAAGAGCTGCAAATAACCAAGAAACTCAAGCCACATTGTGACAACTGGGACTTGTAAGCTCTGAAAAATCTAAATAGAGATGAGGATGTTAATAATGACAAGAAGATCTTGCATCTCACAAAGAAAAATCAATGTAAATTCTATTGTTTCTTCTATAGAAGAATAAACCAAGCTTGTATATGGAGGAAAATTTTTAAAATGCTGAATTTTCCTTCTTGACAGAGGAAAAGGAAAGAAACACAAAAAAGAATTTTGAAGGTTTAGTAGTTCCCAATGGGAACTCGATGTGATCTCACTCCAGTTTTCTCTCAGGAAAGATAGACATGTAGATTATATCCTAACTAAATTGTCATACTCAATCCACTTTCAATTTGATGTCAAACCAGAAATATAAACATGGAAACTTAGTCAGATGTCCAGCAATATGATCCACCGGCACTATCTGATATTGTAGAAGACATTGATCCTACCGAAAATTTTGAACAGCATGAAGAGATGTCCAATGCAACCTCTTATTTTCCAGGGGAAGATGGGATGTTTCACATTTTTTGTCCAGGGAATTTGGAGGATTGCTCCTCAGGTGCATAAGCTTAAATGGCATCACCAAATTTCCCTAGACTACTTCCTGCTCTACGGGAATTTGGATCCTTGGTTTACCAACCTATTGCATCTTCAGAAAAGGTATGTCTACCTACACACCAACAAACAGTCGAAATTTTATGCATGGCTTTTCTTGCTCTGTTCGGACTTCGCCAGAAGTTTGGCATCAGCTTATAGAGGATAAATATCATGTTAACATACAGTAACAAAAGATTGATCAATGATGCTCTATAGGCACACATTTTGATGGGAACACAATAAATGATGATAATTACTATAATTGAGCAAAATTAGAATTTTATTAGATAACGTGATTGGAGACCTAGGGACTTCAAAGAAAGTTGGTTCACATGCACCCTTATGTTGCACTTACACGGACACACCGACACGGGTGCGACACAATACGACACATGAAAAATACTAAAAAGTTGCATATAAAAATGCAATGCCATGGATAGAAGTGTCGTGTCCGACACGACATGTCTTCATAATGAAGTGTTTGTTCTACCTAGCAAGAACCAAATGAAAAAAATGATGACGGCACAAATTATTACAAGTGTGCCACTATTTCTTTTGACATTTTCACCCTTGGTGAAAAGTCCAAAACACCCATTTCTTTTTCCTCCTCCTTCTTCTCATCCTCCCTCGCATCCCCGGCCTCCTCCTCCCACTCCTCCCCCATATTCCCGACCTCCTTCCTCCTCCTCGACCCTCCCCGGCCTCCCCTTCTCCATCCCCCGGCCTCCCCCTTCCCCCGATCCCTCTCTCCCCTCCCCCTCGCCCACCACCCGGCTACAAGCCAGATCAGTTCGGCCATTTCTGGACGAAAGGCCAGGGGTGGGCGAGGGGGGAGGGGGAGGGGGAGATCGAACGGAGGCCCGAGGATTGAGGAGGGGGAGGCCAGGGAAGGTGGAGGAATAGGGGGAGGAGGAGGGCGATGGGAGGTCAGGGAGGGGAAAGGAGAGGAGGCAAGGGAGGACAAGGGGGAGGCCGGGGAGGGTGGAGGAGTAGGGGGAGGAGGGGGTGAGGGGGGAGTGGGGGAAGTCCGGGGATGGGGAAAGGGAGGAGGCGGGGAGGGGGAACGGAGGGAGGCCGAAAAGGGAGGGAAGGGGATCGCCCAGGAGGAGGGGAGGGAAGGGATTCGCTAGAGGGAGAGAGGTTCGCCAGAGGGAATAGAAGGGAAGGGAGATGGGGAGGAGGAGAAGAAGAGGTAGTTTATGCTCTCTTTTTTTTGGGTGCCTTCATCCCATTTGTAGATGCTTTAATCACTGGGTGCTTTCATTACATTTTGAGGTGGAAATATCCGCTCCCGTGGGTGTGTGATTACATTCCAATTTTGCATATTTATTATCATATTTACACATTTAACCTTTGGTTGTTCTTAAATAAACTTTGCTATTTAACCCTCTTTTGTTTATGGTGTGTAGCTATTTAAAATAGAAAGATAAAGATGAAGGAAGCTTCTAATCTATCCAAATATCCTATCTAAATTCAAATTTCAATTAAAATCAGCATGAAATCAAGAGGAAAACAAAGATTTAGAGATAATCCCAATCCTAAATTAGAGATAATGAAGAAAATCAACTGAAATTCAGGTTGCTTAAGCTCTAAGCAAGGATAAAGGGGGAGAATTTAAATTTAAACTCGAATTTATAGATAACTTGCTTTCCAAGTTATCTAGAAAGAATATATTATAAAATCCATAATTTAAATAAAGATTCTGAGGATAAATCTTCTGATGGATGGACGAGATAAAGTCACACCAAACCGCAGTCCCATCCACCTTGGATTTGCCGCGGAAATGCGGCAAAAGCCGCATTTACGCGACTTTCTGTTAGAGACTCCTGTGGCGGTTGGGTGTACATCTTCTACTGGGATTCTACCATCTGCTTCTCCTATAAATACCACCTTAGAGGCAGTAGCAAAAAGTTATCTCAGTGTTAATTCTAGAGATCATAACTTATGATTTTTCTTTAGTGTCTTTTCTGAATTTCTTTTGTAATTTTTAGGTGTTAGTTTAAGTTTGATTTGTAAAGGAGGAAGCTCTTTGTAATTAAAGGTGACAACATTAATAATAAGGCTCTCTACTCTTCTTTCCAATTTCTCTTTTATTGTTATTTACTTATTTTCTCTTTATTATTTTGCAATCTTCTTCTTTTTACCATGCTTTCTTTAATACTTATCATGCGCAGCTAAGTTATTTCATGACTTATTAATCTTTATCTACCACTACTTCTAATTCTATAAAAGATAAACCGATTTAATAATATGCATGCTTAAACCCTGAAATAAGATAATATTCTTGAAGGCACATGATGATGACTAATTAATCTATTATTTGCTAATACTAGTTAATGGTTTTTCTTAATCTAAACTTAGATTGCTTTGATAATTTAATGTTAAATTCTAAATTTTCTTCTTATTCGATGCTTGGAAGGCTTTGATAGTCTAATATTAGGTCTTGATTAGTGATTATTTCAAATAAGATTTTTCCACTTTATGTATCTTACTTGAATAGAATGCAACTCCAAGATATAAGTTTTATGATCCAAAGTGTGTTAGTGGTGGTAGATGATTATTAATTCTTATTCTTTTATTATTTTCAAAATCCTAGTTTCTAATCAAACTCTATCTTCATCTTTTTATCTCTAACACTTAATATAGAATTGTTTTTCTTTTAAAACAAAGAAGAACCACTTAACCAATCTAGTGTTTAAAAAGATACCAAAATGCTTCCATTGCATCTCTCCCTGAGGATCGGCCTGTATAGTCATGGCTACTATGGTTAAATCACAAGAATTCAAAGGTAGTACAAATCAGATAAACTCTTCCTCGAACGCCATCTTTTTGTCAATCAGTCATCCGACCTTCGCAAAGTCATCTTTCGTTCTGAAGACCCTTCCATCTCGGAGCCGCCTTTCACCACTCTAAGATCTTTACCTTCTCGAGATTTTTTCCGTTCTTAAAGTCTCCGACCTCAAGTCAGAAGTCCCAAACATCAGTGCATCGAGATCTCCTCTTGCTGTTATACAGCTCGATCCTCCTCACGTTCATAACATGTAACGCCCCTTTCAGCGAGAGCATTTACGCAGCTCGCTCTGCAATCCCAACCAATAGTGCCTGCAATTACAACTGTTACAACAAATCCAACATGTGAAAACTGTGTTGTTACAATAGCCTTGTAATTTCGCCTCCACAAGTGGCATCTTTTTCAGGTCTATATGATCCTTCTTCTGCTAGGAGAAGGGGTTCACTTTTATAACTTTCAGAACATACACAATACATCCACAGAGACACACTAGAAATTTTTTTTGCTAGTCCTCCACCACAAGCACACTTGCAATTTCCCTCTGCACAGTCCATTCTTTCTACTACACCTATAGATTTCCTCTGCTGGTCCTCCCTACCATTCTACCTACTGATTTTCACGCTCGAGGGTCTTAGGCCGGCACTATATCGGTACTTCTAACCTAAAAGGTGTCTCTTCTTCTATGTGCTCTAACATGTAACATCCGCAGAGAGAGACCAAACTACCTTTTTGGTGGTGGTAGGTCAATCCACAGTGAGCCAGTTTTTATCCACCACACTTGTGATAACAAATAATTTAATGATAAAACTTGTGACAAAGATTCTAATAACATCAACAAATTTGAAACCTAATTTGAAAGCTATATTTCAACCCAAATGTTTTTTTTAGATTTGAGTTCATTTAACCAAAGTCAAGTTTTTATAAAGTTTTATAATAGGCGAAAGTTTACTGACATGATTACACTCATTTTAATTATAAAATGAGAAATTTAATTATGACAACTTTAATTTTTTTAAAAAAAATCTATCATGATTTTAAAATATTTTTCAAAAAATATCTTAGTATAAAATTCTAGAGTTGAACCATACTTTTTTTATCATTTATTGTATTCCACTATTTTTCAGGTGGAATTTTGACTTTTTCTTCCAATTTAGCTTCCTTCACCTTGCTTCCTTTAAAAAAAATCTTGAATTAAAATTCCCCAAGGTTCTTAATAACAAACTTATTAAAATTTTCTTATATTTTATTTGTCATACTCCATCAAACACATCCACAGGAGTCGATAATCATTTATTATGAATACTTTCATATAGAAAATGAAGACTTTATATTATTAAAAAATTTGCAAATAATTTGGAAGAGAGTCTCCTTATTAATTTAGAATCTTAAAATACTATTGGAGAGATTTTGAAGTCCAAGGAATTTAAACTTGCTCAAATTTTGACAGGAATAAATTATTTATTTTCTTTACAGCTAAATATTTTGAAATTTCAAATCATACTTCCCTTGTGATTCTAATTTAAGGTATGTTTGAGGTCAAAGATTTATTTGTTTCCTTTGAAATTCAAAGAGTGAAATAATCAAAAATTTGCCTATACATGCACAAAAAATTAAAATGTAAGAAAAATTACATTTAAAGATTTTCTCCATTTGCGCAAAAGCCTAAAATGGTAAGAAATCTTTCATCATCTTAACTTATTTAAAGGAACATTTTCCTATAAATTTGACCTATAAACACCAACAATGAGTGCAAACAAGAAATAGAGAAAAAGGTTAAAGAAAGATCAGTCTTTTGTGTTCACAATGTCTCGAATGGGATTGGCAATTTTTCTTATTCTCTGTCTTGTTTTCAATGCAACAAGTTAGATAACACTACTTATTGTTGATTTATCATAATTAGTTCATTTTTTTATTTTTACTAAATATTTGAATTTTGTTTTGATTGTTAAACAGGCGGTGCAAAGGCCATAAATTGTTGCCATGATTACCATCAATGGGGTAATGGTGGTGGCATGAAGCATTGCTCGGGTGGTGCAGACAATAGTACATGCAACGATTGGTGTATGAGTTCGTGCAGGGGAGGAGAGTGCAAGCTCCGTGGAGGTCAAGTCTGTCATTGTTATTGCTGAATTAATTATTGTCTGGACTCATGCTTTCGCATTTAGAGATTTCAAGGGCATCATCTACCCATCTCTCTTTCTAATAAAGAAATATTTTTGTTCCAATTTTCTCATGGTACCGTTCATCTGTCACTAATTCTCAAATTCTAGTAATTTTCTTTTATCTCATGTTGTGACTACGTGCACACAAATTGCTCTCTTTAAGAATAATATGATTTTTTATGTAAAGTTTTGCAACTAAAACACATATTAACATTTTTGTTATAATTAACTAAAATTTAATTGATAATAGTATCTTTTCTGTTTAGTTGAAAATGTCAGTTATAAGATTCTAAATTAATTTTGACACGTGATCTCATAAGAGTCAAAACATACACGATGTTTTTTCTTGTGAATTATTGGACGGGAGAACTTGTAAATTACTTGTGATAACAAATAATTTAAGGATAAAATATGTGATAAAGATTCTAATAAAATCTACTAATTCAGAACTTAATTTGTAAGCAATATTTCAACCCAGATGTTTTCTTTTTCGAGATCTAATTTCTTTTAAGGATAATCAATTTTTTGTAAAGATTTTAATAGGATTGGCAAAAGCTCTGAAATGATTAGGACTCGCATTAATCATGAGATAAGCAATTTAATTATGGGGACTAAAAACTTTTTTTTAAATCTATCAAGATTTTAAAAATATTTTTAAAAAAATACCTTACTAAAAAAATCATTGAATTGAATCGTACCTTTTTTGTCACTATTGTATTCCACTATTTTTACAGGTGGTATTTTGACTTTTTTTTTCCAATTTAGATTCTATCGCCATCCTTTTTTTTACAAAATTTTCTTGAATTAAAATTCCCCAAGTTTCTTATTAACTAACTTATTAAAATTATCTTCCTTTTGACTGTCAAAATCCATCAAACACATCCACAAAATTGAGAAATTATTTGATATGAACAGTTTCATATAGAAAAATGAAGAAATTTTATTAAAAAAATGCAAAAAAATTGGAAGAGATTCTCACTTATTAATTGAATCTTGTATACTATTGGAAAGATTTTGAAGTCTGAGGAATTAAACTTGCCAAAATTTTGAGAGGAACAAATTGTTTAATTTTTTTGCAGCAAATATTTTTCAAATTTCAATTCACATTAATATTGTGATTCAATTCAAGACATGTTTGAGGCAAAAGATTTATTTGTTTTCTTTGAAATTTAAAGAGTAAAATAATCAAAATTTGCAGATACATCACAATCAAATAAAGATCTATTTATGCAACAAAACTTAAAATGGTAAGAGAATCATAGATTAAATATTTTCTCCAAATTCACAAAAGCCTATAGTGGTAAGAAATCATTCATGATCTTACTATATATTAAAGAAATATTTTCCTATAAATTGAACCTATTAACAGCAACATTGCTTGCCAACAAGAAATATAGAAAAAAGTTAAATGAAGAGCAATCCCTCATATTCACAATGTCTTGTATGAGACAATTTTTCTTGTTCCCTACCTGGTTTTCTGTGCAACAAGTTAGATAGTACTTCTTCATGTTGATTTATCATAATCGTGCATGTATTTTTTGACAAAATATTTGATTTTTATTTTAATTATTAAACAAGCAGTGCTAAGGCCGTAGATCGTTGCCATGATTACCATCAATGGGGTAACGGTGGTGGCATGAAGCATTGCTCGAGTGGTGCAGATAATAGTGCATGCAATGATTGGTGTATGAGTTCCTACAGGAGAGAAGAGTGCAAGATCTGTGGGGCCCAGTCTGTCATTGTTATTGCGAGAATCATGATTGTTGGCCCAAAGGCCATTAGCCCGACGTTTTGATGATAACAAACCATATAAAGTTATGCTTTTAACAATTTTGTTTAAATGAGTTTCAGGTTAAAAATCATAGGTTGTTTGATGGCTCCAACACAAGACTAACACTTTTGGAAGCCGCAAAGATTTGGATCCCAGAGCCCAGCACAATAGACGCGCTCCAGGATCAAACAAGATTGAAGACATAACAAGATTTGTATTTTAGTTAGGATTTTTAGTTCATTTTGTCAAACCTAGATGATAGAGGTAGATTACTTTGGGATTGTCACACACACACTTTTCACATTGCTTCATGCTTACAAACTAATTTTCATTACAAAATTTCTAACATAGTTTTGGAAAAACAAAGTTTGGAAAAATCATTTTGGAAGAACAAGTTTTTGGAAAAACCGTTTTTTTGTTTAGAAAAAGGATTTTTGTCAAAATATAGTTCAAGTCTTTTTGGTGTTGATCTATGATCACACCCTTATTATTACAAGTCCTAGAACTCTATTTTGTACTCTCCTATCCAAAGAATTTTTATCAAATTTATCATCTTCAAAAAGCCTTTGGGAAAACAGTTTTGGCCTTGTCCGGTCGACCGGCCCAGTCGACCGACATGCACCACTGTGCATGTGTGCATATCGGTCGACCGACCGGTCGACCGGAGCATTGTCAGTGCTTTCTGTTTTTCCCCGGTCGACCGGACCTGTCGACCGATAGAGAAACTTGCTCTCTGGTTGGGACTTCGGTCGACCGTCCCGGTCGACCAGCTTCTCAACGGTCGGAAATCCGACTGTTGGCGGTCGACCGACCCGGTCAACCGACAACAGTCAGATTTTCTGACAGACTCCCAACAGCTATATTTTTCTGACTCAATTTTTGTTGGGTTTCTCCCCAACGACGCTTTTGACCTTTGTAAGTCAGTTTTCATCCCCTATAAATAGAGGGAGTGTTCTACAACTAAAGATAACAATTTTTACAAAGCAATTAAGATTTACAAGTTTAAGTTTAGCCTTTAGCAAAGATTTTCATTGAGCTAAAATTCAAAACTCTTTAGCTTGAAGCATTCCTCTACTTCTCTCTAGTTTTTGTGCACTACACAATCCCAAAATTATCATCTCCTCATCTTGATTGTAGGGTTGTGCAAGTGAGCATTTTGTTTGTGATCAAGTGTTTGATCACCGTTCTTCATTGTGAGAAGTTGTAGAGGCATCGGCCTCAAGCGAGCTAGTGTGCTCCAAGTTGGTGTTGCGGCACCGCGAGAGATAGGACAAGTGTGTCCTTGTATTGACGATCCGGTGGGATCACCAATAGTGGAAATCCTTCATCGTGTTGAAGGAGGGGACGTAGAGCGTGGCTCGAACCTCGGAAATATCTTCTGTTTGCGATTGTCCACTTTTCTCTAAACTCTATCTCTCCTTTACTTGATTTATTCTTGTCTAAATTCTTGCAAGTCTTTTATTATTGCTTATTGTTTAAATAGTTTTTTAATCCGCATTATTTGTCTCTTAGTATAGCCTTCACCTATTCACCCCACCTCTAGGTGATTTCAATTGGTATCAGAGCCTAACCCTAACATTTGGTTTAACTACCTTAGGGAGATCCTCATATTTGGCTATATCTATTTGTTGCATTTTATTTGTTGTGCATTTTTACTTGTATTCATGGCATCTGTTGACTTTTCTAGCATCAAGTCCCCACCTAAATTTGATGGCTTGAACTTTCCCATTTGGAAGGTCAAGATGAACCTTTTCCTTAAATCCCTAGGAGTTAGAGTTGCTAGGGCCATCACCAAAGAATTTATTGAATCTCTCACCGATAAGAGATCATGGTCCGAAGATACCACTAAGGACTATGAGGCCAATGCTAGAGCCCAATATTCACTCACACAAGCTTTAAATGAAGATGACCTTTCACGCATCATTAACTGTAAATCTGCAATTGAAGTTTGGAATGTTCTTATTGTGACTCATGAGGGAACGTCTCAAGTCAAGAGATCCAAAATTGACTTGGTTCGTTCTCAATATGAGAATTTTTATATGCTTGAAAATGAATGCATTGATGATATGCTCACCCGTTTCACCAAAAATCAATAATGCTCTATCTTCTTTAGGTGACACCATTGATAATGACCAAAAGATCCGGAAGGTCATTAGAGCTCTTCCCAAATTTTGAGAAGTCAAGGCAACCACCCTCAAGGAACTCAATGATAGGGAGGAGATGGACTTCTCCGGCTTCATCGGCAATCTCAAAACCCATGAGATGGAGATGAAGGTTAGAGAAGAAAGGGAGGCACCAAAGAAGAAAGCTCTTGCTTTCAAAGCCGTTCCATCCACCCATGATGAGGAGGATTCATCGGAGGACTACGATGAAGACTTTGCCATGCTCATAAGGAAGGTAGGCAAAATGTTCTACAAAAGCGCAGACAAAGCAACTTCCGAAGAGGGAAACCTCAAGGAAGATTCGAAAGGAAAAGAGAGGAACCGGTCCTTGTTATCATTACAAGAAGGCGGGACACCTTATAGCCGAGTGCCCCTCTCTACAAGCTACTGCCTGCCTCCAAGAACGGGCCAAAGAAGAAGAAGGCGATGGTGGCCACATGGGATGACACGGAGTCGGAATCCGATGAGGAGATCGACGCCGCTTACATGTGCTTCATGGCACAAGGCGAGGATGCTACCAAGGTATATCTAGAAAACTCTCTAGATGATGATGATTTAACTATGGATGAGCTTGCACATTTTTTTGAAGAGCTACAAAGTAGATATGAAATTTCACAAGCTCAAAATAAGAAATTGAAAAGGGAAAATGATTCTTTGAAAAATAAATTTGAACATGTTTTACAAGAGAAAAATGTTTTAACAATTCTTTTGAAAAGATGAAAAAGGATTTTGAAAATTATAAAATAGCTTGTAAAGGAAAAAGTCCTATTTCAACTTGCAACAAAAATGAATTTTTAGAGATCCAAAAACGTGTTGAAGTTTTGGACTCAACCTTAAAGAAGTATGCTTTTGATATATCTAAACTTACATCTAGATTTTTCAAAGGAATATCCCAAGGGAAACACACTCATCATTCTCATACTTCAAAAGCACACAAGCATGCACACGCACACACAATCATGCATTTATGTATGGTAGTGATAGAATTTATACATGTACTCATTGTGGCCGCAAAGGCCATTTAGAAAAATTTTGTTATGCTAAGCTAAACATGTTAAATAAAAATATTTGGGTTCGACAAGTTGCTAACCCTATAGGACCCAAAAAGATTTGGGTACCAAAAGACATACCAAAAATAATTGATGCAGGTGGGTCGTCATCCTCCAAGACTTAGGGGGAGATGGTGCCCGGGTGGTGGATGCATCAACGCTCAACGAACATATCGTCTATTGCATCACTATCTTAGAGGCACCCATTTTTAGAGAATGCCTTGGTTTGGTAATCTCTCCACATAAAGATTTTATTTTTCATATATAGGATATGCTAGTTTACTTTTGTGTTATTGTGATACATGTAGACTTGCATTTCTATTTTGCTTGTATCTATGCCATGTTTTATCATGTTTCTATGCCATATGATTTTCGTCCACATGTCTAGATCTTGTTTATATGAATTTTGTCAAAATAAAGATTTATCTAAAACAATTTTTTTTGAGCAAATAAATAGAGATGGCAATTGCGCGCCTCAACTCTTATCTAGAGAATGACGAGGAGAAGTTCAGAACCCTTAACAGGGTATTCGGCTTCAACATCTCTTATTTAATTGTTTCATTAATAAATAAGAATAATATTTGATAACAAATAAAAATAAATATATTTGTGTTGCTAAGAATGATTTAAAGTATTTTTAACATCTTTTTGAAAGATATACATGTTTACTGTAAATGGTTATTTAAATTAAAGAAAACAACAAAAAAATTTTTAAACTGGCTTGCTCTGTGTTTTTGGGCAAGACCGGTCGACCGGCCCGGTCGACCGATCTGGCCTAGCATAGGCACGGTCGACCGGAGCGGTCGCCCGTTCTAGCATGATATAAAATTTAATTTTTACCCGTAGCCGGTCGACCGGCGGTCGGCCGACTGAAAGAGACTTGGTCTCTGTTTCTGCCGGTCGACCGACCCGTCGACCGGGCGACGGGTACCCAGTTTTTCAACCCGATCTATTTAAAGCCCTCAACTCCTTTTTCTCTCATTCCACCGCCTCCTCCCCTTTTCTTTCTTCTCTTCCAAAACCCTAACACCCTCTAATCCCTCTCCCACTCTCCTAAACTCCAATCTCTCCATAAAATCCCTAAAATTTCTCAGATCTGCAGTTTCAGGCTTGGATCTTCACTCTATTAAGTTTTTTTTTTTACGGTTGTTCTCTTTCTAATTCAAGGTAAAAATATCCTTTCTAGATCTTGCAATTTCCCTTGATTTATTCTCACTTCCTTTTCTTAGATCTAGCCCTAAAACTTGTTTATCACTTCATCATGTCGAAGAGGACACGTTCTGAGAGAGGTAAAGCTGCTCAATCCTCTTCACACTCATCCCTTTTTGTGTCTTCTCAAGCTTCTTATAGACACATTATTCTTTCTACTAGGTCTGTTAGCTCTGGGCGAAGTGTGGTTATAAATGACTTTGAACACCTTAATTTAGCCCCATTTTAAGAGCTAATTCTCTTGAAAATTTTCTTTCAATTAGGGAGCCAGTTTACCCCTCACTTGTCCATTATTTCTACTCCAATCTCTCATTTGAATCCAATCAAATTAGATCTAGAGTCATGGGGAAAGACATAGACATCTCTCTCCAAGAATTTGCTCATCATCTTCATCTCTCCTGTGAGGGTGAAGACGTTTACAACCTAGATCTTCATGACTTTGTTTTTCCGGACGGTGAGTCTGCCCTCACCGCGTCCACGTTGCTCCACGGTGATGACAATCCTGGCTTGGTTAGGATCAGGAAGTAAGACGATACACTCTTATTGCTCAAGTCTTAGCCAAAATAGTTTTCTATAACCTCCTGCCAAAATCGGGAGAGTATAGTCACACCAGGGGATCTGCTCCACTGCTCATCTATTGCCTTCTGCGAGGCATTAGAGTTAATATCCCCAAGCTCATCATCAGCATTATGACCTCGGACCATCTCCTTGTCCCCACTCGGCATTTGCCTTTTGGGATGGTCATCACTTATCAGCTAAAGCAACTCAATTTCAATCTCTCCACTGAACAATTTGTAGAACCGTCTGTTGATCTGAACAACACCCTTCTCAAGAGGATGTGTCCCAGGGAGCACCCTCCTGCTCCTCAGCCGCCTCCTTTCCATCCTGCTGTTCCTATGCTTGGCTCTTCTTCTGGCTCATCTGCTCCTCCCGATCCCTATGCTTTTTTACCAACTCAGATTCGGGAGCAGATCTCTGCTGAGATGTCTGCCCATCGTCAACAGATTTCTGCGGAGATGTCCGCGCACTACCAGAATTTGGAGAATGACATGGGCTACATCTGTGATTCCATCCGCTACTTGGAGTCCTATCTCGGTGGCATCTACCTAAAGCATGAGTGGTCAGTTCCAGTTCCATCTGCTCATGCTCAGCCTCTTCCTCCCACAGGCCCTCCGTTTCCAGTCAGGGCTCCTACTTCTCCACCTCAGCCAGCTACTGCACAGGATTCAGAGTCTGAGGAGGAGTGACCCCCTTTTGATGATGTCAAAAGCGGGGAGAGTTATTTGGAGTTATCTGGGCTATTTTGCTATTTTGCTGTTTTGCTTTATGTGTTTTATTTTGGGTTGTAGTCTTTCTTTCATGTATTTTGATTTGGACATGTGACATGTGTGGACATGTATTATGTTATGTTTCTTTTATGTATGAACATGTGTTTCTCTATGGCAGTTATGATTCTCTTTTTATTTGTGGCATATGTGATGTGATTGGTTGTGCTTATTATGTTTTATGTTTTTATTACCTCAATCACCATTTTTGGAGGATGGAGGAATTATTGGATGGATGGAGGAAAACACGTATGCATACACCAATAATTCTGTATTTTTGGTATGCATGGATGGTTGGCATGTGTATCAGTTTCATATCCTATATGCCTGTGTTTTGCATATGTATCTCTTTTTGTGATCATTTTATATATGCATGTGTTAAGGGGGAGCTTCACTTGAAGCCTCCACCCAAATATTTGTGATAACTCTATATGTTTTGTCATCATCAAAAAGAGGGAGATTGTTGGCCCAAAGGCCATTAGCCCGACGTTTTGATGATAACAAACCATATAAAGTTATGCTTTTAACAATTTTGTTTAAATGAGTTTCAGGTTAAAAATCATAGGTTGTTTGACGGCTCCAACACAAGACTCACACTTTTGGAAGCCGCAAAGATTTGGATCCCAGAGCCCAGCACAATAGACGCGCTCCAGGATCAAACAAGATTGAAGACATTACAAGATTTGTATTTTAGTTAGGATTTTTAGTTCATTTTGTCAAAACCTAGATGATAGAGGTACATTACTTTGGGATTGTCACACACACACTTTTCACATTGCTTCATGCTTACAAACCAATTTTCATTACAAAATTTCTAACATAGTTTTGAAAAACAAAGTTTGGAAAAATCATTTTGGAAAAACAAGTTTTTGGAAAAACCGTTTTTTTTGTTTAGAAAAAGGATTTTTGTCAAAATATAGTTCAAGTCTTTTTGGTGTTAATCTATGATCACACCCTTATTATTACAAGTCCTAGAACTCTATTTTGTACTCTCCTATCCAAAGAATTTTTATCAAAATTTACCATCTTCAAAAGCCTTTGGGAAAAACAGTTTTGGCCTATTCTGGTCGACCGGCCCAGTCGACCGACATGCACCACTGTGCATGTGTGCACATCGGTCGACCGACTGGTCGACCGGGAGCATTGTCAGTGCTCTCTGTTTTTCCCCGGTCGACCGGACCGGTGACCGACAGAGAATTTGCTCTTTGGTTGGGACTTCGGTCGATCGTCCCGGTCGCTAGGCTTCTCAACGGTCGAAATCCGACCGTTGGCGGTCGACCGACCCGGTCGACCGACAACAGTCAGATTTTCTGACAGACTCCCAACAGCTATATTTTTCTGACTCAATTTTTGTTGGGTTTCTCCCCAACGACTCTTTTGACCTTTGTAAGTCAGTTTTCATCCCCTATAAATAGAGGGAGTGTTCTACAACTAAAGATAACAATTTTTACAAAGCAATTAAGATTTACAAGTTTAAGTTTAGCCTTTAGCAAAAGATTTTCATTGAACCAAATTCCAAACTCTTTAGCTTGAAGCATTCCTCTACTTCTCTCTAGTTTTTGTGCACTACAAAATCCCAAAATTATCATCTCCTCATCTTGGTTGTAGGTTGTGCAAGTGAGCATTTTGTTTGTGATCAAGTGTTTGATCACCGTTCTTCATTGTGAGAAGTTGTAGAGGCATCGGCCTCAAGCGAGCTAGTGTGCTCCAAGTTGGTGTTGCGGCACCGCGAGAGATAGGACAAGTATGTCCTTGTATTGACGATCCGGTGGGATCACCAATAGTGGAAATCCTTCATCGTGTTGAAGGCGGGGACGTAGAGCGTAGCTCGAACCTCGGAAAATATCTTCGTGTTTGCGATTGTCCACTTTTCTCTAAACTCTATCTCTCCTTTACTTGATTTATTCTTGTCTAAATTCTTGCAAGTCTTTTATTGTTGCTTATTGTTTAAATAGTTTTTAAATCCGCATTATTTGTCTCTTAGTATAGCCTTCACCTATTCAACCCCCCCTCTAGGTGATTTCAATGATTTCACATTTGAAATTTAAAGGGCATCATGTACTGATCTCTTTCTATTAAAGAATTATTTTTACTCCATTATTTTCTCAGGATATTATTCATCTTTCACTAATTCTCAAATTCTTGTAATTTTCTTTTATCTCATGTTGTAACCACGTGCACACATATTAATCTATGAGAACAATTTGTTTTTTATGTAATGTTTTGCAGCTAAAAACATATAAACATTATCGTTATAATTAACTAAAATATAATTGATAATAGTTTTTTTCGATTTAGTTAAAAATGTCAGCTATAAGATTCTACATTAAAAGTTTTGAAATAATAAGCAGTCGCACTAATCATGAAATGAGCAATTTAATTATGGGGACTTAAAACTTCTTTAAAATCTATCATGAATTTTAAAAATATATTTAAAAAAATACCTTACTACAAAAATCCTCGAGTTGAACCGTTCCTTTTTTGTCAACTATTCTATTTCGCTATTTTCTCAGGTGGTATTTTGACTTTATATTCCAATTGATGTACCATCATCATGCTTTCTTTACAAAATTTTTTTGAATTAAAATTCCCCAACTTTCCTATTAACTAACTTATTAAAATTTTCTTGCTTTTGATTGTCAAAATCCATCAACACATCCAGAAGAGTCGAGAAATTATTTGATATGAATAGTTTCAAATAGAACAACGAAGACATTTTTTTTATTAAATAATGCAAAAAAAATAAAGATATTCTCACTTATTAATTCAGAATCTTGAAATACTATTGGAAAGATTTTGAAGTCTGAGGAATTAACTTGCAAAATTTTGAGAGGAACAATTATTTATTTCTTTTACAGATAATTAAGTTTTTTTAAAATTTCAAATCATATTAATATTGTGATTCCAATTCTTGATATGTTTGAGGCAAAAGATTATTTTTTTCTTTGAAATTTAAAGAGTGAAATAATCAAAAAAATTGCTGATACATCACATTCAAATCAAGATCTATTTATGAATAAAAACTTAAAATTGTAAGAGAATCATATATTAATTATTTTCTCCATGTTCACAAGAGCCCAAAATGGTAGGAATCATTCATTATCTTACCTTATATTAAAAAAACATTTTCTTCTAAATTGGTCTGATTAACACCATTGCTTGCCAACAAGAAATAGAGAAATAAAGTTAAAGGAAGAGCAATCTCTCGTGTTCACAATGTCTTATATGGTATTGACAATTTCTTGTTCTCTGCCTGGTTTTCAGTGCAACAAGTTAGATAGAACTTCTTCATGTTGATTTATTATAATTGTGCATGTTTTTTTGACTAAATATTTGAATTTTGTTTTGATTATTGAACAAGCGATGCTAAGGCCGTAGATCGTTTCCATGATCATCATCAATGGGGTAATGGCGGTGGCATGAAGCACTGCTCAGGTGGTGTAGACAATAGTACACAATGATTGGTTGAGATTGCAATGTGCTAGTAGACCAGTTACTTTAATATGATCACTAACATTTTTCAATCATGACAACAGTGTATATGAATGTGCATAGTTTACCTTCGTACTTTTATTCAGTTTAAAGCTCTTCTCTGTCTCTGACCAGCTTTGATGCACTCCAAATAGTGGAGGAGACCAGTGCCGGCCCGACCCTTAGGCCAATGAGGCCTAGGCCTAGGGCCCCCAAGCCAGAGGGGCCCCAAATTTAATATTTTTTACAGGCCTATGTTAGGCTTATACTTAAACTTTTTTGGGTCTAGGCCCAATTTATAATAAAACATTAACGGGCCCTTGTCATATTTGCATTGGGCAATTCGAAAATGAAAAAAAAAATCAATAACTTCATAACTGAAAGGGAAGATGAATCGGCGACACCTCGAGCATACGAACCATCCGCATTCTGCACCTCTCTCCGAGATTTCAACTATAACTTTCTCCCTCTCAATGATCTCATCACAGTTCTCCAACACCCCCCAAAACCCACGCAAGCCTCTATCGACCTGCCCCTTTCCTAACCTCGGCCATCGTCGCAGCGGCCTGCTCCTCGTCGCAGGCGCTAGTCCCAACCTCTTTGAATCCCTCACCAGCTTTGAGAGTGCATAAAGATCTCCGTATTTGACTCAAGGGCAAACAATTAAAGATTAGTTTTTTTCTACACATGAAGTTGCTTCCAAATTCACTAATAAACTTGCTTTGAATCATAGCAATTTTAATTTATCAATTATCAGTTAGTTGTGAGTTATGCAATAAAATAAGACTCAATTCAATTAGTCGACACAAATGCAAGAGGAAATGGACAAACATGTATTAGAGAGAATACAATGTGCTCTCATTTATGTATTTGAGTTGTTTTGTAAAGAAATAGCTAGAGAGAGCAGCAAACAAACTTGTAATGCAAACATTTTTGAATCTAATAAGAACTTTTTGCCTTTGTTTTATGATCCAAGCATTTTGGTGTGCTGATGCTTATTCTCATTTTATCTGCTAGATTTTTACCAGAAAAGGAAAGAAAAGGGCTTTTCCTCCTCTAGTTTTGCTCTCTTTTTAGAATTGTTTTTCAAAAAAATATTGATCAAATAAAATATTATTAAATATTAAATTTTGTTTAAATTATATTTTAAAGGGCCCATTAGAAATTTTCGTCTAAGGCCTCCATAAAGATTGAGCCGCCCCTGGAGGAGACTGCGCACTTGCTTTCTCATCATCTGATATATATGATAAACTTTTGGGAATCTTGTCAGCAGTCCTCTCTGGAATGGCCACGACATCTGGATCATCTGCGACAGGAATTGGACCACCTGTAAAATACCAATGTCAGACCAGCTTCAACGGAAAATCTTGAGGGACCAAAAAGTGTGTAAATTCAGAATCTTACGATGTTGTGGCTTTGGCGAAAGGCCCATCGTGTCTAACATGACGAGCACCTTGCTTTCTTTTTAACAAAGAGCTGCAAATAACCAAGAAACTCAAGCCACATTGTGACAACTGGGACTTGTAAGCTCTGAAAAATCTAAATAGAGATGAGGATGTTAATAATGACAAGAAGATCTTGCATCTCACAAAGAAAAATCAATGTAAATTCTATTGTTTCTGCTATAGAAGAATAAACCAAGCTTGTATATGGAGGAAAATTTTTAAAATGTTGAATTTTCCCTCTTGACAGAGGAAAAGGAAGGAAACACAAAAGAGAAATTTTGAAGGTTCAGTAGTTCCCAATGGGAACTCGATGTGATCTCACTCCAGTTTTCTCCCAGGAAAGATAAACATGTAGATTATATCCTAACTGAATTGTCATACTCAATCCACTTTCAATTTGATGTCAAACCAGAAATATAAACATGGAAACTTAGTCAGATGTCCAACAATATGATCCACCGGCACTATCTGATATTGTAGAAGACATTGATCCTACCGAAAATTTTGAACAGCATGAGGAGATGTCCAATGCAACCTCTTATTTTCCAGGGGAAGATGGGATGTTTCACATTTTTGGTCCAGGGAATTTGGAGGATTGCTCCTCAGGTGCATAAGCTTAAATGGCATCACCAAATTTCCCTAGACTACTTCTTGCTCTACGGGAATTTGGATCCTTGGTTTACCAACCTATTGCATCTCCAGAAAAGGTATGCCTACCTACACACCAACAAACAGTCCAAATTTTATGCATGGCCTTTCTTGCTCTGTTAGGACATCGCCAGAAGTTTGGCATCAGCTTATAGAGGGATAAATATCATGTTAACATACAGTAACAAAAGATTGATCAATGATGCTCTACAGGCACCACGTTTTGATGGGAACACAATAAATGATGATAGTTACTATAATTGAGCAAAATTAGAATTTTATTAGACAACGTGATTGGAGACCTAGGGACTTCAAAGAAGTTGGTTCACATGCACCCTTATGTTGCACTTACACGGACACACCGACACGGGTGCGACACAATACGACACATTGACACATGGAAAATTCTGAAAAGTTGCATATAAAAATGCAATGCCATGGATAGAAGTGTCGTGTCTGACACGACTTGTCTTCATAATGAAGTGTTTGTTCTTCCTAGCAAGCGCCAAATGAAAAAAAATGATGATGGCACAAATTATTATAAGTGTGCCACTATTTCTTTTGACATTTTCACTCTTGGTGAAAAGTCCAAAACACCTATTTCTTTTTCCTCCTCCTTCTTTCCCTCCTCCCACGCATCCCCGGCGTCCTCCTCCCACTCCTCCCCCGCATTCCTGGCCTCTTTTCTCCTCCTCCACCCTCCTCGGCCTCCCCTTCTCCCATACCCCGGCCTCCTCCTCCCCCCTCCCCTCCCTCCCCTCCCCCTCGCCCACCACTCGGCTACAGGCCAGATCAGTTTGGCCATTTCTGGCCGAAAGGCTAGGGGTAGGCGAGGGGAGAGGGGGAGGAGGAGGGATCGAAAGGAGGCCAGGGGATGGGGCAGGAATAGGGGGAGGAGGAGGGTGAGGGAGAGGCCGGGGAGGGGAAGGGGGAGGAGACGGGAAGGGGAAGGGGGAGGTTGGGGAAGGTGGAGGAGTAAGGGGAGGAGGAGGGTGAGGGGGGAGTGGGGGAAGTCCGGGGAGGGGAAAGGGTGGAGGCGGGGAGGGGGAATGGAGGAAGGCCGGAAAGGGAGGGAAGGGGATCGCCGAGGAGGAGGGGAGGAGGGAAGGGGGTTCGCTAGAGGGAGAGAGGTTCGCCGGAGGGAATGGAAGGGAAGGGAGAGGGGGAGGAGGAGAAGAAGAGGTAGTTTAGGCTTTTTTATTTTTTTTAGGTGCCTTCATCACATCTGTAGGTGCTTTAATCACTGGGTGCTTTCATCACATTTTGAGGTGGAAATATCCGCTCCCGTGGGAGTGTGATTACATTCCAATTTTGGATATTTATTATCACATTTGCACATTTAACCTTTGGTTATTCTTAAATAAACTCGGCTATTTAACCCACTTTTTGTTTATGATGTGTAGCTATTTAAAATAGAAAGATAAAGATGAGAGAAGCTTCTAATCTATCCAAATATCCTATCTAAATTCAAATTTCAATTAAAACCAGTTTGAAATTAAGAGGAAAATAAGGATTCAGAGATAATCCCTATCCTAAATCAGAGATAAAGAATAAAATCAACTGAAATTCGGGTTGCTTAAGCTCCAGGCAAGGATAAAGGGGGAGAATTTAAATTTAAACTCGAATTTATGGATAACTTGCTTTCCAAGTTATCTTGAAAGAATATATTTTAAAATCCATAATTTAAATGAAGATTCTGAGGATAAATCTTCTGATGGATTGATGAGATAAAGTCATGCACTCTTGTGGCGGTTGGGTGTACATCTTCTACTGGGATTTTACCATCTACTTCTCTTATAAATACCACCTTAGAGGCAATAGCAAAAAGTTATCTCACTGTTAATTCTAGAGATCATAACTTAAGATTTTTCTTTAATCTCTTTTCTGAATTTCTTTTGTAATTTTTAGGGTTTAGTTTAAGTTTGATTTGTAAAGGAGGAAGCTCTTTGTAATTAAAGGTGACAACATCAATAATAAGGTTCTTCTATTCTTCTTATCAATTTCTTTTTTATTGTTATTTACTTGCTTTCTCTTTATTACTTTGCAGTCTTCTTCTTTTTACCATGCTTTTTTTAATACTTATCATTCGCAGCTAGGGGTGAGCAGAGTTCGGTTAAAAGCGAAAAAATCGCCCAAAAAACGAAAACCAAAACCAATCTGAACCGAACCGCTTAAATTCGATCGGGTTTCGGTATCGGGTTTTGAAACCCGAACCGAACTGAATTAACCGAACCAAATTAACCCAACACAATTTTGCGTCAATACAATCTACATTCATGATTTTATAATGATGTTGATGTATGTCATGTCATG
The DNA here is from genome assembly GCA_038442645.1 of Agave tequilana. Lineage (NCBI taxonomy): Eukaryota > Viridiplantae > Streptophyta > Magnoliopsida > Asparagales > Asparagaceae > Agave > Agave tequilana. The sequence goes on along the minus strand of JAVJIF010003108.1, from coordinate 228,930 downwards.
CATGCTTGTGTTTATGTCATGAGTACACAACCTTAACTTTTTAGAATCATTAAAATGCTTGAATTAGTGAAATATTTCAAGCAATAAATTCATGAGATGTTCACATTTTTGTGTAATATTAAGGTTATTGTTTACATATCATTTATATTTTTTTGAAATATTCTGTTATATGCAATAGAGTATTACACATCTCTTTTAAATATCTAATGTAGAAATATTCTAAAGCTTTTCTTAAATCATTTTTGAACTTTTATGTTCGTTTAAGCTTTGAAAGCTAGTTTATTTTTTAAACCAGTGTTCGCATGAGAAAAATATTGATCACGAGAAAAAATTCATAATCAAGTTAGTTTTGACGAGAAGGTGCGAAAGTTGAGATGGGAAGTTCGACGGCGAGGTGATCCCCCGAATTAGCCAAACCGAACCGAGTCGGTTCGGTTTGGTTTGGTTCATGACCTTGTTCGGTTTGGTTCGGTTTTGTCAAAATTGACAAAACCCGAACCGAACTGATCGATGCTCACCCCTAGTCATGAAATCCATGAGTGTATAAACTATATGTGTGCAAATGCAAATGTAGATTAGCAATCCAAAATCTCACTCCTATGTGGTTAAACCTAATATCAGGAGCGTAGGCTCTGATACAAATTGAAAATACACCTAGAGGGGGGTGAATAGGTGTATGGCTAATCTAATGACAAATGATGCGGAATTAAAAACTAATTGCAACATACTTAGTGTAACCAAAGAGTGTAACCGAATTCCCAGTGAGGGACTCCGCACTAACTCCTCTAGATTCCTCTAAATAAGAGTTGAGGTACTATATGAAGCTCTCTTGGTTCAACACAAGTATAGCACACAATCAATACCAAGTGTGTCTGTGTGTGTGTCTATATATGATATGAACAATATGATGCAGTGCAAGGTACAAAGAGAGAGAGTTTAGAGATAGTTGATCAATCGCAAACACCGAGATATGTTTCGAAGTTCGAGCCACTACTCTACGTTCCCGCCTTCACACAGAAGGATTTCCACTATAGGTCCACACAGGACTTCCCACACAGGGAACCTCCACTAAGGATTTGTCAAATATAAATTAGGAGTACACAACTCCTCTCTCTAACAAACAACCTCTACACAAGAGGCTAGGCATAACAACAATCACCTCTACACTTAGAAGGATAAGACACTAAGCCAAACTCTACCACAATCACCTCTACACTTAGAGGGATAATAACAAACCCAAATCACAACCTTCTCTACACTTAAAAGGATAGACACAAAGCCACAAGTAAAGAAAGATTACAATCTTGGTGATCTCAAAGACCACAGACAACCTTGGTGATCTCAATAGACCACAAACTAATTTTTCCATAAAAAGAAGATCCTATAGATAGGATAGTTTGATAGCTCAAGTGTGAGAAAAATAAGGTGTTTGGAAAATAAATTACAAAGAAAAACTCTTGGGAAAAACTCTAGATAGAAATATAAATAAAGATCAAAACCAATTCCCAAAGACTCTCTTTTTCTTTGATTTTTTTCAACCCTTTAAAACAAATAAAGATAAATCTTTTATCTCAAAAACTCTTAAAAATTTGTTGCTAAAATACTTGTAAAGATGAGAAAATTTGCTCTTGAAATACTTAATGAAAACAGTCCAAGGGATGGGTATTTATAACCTATTCCAAAAACTAGCCGTTGGCAATCTGGAAAAGCCAGAATTTGCCCTTCCGATCGACCGGCCAACGTTCATATTTCTGACCGTTGTACCTCCGGTCGACCGCCCGGTCGACCGGGCCAAACCATCATCGACCGCCCGGTCGACCGGCCAGCACCCGATAGTTAGGTGCTTTCAGTCGGTCGACCGCGCGGTCGACCGGCCGAGTAGGCTGGCCTTTGTGAACGTCTCGTGAACATTGGTCGACCGATTCAGTCGACCGACCACTGGTTCGGTTGACCGTCCGGTCGACCGCCAATACAGTCTGGCTAAAGTTTTAAGGATTAAAAATTTGTCTTTTTAACTTCCATAAAATCCCATAAAATCACATAAATTTCACAAAAATAAGTTCTTGTAATATCTTTGAATAATAAATATGTGTGACCAAAAATCAACACATATTACAAACTATTTGAACCATTTTTGTGATATTGAATTTGGCCTTTAAATAAAAATCGTATTTTCCAAAAACCAACTTTGAAATAGAAAACTGTTTTCTTCAAAACTCATGTAAATACAAAAACATGATATTGAAACAAATTTGAAGCATGTTTGTATATGAATAGAACCCAATATACATATAAGATATATATCTATATTTTTGATATGAAATCCAAACCGTTAAACCGAAACCAAACTTTAAATTTTTTTGTGCGTGTGAACTTTAGCATATCAACACTATCTACCTTTACAAAAGATCTAAACATTCTAAACTAAACACAAACCAAAGTCTTCTTGTCTCCAAGCCGACTCGATCCAAACGCGATCCAACAAGTTTGACTCCAACCAAGTGCTAGATGCGATCTTGACGCGCGAGCTCTTGAATCTACATGTGTTAGCTCTAAAACTCTTTTGTTGAAGCCAAACATCTATTAAGATCATGACCAAATATCTGAAACTAATTAAGCATAAGATCGTTAGTAAACTATGCATGAGTTAATTATCATCAAAACTAGAGTGATGGGCCTTTGGGCCAACAGTTTACAGTAGTCAACTATATAAACCTATTAGTCGACTAATGGAAGAGATTAGTCGACTAGGCCTAAGTGCTAGTCGACTATATGGGCGTTTTCTGAAGCAGAATCAATTTTCTTTTCAGGCGCCGGTTCCCTTTTCTGGTGGAGTATGAATAAGACTCAGTTTCTATTCAATAAAGGATTTGTTTCTAAAGATTAAAGCATTTAAAATTCTTCTAGATCAAGAAAATCAATTCGTAATAGGATTGATCAAGATACTTCAAGCATCCATTGGCCAAGATAATCTAATAGTCCAAAAACGAGTTGGTATTGTATAATCCTATAAATAAAAGTTGTAACCCCGCATTGTATACAACAAAGAAAATACTGATCTTAAGGAGAAAAAGGTGGAGAACACCAAGGAGATCAGAAGGAAGCCAAGAAAAGAGAGGAGCAAGATGAAGATGCATAGAGATAATGTAATACTCTTATAATCTAGGTTTAGATTAAGGAGAAAGGTGAATACTCTTGTTGCATCAAGAGGAAGGTTAGATCTCTTTGTATCAAGTTACTAATAAATCTCTCTCAAGTTATCTCCCCGTGGACGTAGGCCATGTTTGGGCCGAACCATGTTAAATCCTCGTGTTCTTTCTTATTATTATTTTGTTTAGGTAATACTAGTTTGCTTTACAACAAGTTTTTCTTTTGCAAGTGATTGGAGTTCATTTATGCATCATTTTCTACCACCATGCTATGCTTTATCTGAATAAATATTGAATTTTTATTGCTTTTTTCTCTCTTTTTTCAGGTCTAATGTTTAATGGAGAAGGAGGCCCAACAATTATGATTTTTGAGGAATTAAAGAGTAATTTAGAAGCCCACAAGAAGAAAGACCAAGTCTGAACAGATCCAAAGCGTATTCTCAGTTTCTAAAAGATCCAACTGGGGATACGAGATACAACAGAAAGGCACAAAAATCTGCTAGCGCAGCGGCCAAGATACGGCCGCGAAAACGCGGCACATGCCGCGGAACCGCGGCAATCCTCTGGCCGTTACTTCAGCGTTTGATCCGGAGGCTGAGGTGGGATGGCCTCTTCTCATGAAGACTATAAATAGACCCCTAGGGCCTCTGTAATCGGAGAGGAGAAAAGAGCATTGTTTATAGGGAAATTGTTAGGGTTTCTCTAGGTTTTCTTTTAGTCTCTTATGTAAATTTCTTTTTCTCCTTCTAGAATCCAGAAAAGAGAGAGTGAAAATGAGCAATCTTTGTAATTGGAGACAGTGACAACGCAATACAAGGATCAAGCTTTCAATCTTCCAAACTTTTCTTGTTCTAGTGCATTATTTTTACTTTCTTCTATTTAATTTCTACAATGAACTGTTGCTTGTTCTTTATTCCCATGTCTAGCTAATTCATTAACATGACTAACTAACTTTTAATTTTACTAACTACTAACTCTTGGGTGATTGCTAACTTATATGATTCATTGGATGCTTATTCTTTTTAGTCTTGCAAACTACAAGTCTATCTTGCCCCAATGAAGATGAGTTACTTTTTATTCTTTGCAAATGCTATGTTCCCCCTCCATATGATTCATGTGAGCCTCACTTAGAGCCTTGTCTTTAGAACAAGTGCCTTGATGGATCATGAAGATGGAGCACTTCACTATGCTAATGACTACATTACAAGTTTCTTATTTCATGCTCGTTTTATTATAGCTTTGAAGGACTAATGAATCTTGCATGTTTTCTTAGCATCCTTAAGAGTGACTATCCTTGTTCCATTGTTGAAAATCTATTTAGGGAGCCAATGATTCAAGGAGGCAACTAGCCTAAGCCTAGATGAGAAACACCCTCAAAGGGGACAATACAAGGACTTGGCAAAGCAAGAGATACCATTGCCGATGAATCAATATGAGGCATGCATCACCCAATGAGAGTAGTAAGTTAGTAAATTAGAATGTTAGTTAGTCATGGCCTTCCTTTCTATCATACTTAAAAAACCCTCTTCTGAAAACTCTCTCTTTTCAAATATCTCCGTTTTTATTCCATCTTTATTTTCGTTTTTTCCTTTCCTCTACAAAACCAACAAAGATTTTCCACTCACTTTCTACATCGTTTTGTTTTTCATTTCTTAAATAAAGAAGAACCTTCATTTTTCTTCACAAAAATTTCAATATAAAAACCTTGAATGCTTCTATTGTTAACCCTCCCTGCGGATACGACCTGTCCTAGCTTATGCTACGAACGGTGATTCGGAAGGAGTAAAGTAAACCTGCATATACATTCCAAGTTCTTGATCATCGGTACACGGACATCAACGGTTTACTTTAAACCCTTTCTCAATACAATTAATCTTTTCGAATAAATTTTTGGCGCCGTTGCCGGGAGGATAACGGTTTTTATTGAATTTTTGGAACTAAAACGAATTTTTTCTTCTCTGTTGCAGGTTACAGGTCAGGGAAAGCAGAAAAAAGATTGCAGTAACATATAAGTGGTCTTGGGCCTCTGTTCTTGAAAGCAGAGACCAAATACCCTCTGGATTGCCGCATTTCCTCGGCTCTGGTCGCGGTTCCGTGACAAAAAAGAGTTCACTACTAACTGGCTTTTTGCAGGGCTGCTTGCTTTGCAAAATTATAGTTTTCTGCAAACTTTATTTCTTATATGCCATCACCAGGAGCCTGCTAATAAACCAACAGTAAAACATTTGTTGAAAAAGTTAAAAAATTGATTAGACATTTACATTTTAGGCACGTGTCTTTTCAATTCATTTACTTTACTGTTGAAGAGTGCTGGAGCAAGGTACGTTCGCATTAGAATAGGACTCATCTTTTGGTTGATTTACATCGCTTTGAGTGAATCTTGTTTGCATATCTTGTACACTTGCACAAATTGATCTTAAGGGAAGCACCCAATAACAAGATAAGGTGGGGATTTAATCACCCTTTCTTGGCCCAAAAATCAGATTCCAAGCACTCACAATCCCAAGCTTTTTAATAAAAATTGATAGACATTGGCCCTTAGGGACATCCGGACTCGTTAAGAGATCAGCTGAGGCTGGAAATTGTTTTTAATTCACACTCCAGTCAAATCAGTATTTAAGGTTGGGGAATGAGGGGCGAAATCCCGAAGGCTGGTAGTTTGGCTTAATTAGGCCCGTCGCTTTTGCGCGGATACCTCCCACCAATCTTGCCCCCACCTGGTTGATTAGCTGTGGTCTGACTCGAGCAATAACCTTCTTCGGTTCATCGAACAGTTAGGAGTCGTCTAGGTCCAGATATCCTAGATAGCTTGTGATTGTTTTTCCTTTTTCTTGTTTGTTATTTTCCTTTTTCGCTTGATTTCTTGGTGAACGTTGTCTGTGATTGTGCATGCAAGAGTGGTATCGGGACCCAATTTCAGCAAGACTTGTTAGGACTTCTACACTTGCACAAACACCACTTCCTGACACAATTCCAATCATGGCTAACAATACTTATCTCCAAGACAAGTTCTACCCCATTCGCACTTCACTTCATCATGCATTCTTTTACCCGAAGCAAATAGAAACAATTTGGAGCTTAAACCACAATTCCATAAATACATTCCCGAGATTTCATGACCTAGAATCTGTGGACGCATATTTCTTCATTCGTGAGTTTGAAGAAGTGTGCTTGATAATGAGAATTCTCCAACTGGAGGAAGATTGTGGCGCCTCGATCCCGGCGGGTACGGGGACGTCACTGCGACGTACATACGCAGGGCGATGGTACCATCCCGTATGTACCCTAAGCATCAATACAACACAATACAGGGATCAGAGTACGAAAATACGTGGTATTATACATTCCAACACAAAATAGTATAAGTACTTAGTCATCACAGATTGTGACATAATATTACATTACATCACCAGATAGTACAAAAGTAGACTGTACAAGATACAAAAGATGGAACTCACGAGCTGGAAAAGGAATCTCACGAGCGGGAAAGACTGGACGAAGCTACGGCTGATTCGCCTGCTCCTCGAAGTAGGCCTGATCCTCAGCTGATGGGTCTATCTCGGTCCAACCTGTCAAATCTGAATATACAAATCTAGGGTTATTAGTGGGCAACCCACCGAGTGCAGAAAGAAGCCAAGTGGCAAGTACAAATAATAGCAAGTGCATCATGTCAAGTATAATGTACCAAAATCAATAAGTATGGAATAATCATAATAAATAGTGAATCATGAAATAAAGCAAGTGTAGCAGGTCATGTAATCAAATTAGCAAGCATGGGGTAACTATCATAAATTGCAAGTAACAGAATTCATGTAACCTTAAGTCAATTATTAAGTTATTATTAAGACTCGTTCAATTTGTATGTTTCGGTATATGACCGGTGCCATATACTTCCGCATACAAGTCAAGCGAGGCTAGTTATTGGAAATTGATGGGGAACGACGAACCATGTTTAGAATGGGTCCCGTGCATGCCCGGGACAACGGTCCAGGAGTATCCGGTACTGAGCCGAAATGTACCGCTAGGCACCGGGACTTACTATATGCCCGAAGGTCTTAGTATACGCCCGAACAGGAATAGGGTGCCACCGTTCCCCACAGGATATACCCAGGGGATTATAGCACACCCGGACAGGCAGGCAAGGGAGTAGGGGTGCCAGTATACCCCTCGGAAATGCCTGGTGGCCTCCAGGTCGAATCCTACAGGAAGTTCTACAACATATGTATGGCCACCATAAACACAGAAGCTATATCGATACCCATCAATTTCCCCATCCCGGTGTAAGTTGTTTAAATATATCAGAGTCTCAAATAATAATGTTCACGGGGTATTCACAAATGTGCAATATCCATGGTTATCCTATTACGGGGGTCAACAGGAGTATAATATCAGGAGTAATGTCAGGAGCCTCCCTATTTCAGGGGTTCAAGTATACAGGAGTATAGGAGTTCAGGAGTACCAAATATCTGGTAATAATATAATAGTCATGCCAAGTCCCCGTAAAAGTGATAGTCATGAATATGTCATTTAATACATGTATCAGGGGTGGTAGTGTCCGGTCAATAGTCAAGATGTCAAGTCCAGGTATTTGTACCACATGAAAGCATATCATATACCGTGTGTCAGGTGCAGTTGTCAAGTATGACATATCAAGTACCGGGTCTATATATCGAGTACCGGTGTAAATATCGAGTGTCGGAGTCATAAATAACATATCATGTGTAACATGCCAAGTGTCGGTGTAAATACTGAGTACCAGTGTAAATACCGAGTACCGGTGTCAGATGTCACAGGTCAAGTACAGCATGTCAAATATCAGTGTCAAATATAGCATGGCAATTATCGGTGTCAAATATAGCATGGCTAATACCGGTGTCAAATATAGCATGGCAATTATCAGAATTAAATATAGCATGACAACTATGTACTAAAAATTACCATAGCAAGTATTAGGCATTTTAAAATATCCACATGTCAATATCATGTTATAAATACAGGGGTAATTATTTTTAAATTAGTAATAAGCACTCGCCTGAAATCGGGGCGAAATACCTGTTAAAAGTCCGGAAAATTAGCGACCCGCACAAGAAATCCACTAGCCCGTAGTTGTATATTAAAATATATAATTAAAAATATTTATATAAACATTAGAGAGGGAAAGAGAGAGGAGAGAGAGAGTTGTAGGAAGAAGAGAGAGAGAAAAGAGAGAGAAAATATGGTGTTTTTAAAGGTAAATAGAAATTAAAATGGAAGGGGGTAGAGTTGTAATTAAAGGGAAGTAATAAGGGAATGAGGAGAGCGGTATTTTTGGAATGAGAGAAATATGTGTTTATTTAGGGAATGAATGAAGTTTGAATGAAAGAAAGAAAGAAAGAAAGAAAAGAAGAAAGAAAGAAAGAAAGAAGGAGGAGGAGGAGGCTGGTGGCCACCGCCGGCGGTGGCCTGGCGGCGACACCGCCGGTGGAGCTGGGCGTGCGCGCGTGCCTCCCCCAAGGGAGGGGAAGTAGGTGTGGGGTGTTTTCTTGTTGTGGTGGTGGTTGTTTTGGTGGAGGTGATGATGGTGGTTGGTGGTGGTGGTTGTTGTGGTGATGATTGGAGGTAGTGGGGAGTTAGAGGAGGAGGAGGAGATGATGTTGGGTTGGTTGGAGTGGAGAATTTGGTAGAGGGGATGGTGAATTTTGGAGAAGAAGTGGTGGTAATGGAGGTGGTTTTTGGTGAAATTGGTGGTGGTGGGAGGTTGTTGGTGGTTGAAAGAGGTGGTGGTGTGAAGAGGAGTTGTTGGGGAGTTGATTGGGTGGCCTAGGAATGGCCGGAGGCGGTGGTGGTGAAGGTGGAAGCGGCGGCCAAGAGGGTAGCGTGAGTGGGTTGAGTTTGAAGGAGATGAAGCTTGGTTTCTTTCTTTTGATTTGGATTTCTCTTGAAATGAATGGGGATGTTGGTGGTTTAATAGATGATGAGGGGGGGGAAGATTTGATGGTTTAGAGGGAGGTGTAGGGCTGCGGCAGCAGCGAAATGGCTGTCGGTGGCGGCAGCGGGCGGCTTAGCGTGGATTAAGCCGTTGATTATGGGGGGAGAAATCAAGGTGAAGAAAAGAAAAAGAAAGAAAATTGAAAAAAATAAGCAAAAAGGAAATAAAATGTTTAAAATTTTTATTATTATTAATTTTATTTGTTATAATTTCTGGTAGTATAAAGTAGGAGAGTAGAGGAGGGAAAAGCCAGAAAAGAAATCGCCGGTAAAAATATTATTATTTAAATAAGGCGAAAATTTGACTGTTTCAGAAACATACCGAAAAATTCTCAAAAATAGCAAATATTATTCAAAGATACACGGTGAAATCAAATTCGAGAAATTCGATGTATTTTTTAAATTAAAAATTCTAGAATCTTCCGGCGATACCGGCCGACATCAGAATCGGTCAAATTTTAAAAATTTAGAAAAATCTCAAAAAATGTATTTAAATAGAAAATGAAATTCTAAGAAGTACTGTGAAAGCCGTTTCTAAAAATTCAAACCCATTTGAAAACTAAAAATTCGTGAATCAGTCAGTGATGCCGACTGACACAGGTTTTGGAGATTTTGCAGAAAAATTTTAAAAAATTCCAGAAAATCATAAAAAATCTAAAATTCTAGAAAACAGTCTCTGAAACTGAAATCGGTTAAATTGGACTATCAGAAAGTCAAATCGGGCTACGGGCTGGTATTGGGTTCCCGATCCGGGTCAGGGCTTACTCTCGGTTTGAGAATCCAGATCCGATACTCAAAAATATAAGTAATTAGAACTCAAAACACATACATGAAGAAAATTGAACAATATGGTCAAAAAATTTTGGGACTCGTATCTGGGTACGTATCCCGGGTACGGAGTGCTACAAAGACGCTGTTAGATTAAGGTTCATTCCCTTCGAACTTAAGGATATAGCCAAGAAGTGGCTATACAATCTGCCTGCCAGTTCTATCTCGACATGCGATGAATTTGTCAAAGTCTTTCTTAAGAAATTCTATCCCATTCACAAAACGGTCCTCATCAGAAAAAACATAATGCAGTTTAAGCAGGAATCAAGTGAACCATTTTGGAAGTATTTTGAACGGTTTAAAGATTTACTAGCCCAATGTTCTCATCACGGCATAGAGAAGTGACGACAATGCCAAATTCTCTATGACGGACTAGATTATCAAAGTAAGACACTCCTCGAGACTATGTGTCAAGGAGAATTTTTAAAGAAAGATGAGAACCAGGGTTGGGATCTCTTTGAAGCTTTAGCAAAAAACCCTTCAGTGGGAGTCTTACCCTGAGAAAACCAATCCCATCACTTCCAGAGCTGGTATGCATTTGATTGAATCCTCTATAGCTGCCGAGGCAAAGATAACTCAATTGATGAAAAGTCTAGAACTGCTCGAGGCTAGGGAACCAAATTCTGTGAATCAGGGCAACCCACCACCTGTGATTAACCCGGGTTGTACCTACTGCCATGCTCTCAACCACCTGTTTGAGGAGTGTCCCGTCTACCAAGCTCAAATATACCCTGAGAATATGAATGCAGCATACACAAGACCTAACTACAATCCATACTCCAAAACATACAACCCGAGATGGAGGAACCATCCAAATCTTTCTTGGAGTTAGTCTGATCATGAGCAACCAAGACCATCATTTATACACCAATATCCTGCTCAATCTCATCAACCCAGTTTCCAACAGAGTCCACCAAATTTTCAAACAAGCTTCCAACATAACTTCCAGCCCACATATCAGCAACAACAAACAAAAAATTATCCTGATAAAAAATTGTCAGATTTGGAAAGAATGATTGAAACCTTATCTAAAACCCAGGCCTCAATGATGAACACCCATAATCAGGCTATCAATAGGTTAGAGGTTCAGATAGGTCAACTGGCTAGCTCATTGAATGAAAGACAAAAGGGAACATTGCCAAGCCAGCCAGTGCCCAATCCTAAGAACTCCTTCCCTATTCATGAAGCTGAAGACATAGGTCCAAGTCAGTGTAATACTATTTATATTTTGAGATCTGGAAAGCAGATAGACAATCAGGTTTCTAGTCATCCTATTCCGAATAAATCAGTGTCAACATCTCCTGTTCTAATACCACCAACTAAAAATGATCCATCTTCAAGTTCACAACCTTCAACCTCCAAATCAAATAATAAAGACAAAGCAGATGAGCAACTATACAAGCCTATTGTACCATTCCCTAATAGGCTAGCAAATCAAAAGACTAATGCTCAAATGAAGAAAATTAGAGAAATGTTTAATCAGGTCCAGATCAATGTACCCCTTCTTGATGCCATACAATAAGTCTCCTCATATGCCAAGTTCTTAAAAGATATGTGCACTAAGAAAAGGAAAACAAATGTCCCAAAGAAGGTCATCCTTGCTTCTAATATAAGTGAGTTGCTAACTGGGCCAATTCTTGTGAAATATAAAGGCCCAGGGAGTCCAACTATTTCTTATATTATAGGACAGACTATGATAAATAGGACATTACTTGATCTAGGAGCCAGCATCAATCTTCTTCCTTTCTCTGTGTATCAGCAACTCGGGTTAGGCGACCTCCGTCCAACCAGAGTTACTATACAACTGGCTAATCGATCTGTAAAGATTCCAAAGTGGGAGATTACAGATGTTCTCATTCGGGTCGGAGAATTCATTTACCCCGTGAATTTTATTGTTCTAGAGACACAACCCGTACATAATCCCAAAGCTCAGACACCTGCCATTCTAGGACGACCCTTCCTAGCCACTGCAAACGCAATCATCAACTGTAGGAATGGATCAATGCGTCTAACTTTTGGAGATATGACAAAAGAGGTAAATGTTTTCCACCTGGGAAAACAACCTCGAGATTTGGATAATGAGTCATTTGAAGTGAACTTGATCGAGGGATTAGCAAGTGAACATGAAGTGGAGATTGAATATGAGTCTGATAGAGAATTTGAATTGGAGTCTGATGACTTCAACCTTGATCAAATAATTGAATCCACAGTGGAGTGGGCAACAGATGCCGTCCCTATCCTTCCCTTACACAGGGAACAACCATTGATAGATCAAGTGCCCTCTTCCGAGCTTAAGGTTCTTCCTAGTCATCTCAAGTATCAGTACTTGGGTGAAAAGGAAACATTTCCCGTAATAATTGCGTCCCATCTTACAGAACAATAGGAAGAGGATCTTCTTGTAGTATTAAGGGAGAATCGAGAAGCCATTGGTTGGTCTATGGCTGATATAAAGAGAATCAGTCCATCCATTGTGCAACACCAGATTCATTTGACGGAAGATGCAAAACCTAAACGTGACCCACAATGTAGACTAAACCCGATCATGCAAGAGGCTGTTAGAGCTGAAATTTTGAAGCTATTAGACAATGGGATCATCTATCCCATATCCGATAGCCAGTGGGTTAGTCCAGTCCACGCCGTGCCAAAGAAAGCCGGGTTTACCGTGGTAGAAAACGATAAGAAAGAATTAGTACAAACTCGTCTTCCAACGAAGATTCGAGTATGTATTGATTACCAAAAATTAAACGCTGCCATGTGTAAAGATCGCTTTCCCCTTCCGTTCATAATAGATCAAATGCTCGAGAGACTAGCTGGACATGAGTATTACTGTTTCCTGGATGGATATTCAGGATACAATCAAATCCCTATCGCTCCCGAGGATCAAGACAAGACTACCTTCACCTGTCCCTTTGGAACATTTGCATACTGAAGAATGCCCTTCGGCCTATGCAACGCTCCTGCAATATTTCAACGTTGCATGCTTAGTCTTTTTTACGACATGGTGGAATTTTTTTTGGAGATTTTCATGGATGATTTTTCTATTTATGGTGATTCCTTTGAACAATGCTTATACCATCTTAAGTTAGTTTTACAACGATGCATGGAGAAAAACTTGACACTCAATTGGGAAAAGTGTCACTTTATGGGCAAGCAAGGAATTGTCCTAGGGTATGAAATTTCAAACAAAGGAATTGAGGTTGATAGATCGAAAGTGGACGTTATAACAAAGCTCCCTGAGCCAAATTGCTTAAAAGACATTAGATCATTTTTAGGGCACGCTGACTTCTATAGAAGATTTATTCAGCGGTTTAGCAAAATTACTAGACCTTTAACAAATCTCTTAGGAAAAGATGTGCCCTTCAATTTTGATAAATAGTGTCTACAAGATTGGGAGGAGCTTAAACAAAGACTTGTTTCGGCGCCAATAATCTCAGCCCCTGATTGGACTAGGCCTTTTGAAATAATGTGTGATGCTTCCGAATATGCCATAGGCGCTATTCTCGGACAACGTACTGATAACAGGCAACACGTGATTTACTATGCTAGTAGGACGCTTAACGAGGCCCAACTAAATTACACGACAACTGAAAAGGAATTTTTAACAGTTGTGTTTGCGTTGGAAAAATTTCGCCAATACCTACTAGGGTCTAAGACAACGATTTTCACTGATCACTCCGCCCTTAGATACTTAATGCAAAAGAAGGATGCAAAGGCCAGACTGATTCGATGGATACTTCTTTTGCAAGAGTTTGATTTGGAAATTAAAGACAAAAATGGCATTGAAAATGTGGTGGCAGATCACCTTTCGAGAATTCCTAATGCACCAATTGAGACTTTACCTATCAATGAAAATTTTCCTGAAGAACACATCTTTACGATGTGTAAAGAGCCCTGGTATGCTGATATAGCAAACTACCTTGCAACCGGGCAAACACCTTCAAATTGATCGGGTCAGGACAAGCATCGCTTTATGAAACAAGTATGGTTTTTCTTTTGGGATGAACCGTATTTATTCAAATATTGCCCTGACCAGATAATTAGAAGGTGTCTTTCTGAGGATGAACATCATAGCTTATTTACATTTTGTCACGAGCTAGCTTGTGGTGGACACTTTGGTCCACGAAAGACTGCTGAGAAAGTCCTTCAGAGTGGGTTCTATTGGCCCACTCTCTTTAAGGACGCTTATACTTTCTGCAAGCTCTGAGCCATATGTCAAATGATGGGTCGAATCACACATAGAGACATGATGCCCCTTACACTGATCTTGAGGTAGAAATTTTTGATTTGTGGGGCATCGATTTCATGGGATCCTTCCCTCTGTCTTATGGCAACCATACATTTTGGTGGCCGTAGACTACGTTTCTAAATGGGCTGAAGCTATTCCGACTAGGACAAATGATAACCAAGTTGTCATCAAGTTTTTACGTGAAAACATCATTTCTCGCTTCGGAGCCCCCCGTGTGATAATTAGTGACAACAGGAGTCATTTCTGCAACCGGGGTTTTGAAGCCCTAATACGGAAGTACTCTATCTCTCATAAATTATCTACGGCCTATCATCCTCAGACGAACGGGCAAGTAGAGGTCACCAACAAACAAATTAAACTGATATTGGAGAAAACTGTCGGACAAAATTGTAAGGATTGGTCCATCAAACTCATTAATGCCCTATGGGCATATCGGCCCGCCTACAAGACTATCCTCGGTATGTCTTCATATCGAGTTGTATTTGAAAAACCCTGCCATTTACCTGTGGAGTTAGAGCACCATGCTATGTGGGCACTAAAACAACTGAATTTGGATTTAAACAAAGCCGGTGATTTGAGAAAACTGCAGATATCCGAGTTAGAAGAGCTACGAAATGATGCATACGATAATGCTCGGATATCTAAACATAGAGCTAAGCTTTTCCATGATAAATTGATTCATAGGAAAATTTTTGTCTCAGGACAAAAAGTTCTGTTGTACAACACTAGACTCCACCTTTTTTCTGGTAAACTAAAAATCAGGTGGTCATGCCCATACATCGTCCAGAACATCTCTCCTCATGGTGCCATTGAAATTTTCGATCCCAAAGATGGCAACACTTTTAAAGTAAATGGTCAACGCCTAAAGCCATTTTTCACCACGGAGTCTGAGTCATACAATGTTATTGAACTGGGTCTTTATGACCCAGTCTATATGTGACCACATAATTTTACACTTTTCCCGGTGTCTCCTGTACATCATTTGGGACCTCCTTTGTAAATAAATAAAAAAAAGGGGACTTAGGTGCTAAATAGCACCTAGGTTTTTTATCTCTTCATACACTCCTTTTCCTTTTTAAATAACCTAGGGTTGTAAATTTCTAGTTTTCACTTGGGCAATTTGGGGATTCCGTCCTTCTCAGATCCTTATAAATATCCCCCTTCTCGTGTTCTCATCATTACCCTAGTTTCCATCTCAGATCTGAAACGCACTCAGCCAGCGCCGCCCCCCCAAATTTTTCTGAGCCCCTCTCTCCTCTATCCGTCCGCGTTTTCACAGTAGCTACCGAGCCTCCGTGGCCATCAAGAAGAACCTGGGCCGCCGCCAAATTTCTCTGCAGACGCGGCAGTCTGAAGATCCCCGATCTACCATCTACACCTCTGCTACCATCACTGATTGCTCTATGCAATCTCGTTTAAGTTTTCCCCCCATGTAGTCTGGGGGAGGTTTGCGTATCCCTTCTCATTGCTTCCTATTATTCATCATGGCACCGTTTATTTTCACTGAAAAAGATTTTGCTAGAATTCTTAGCGATGTTAACGGTTATGGTCATACATTTTTAGATCATATTCGTGCATGAGATTGGTATAGATTAGTTTATGATAACTCAGATCACGAGTTCTACTATTGTCCTAAGCTCGTCAAGCTTTTCTACAATTCTATAAATTCCGCATCTATCAATTTTGACACATACCAGATCTTGGTGCACATGCCCACTGGGGATATTATTATCACGCTTCTTCTACTAGAGGAACTCACACATGTCCCTTGCAACCCACATCATAGCGACCCCCTATCTTTAATTGATTACATGACTGTCATGGGGGCTCGCTGTACGGAACAAGATAGGGGCTCAAAGCCAGTACTATATTTAGAAACGTACATTGCGTTGGTCGCTGGATTCAACGCAACATTTTAGGGCTTGACCACACGACCTCCTTTAACAGGCCGGTGCTGCAGATTATACACGACCTGATGACTCGGCAGCACACATCTGTATTAACAAGATCATCTTTCATAGTATCATCACCAACTCCTCCCGCACACGCGGTGCAAAGTACTCGCACCCAGTTTTGATCACTCGTCTGTGTAGGACTTTCTTACCAGATGGAGTTTTTGACTCATATGATAGTGTGTTTGTTGCACAAGAGAGGACGACTAGAGCTTACAATAGTTGTCTTCATGCGGTCTGGACTAGTCCGAAGATGTCCCTGTAGAGTCCTCTTCGGAGGAACTTTTAGAGGAGGAGGATGAGCGGCCTTTTGGCAACAAGACCCCCAACTGATTCACGCGCATTCATGTCTACCATTTGGTGAGGCATGAAGAAGATATTTTGGGGGCAGATTTGACTACGCAAATAGGTTGAGGAGCAGACGTCTCGCCTAGACCGCATTGAGGAGGGTCTGCGGCGATCACAGTCGGCCGGACCTAGCACCACCGCTGGTCCAAGCCGAAGGCGGGGGTGACACCTTTTCTTTACCTATTTCATGCGTATATTTTCTTGCATACATTGAGGACAATGCATCGGATAGGTATGGGGGGTAGATACTAACATAGAATTTTTCTAGATTTTTTCTTTTAGATTTCTTAAAGGATTTTTCTAGACTTTTTCTTTTAGATTTCTGGGTTTCTCTTTTCTTATATATATAAAAAATAAGAAAAGATAAAATTTTTTTCTTTTAGATTTCTTAGGTTTCTCTTTTCTTACTAACATAGGATTTTTCTAGACTTTTTTTAAGATTTCTAGGTTTCTCTTTTCTTATATATATATAAAAAAAGAAAAAAATATTTTTTGATCCATTTTTTGAAAAGAATTAACTTGATCTTAGGTATTAAGGAAATTCTAAGCTAAGTTTTCTTAATATAAGTCGAAATAAGAAATTTTGTTGGATCTTTAGGTTAAGAAAGAAAAGAATAGAAAAGATAGCTAGATTTTGAATTTTTTCTAAGCACTATATACATTTGCATGTTGAGGGATTAATCAAGGACTTAGTGACTTTGTTTACATAAATATATATAAAAAAATCATAAATAAAACTTGATCACTAATTAAGCTAGTTGGTTGTGCCTTAAGAAGCATGACCAGTCACGCCTAAAAGTAGTTGAGTCCTTAGCATTCGTGGCCTAGTTTACTCGAGACCTTGAACCTTAAGGATGTATCTTCATCTGGTGCCCTAAGACCATCTGGTCTGGGAGTCATCGGTAAAAGGCTCCCTACACGGGTAAATTAGAAAGCCTAATGAAGCTAAGAAAATGTAAATATATAATATAAAAAAAGAGAAAATATATAAAAATAATATAAAATATATATATATATATATATATATATATTTATTATCTGTGAACAAACGAACTAAAGTCTAAGAAAAATTCCTCATACATATGTATATGTGTTAGGCCTGATATAAAATCCAGTTTTCTCTCTATTCTTGGAAACTTAACCTAAGTTGAAAACAAGATTTCAAATAGAAATTTATAAAAAGAAGGAAAAGTTTAGAATAACCCGAAACTGATAGATCACCAAAATTCTTTAAGAAAATGGATCATAATAAAATGTTTCTCTTTTTCACTAACATTTTCTTTTTCTTTGGGATTTTGTGGTGCAATCCACTGAAAACCCTCAGGAGACAACACTCTTCCTCTAAGATAACCTAGAGTTTTAAAGGCCTGTTACACGAGCTTAGTGCAATCGTGTCACCTACGAAAGTGGTGTAATAATTTAGTTAGGATTTTTCTCTTTGCTTATTTTGCTCAGGGACGAGCAAAAGTTAGGTATTGGGGGTGTGATTGGAGTTCATTTATGCATCATTTTCTACCACCATGCTATGCTTTATCTGAATAAATATTAGATTTTTATTGCTTTTTTCTCTCTTTTTTCAGGTCCAACGTTTAATGGAGAAGGAGGCCCAACAATTATGATTTTTGAGGAATTAAAGAGTAATTTAGAAGCCCACAAGAAGAAAGCCCAGGTCTGAACAGATCCAAAGCGTATTCTCAGTTTCTAAAAGATCCAGCTGGGGATACGAGATACAACAGAAAGGCACAAAAATCCGCTAGTGCAGCGGCCAAGATACGGCCGCAGAAACGTGGCACATGCCGCGGAATCGCGTCAATCCTCTGGCCGTTACTTCAGCGTTTGATCCAGAGGCTGAGGTGGGATGGCCTCTTCTCATGAAGACTATAAATAGACCCCTAGGGCCTCTGTAATCGGAGAGGAAAAAAGAGCATTATTTATAGAGAAATTGTTAGGGTTTCTCTAGGTTTTCTTTTAGTCTCTTATGTAATTTTCTTTTTCTCCTTCTAGAATCCATAAAAGAGAGAGTGAGAGTGAGCAATCTTTGTAATTAGAGACGATGACAACGCAATACAAGGATCAAGCTTTCAATCTTCCAATCTTTTCTTGTTCTAGTGCATTATTTTTACTTTCTTCTATTTAATTTCTACAATGAACTGTTGCTTGTTCTTTATTCCCATGTCTAGCTAATTCATTAACATGACTAACTAACTTTTAATTTTACTAACTACTAACTCTTGGGTAATTGCTAAGTTATATGATTCATTGGATGCTTTATTCTTTTTAGTCTTGCAAACTACAAGTCTATCTTACCCCCAATGAAGATGAGTTACTTTTTATTCTTTGCAAATGCTATGTTCCCCCTCCATATGATTCATGTGAGCCTCACTTAGAGCTTTATCTTTAGAACAAGTTCCTTGATGGAACATGAAGATGGAGCACTTCACTATGCTAATGACTACATTACAAGTTTCTTATTTCATACTCGCTTTATTATACCTTTGAAGGACTAATGAATCTTGCATGTTTTCTTAGCATCCTTAAAAGTGACTATCCTTGTTCCATTGTTGAAAATCTATTTAGGGAGCCAATGATTCAAGGAGGCAACTAGCTTAAGCCTAGATGAGAAACACCCTCAACAGGGGACAATACAAGGACTTGGCAAAGCAAGACATACCATTGCCGATGAATCAATATGAGGCAGGCATCACCCAATGAGAGTAGTAAGTTAGTAAATTAGAATGTTAGTTAGTCATGGCCTTTCTTTCTATCATACTTAAAAACCCCTCTTCTGAAAACTTTCTCTTTTCAAATATCTCCGTTTTTATTCCATCTTTATTTTCATTTCTTCCTTTCCTCTACGAAACCCACAAAAATTTTTCACTCACTTTCTACATCGTTTTGTGTTTCATTTCTTAAACAAAGAAGAACCTTCGTTTTTCTTCACGAAAATTTCAGTATAAAAATCTTGAATGCTTCTATTGCTAACCCTCCCTGCGGATACGACCCGTCCTAGCTTATGCTACAAACGGTAATTCGGAAGGAGTAAAGTAAACCTGCATGTACATTCGAAGTTCTTGATCATCGGTACACGGACATCAACGGTTTACTCTAAACCCTTTCTCAATACAATTAGTCCTTTCGAACAACATGTATTCTCATATTGTCAAGTTTCGCAAACATCGATCCTAAGAGTAATAATTGGTATCATAACATATCAATTTCACAATAATTGGTATCAGAGTTAAAGGTTGACGAAGGGCGATATGTCGAAGATAGAAAATTTTACGACAAAGTTCGAGGTCAAGAAGTTCATGGCAAAGAAAATTTTGGTTTATGGTAAAAGAGGGTGAAAGCGTTGCTGGTGCAATAAGATCTTCACAAGACCTTACAGGGTAAGTCAACAAAACTTATAGGTATGTCAAACGAGAATTGGGAGGAGATGAATCTAAAGGCGGCAAGCACGATCCAACTTTGTCTTGCAAATGAGATGATGTACAATGTGATAGATGAAGAAACGGTTACAAGATTGTGGTCAAGATTAGAAACATTGAATATGACAAAAAACCTCTCCAACAAGCTGTATCTCAAGTAACAAATATATGAGCTACGCATGAACGAAGGCATAGCAGTGCTGGAGCATCTAAACTTCGTCATCAGCGAGCTTTTAGCTGTTGATGTCAAGATCGACTAGGAGGATAAGGTGTTGATACTTCTTGTTCGCTTCCAGAATCACATGATCACATCATCACCATCATGATTTATAGTAAGAAAACTCTCATCTTGGAGGAGGTTACATCAATTCTCTAATAAGATTAAAAAAATGCCAAACCCAGAGGAGCAGACAGGATCAGGTTTGGTAGTCACAGGAAGGAAAGGAAGAGGAAAATGAAAGAAAGGTCCGGGCTCGTCAAAGGCATGTCACTTTTGTCATAGGGAAGGTCATTGGAAGAATGACTGCAAGCATTGTCAAGAGTGGTTAAAAAAGGTGCATGCTGCGGAGGCAGGCGTAGCATTGAGCGGTTTAGTTGAAATCAAAGTATTAATGACTTCCTTCGAAGATAATACTTCTCAAGGTAAAAACTGGATATTTGATTGGGGTAGTACGGTTCATGTATGTTCCCAAAAAGAGTAGTTCAACTCTTTAGTTGCAAAGGAGGAAGGGATTGTCAAGATGGTGGATGACTCGGCTTGCGAGGTCATTGGCACTGGGATGGTGTGTGCTTTAGAGGCGGTCCAGTATGTTCTAGAGGTACGGTAAAATCTAATATCCATAAGGGTGCTCGACGAAGATGGATGTCGAATTCAAGTGAACAAGGCATCATCACAGTTAGCCAAGGATACAGAGTAATCCTGGAAAGAGAGAAGTATCGAGGGTTATACAAACTGAAGGAAGAAAACTCAGTTCGAAGTGGAATCTCAGGGATAAGCTTGGAAGGGAGCTCATCGCGAGGTGGAACTTCAAGGAAGACAGTAACGGGACGTGAAACGAGTCAAAGTATTACGGGAAGGAGAAAGGGTGCATCTGGGAAAGGCTCGAGATGGCCCAATCTATGGCGGTAAATCAGCCAAAGGCGCTGGGGAGAGGGGACAAGAGTTAAAAGCTTCATAACACGGTTACAACCAAGAAAAGAATCAAGATATTAATCTAAAATCTCAAGGTGTTTTATTAAAACCTTGAAAATCAAGTCAAGGTGGAGATTATTAAGATTTTGCCTTGTTTTCAAGAGGAGATGATGGTCCAAAAAGATCCAATTGATTTAGAGAAGAAGATGGCTTGAAGCAGAAGGAGATAAGCAAATCAAGAAAAGTACAGTCGACTAACAAAAACTACTAGTCGACTAAGCCTAAGTACTACTGAACTAGGACAAATACAGGGAGGAAACAGTTTACAATAGTCAACTATATAAACCTATTAGCTGACTAATGTAAGGGATTAGTCGACTGGGCCTAAGTGCTAGTCGACTATATGAGGTATTTTCTGAGGCAGAATCAGTTTCTTTTTCAGGCATCAGTTTCCTTTTCTGGTGGAGTACGAATAGGACTCAATTTCTATTCAATGAAGGATTTGTTTCTAAAGATCAAAGGGTCTAGAATTCTTCTAGTATAAGGAAATCAATTCCTAATAGGATTGATCAAGATTCTTCAAGTATCTAATGACCAAGATTATCCCATGTCCAAATAGGAGTTGGTATTGTAATATCCTATTAATAAAACTTATAACCCAGCATTGAATACAATAGAGAAAGTACTGATCTCAAGGAGAAAAAGGTGGAGAACACCAAGAAGATCAGAAGAAAGCCAAGCAAAGAGAGTAGCAAGGTGAAGATGCATAGAGATAAGATAATACTCTTGTAATCTAGGTTTAGATTAAGGAGGAAGGTGAATACTCTTGTTGCATCAAGAAAAATGTTAGATCTCTTTGTATCAAGTTATTAATAAAGCTCTCTCAAGTTTTCTCCTCGTGGACATAGGACAAGTTTGGGCTGAACCATGTTAAATTCTCGTGTTCTTTTTTATTACTATTTTGTCTAGGTATTGCTAGTTTGTTTTACAACAAGTTCTTATTTTGCAAGTATTTACATATTGCCAAGTTCCGCAAATATCGATCCTGTGAGTAATTATTGGTATCGTAGCATATCAATTTCGCAACAATACCAATACTTGACAATACTGATTTTATTCACAAAGACCATCTTGGCGTGTTATACTTATGTTCTGCTGAAACTACCCAAATACCGTTGTGCTTCTTACATTTATGATGATTTATGTAAACAAAGAGTTTAAAAAAAAGTTTGAATGAAAAGTATATAATAGCTTGATAACTTAACTGAAGCCTAGATAAATGTAATGGTCGGATACCTGTTTATCTTACAAGGTTTGGGTTGGTTATAGATACCCTTTTGGCTGTCAGATTTGAGCACCATTTCCATAACTGCATTTGTTTGTAGAATTCTCATGGTGAAGTTGAAGGGAAATTTTGTTGTTGGTTAGCAGACTAGTCCATGCTTTATTAATGTGCATGAAGGAAAAACTAAAAAATATGTCCAGAAGGGTTGAAATTTTAGATGGATGAACTGAACTTCTCTAAATGAGAAGCTAAGCGATACCAAGTGAATCCATCAGCATATTAGAGGAAGCTTCAGTAAAGAATAACACGCTAGTGGGCAAGGAGATTGTTTGGACATGCTTGAGTACGCCCAATAAATTTCTGGTTAGTAATGATGGGCAGAAGAAATGAACCTGGGTTACAGCTGTGAAATAGCACTGGTCAATCTGGCCATGGAGATAGCCCTTTGTCGAGCAATTTAGAGAAAAAAGATTCATGCTGATTATAGCACAGGCTTGATTGTTGTTGTTGCTTTTTTCTATTTTTTTCCTTAAAATAGTTCTTAAACTTTATTTATTCTCATTCCAGTCATGGTAAATTCTGTTTCTTCTTGTTTTTCCCTTCTCCTTGCAGTCCAACTTCACTGTCATATTCACTTACATCTCCATCATATTCTGGTCCAAGTCCGTCATATTCTCCTACCAGGTAAACAAATGCTTCACCTTTTCTTTTCCCCCTTCTATTCTTTATGGTTCACGCTCAATTATACACAAGCTGCATACTGAGTAATATACTGAAGAAAGATTACGAGACTGCAAGTGTTTTATACTTGGATTCCAATTTCGGGGATATATTGTGATGTAAAATTTGGTAAATTTGCATAGTTCACTGCACGGATGAGACAAAGGTATTGCAGTTTGTACTGTTAGACTTATTTGGATTAGTGTCTAAATTAATTTGGGTCTATACAAGTCTAGTTAAATTTATACACCCATCTCTGTAAGTCAATGTTATTAGATACAATAAAGAATTGATCATGCCTAATGGTTTGGATCTAGACACGTTTCAGTTACACTTAGCCATGAGTGTATTTAAATTAAGATGTGGGACTCATCTACACGTGTGGAACTCGTGTTATCAATTAAGGGTCTAGATCTATGATGAGTTGAACAAGAATTCCTTGATGCTATATTTTATGAGTAGGATTCCCACTCCACCACCAACCATCTATTATACTATCTCTCTTGGAGACATCTCATCTTCTCTAGAATCAAGAAGAGAACTTGGGACTAGAGAGAAGAATCTCCTCTCTCAACTCCGGCGTCCTCGAGATGGTGCAACCTTCGACATCCTTTTCATGATGGAATCAAGTATGTCTAAACTCTTCTTCCCTTTGATCTTGATAAAGAGGGTATTGCATGTATGGGATCTTATTTCGAATAATTATTAGATCTAGCAGTTGGTATCAGAGCCTCTCTTTATCGACATAAATTTTGATCTCGATCAATAAATATCATAAATAAATATTTCCCTTTGATTCAATAAATATTTTATGTCGCATATATTTAATTAAAATATTAAAAGGGATGATTTTATTGAATTTAACATGCATATATTGTTTATGGAATATTTTTCTGTGTGCTATTTTTCTAGAACAAATTTTTTGAAAGGAAAAAAAAGATATAAGAGCACACGGCAAGGCCCGCATGCATGCATGGGCGTGCATATGCATGCATGCGCACACGCCCATGCATGCATGCATGCGCACTTGCTTGTGCGCATGCATGCAAAGCGCCGGCGCGAGCCGCTGGCCACCATGGGCCGCGACGGTCAAAACGGGTAAAACATATATTTGATAAAGTAAAGGTTTCTTGATTTGGGATTATGAATTGATTTAGATTAGGATTTTTTTTATTTAGATACAAAATTTAAATCTAATAAAGAAAGTAAAATTAATCTATTCGTAATTAATCTCACACCAAAGATTATTGGTTTGATTTGGATTAGGATTAGAACTTTGATTCAATAAGAAAGTCTAATCCTAATCAATCTCAAGTTAAGTTTTTTGGATTTTATCTAGTTTATTTAAACACGACTCATTAAGATAAAACTCATAAATTATAACTTTTCTGGTCGGGTCTGATCCGCACCCGATATAGCATTGCAGACCCGTTTTTCTAATAGAAACTTTAATTAGCCGTTTCGGGCTCATCCGACCTCTGGGCATGTAAACAACTGTTCAAAGCTCTTTGACGAGCACTATAGTATTACCGACACTAGACTGTTTTCCATTGATTTTTGCAAAGGGGAAAACTTACAAAAAAGTGTCGAGGAGCGAAATTACAAGTAATTCTTTCCAAGAAGAAGATTACAGGTAGATCTCCTCTGAGATTTCTGGGGAAGTGTGCTGCTAGAAATCTGATCAGCGCGCGATCGCTTTATCTCTTTGACGATGCGTTCGTTCAGACAATCGGACTGCCGCCTGATGGGATTCCCTTCTCGCCTGGTTCAGGGAATCAGAGAACACAAGGTCGGTAGAACCCTCTTACTTCCCGAGCTGCCTCCGCTTAGGAATTCCTTCTCGCCTGCTTCCGAAAATTCCTTGAGAGGGTTAAGATCCTAGGGTATTAGCACCCTGATTAGAGAAGTAATTCTCTGAATTCTTGGAAGTAAGAGAGTAGATCCCTGTCCTTAGCCGTCTCTCCTCTCTTTTTCCGAGCCTTTGCCTTTCTAGCTCCCGCCCCTCTTCCTCTCGCCCCTGGTAGGCTATTTATAAGGAGGAGTAGGGGTATAATCGCCCTAAAAATCTGAAAACAGATTGGGTCAATCTGTTTTACATCCGGTAAGTAACCTCGCCGCGAGGCTAGAATCAGCTTCTGCGAAGTTAGGAATAGCTGATCTCTTGATCCGCTCTACTAAATGAGGGATACTCTCTTGATTCTTTCCAAATAACTAAAAGATCTCCCCTGATCTTCTCACTTGATTGGGAGAGTCAAAAGATCATGGCAA
The DNA here is from genome assembly GCA_038442645.1 of Agave tequilana. Classification (NCBI taxonomy): domain Eukaryota; kingdom Viridiplantae; phylum Streptophyta; class Magnoliopsida; order Asparagales; family Asparagaceae; genus Agave; species Agave tequilana. Next base: position 203,607 of record JAVJIF010003108.1, on the reverse strand, counting down.
ACAACTGCCAAATTTGATCTTAATTAAATTTGATCTCAATTAGATTTGATCTCATTTAGAGATTTGATTGGCCAAAGGTGACCATAAAAGACCCGTAGCGGAGTCGTTTCGTTGAGCTCCTGGCAGAACTGAGAGAAGCATCTGGCGAAGTTAAAAGAAAGCTCTTTAGCAGAGCTGGATAACTTTGTGGCGAAGCTACCAATTACCCTTTTGCGCAGCTGCATAGGGCTTCGAGCGAAACTAACTCTCTGCGGAGTTAACTAAGCATTTCTGTACGAAGTTGTAAGTTAGCTCGTAGCGAGGCTGTGAAGGAGCTTCCTGCGATGCTAAGCAACTTTGGCTTCTTATGCGAGACTCATCTCGTGGGCTTGTGCGAGACTAAGTGTTAAGCTCATTTAATGTCTCTGGATCTGCTTGGGCCTTCTCACGAGCTTTTCTTGGCTTACTGTCTACTTCACTGAATCAGTAGAGTCCAAGTTGCTGATTCGTTCCCTCTTAGATGGGTAAAGAACTGGCCGTCGGCTTGTCAGCCACTTGTCTTTTGTTGATGTCAACAAGTTAGATATTGTTCAGGCCAGTTAGAAATCTTGTCTTTTTTAGAGTGTCAACAAGACCCCCTTCAAAGTTTTCGTGAGTCTGCAATGGAATAGTTCAGACTCCGAAATACTTTGAACTGCTTTGGTTGATGCGAAATGCGAACGTCGCCATAGTGGTTGAGTTCAGCTTCGCTTTCAATCCTGCTTCCGGATTGGAATAAGTTCGCTGAGAAATCACGTAGATTCGCGATTCTGGGTAGTAGGCGTTTGGGTGGCTTCGCGTCTGGGTAACTCGCACTAACTTGGTGTTTGGAACGACGTTCCTTTCCCGAGGCTAAATACTTTTTGGCGAGTTAGGACAGGGATTGCTCCCTTTTCCGAGGTTGGAATAACTTCTCTTCCATTTAACGAGGGAGATCATTCCCCTTCTCGAGGCTAAACTTCGCCCGCGCTCCTAAGCTTGAAGCGTCAGCGGCGTGGTCAGGCCATGAAGTCTATAATAGGACACTTGAAGTCCTTTTCAGAGAAGCATACTTTTCTCTTTCTGAAAGGTCTGTTCATAAAATCTCCTCGTTACCCAGAAAAAGCGACTCAGATCTCTGGAATAGTGGGTGGCGCCCACTCTGGTCACTAACCGGCCAAGAGCTGGTAAGTCTCGGTCATCCGGTGACTTTCAGGGAGTTCATCTCTTTTAGCTTTACCAGCTATCTTAGGGATTAAATTCCCTTGATTTTTGCATTTGGTTGACTTTCAGAAAAGGGTTTCAGCCCTATTTTTCAGCTTCTCGACGAAGTTAGCATTCTCACTTTTTTCATACAGGGTCGCTGCCTTGACTTGTCAAGTCTGCTCGTTAAATTTGCCATGCAGGCAAGGCTTAGGACTTGACCTCTTCAAGGTTGAGCCGGTCTTGCCATATAGGTGGGGTCAAGACTGCGTCCCTCTGGGCCAGTCTGGCCTAGCCATATAGGCGAGGCTAGGACTTGGCTCATGTTGGCCAGCCCATCATCACTGTGCAAGTGAGACTATCTCTGCTTAACTGAAACACCACTTGATCGGATATGAATTGCTTCGCGCAAAAAATTTGACTTAGCATTTCATCTTTGCAGTTTTCTCTTTGATTTAGTGCTAACCTGTTTCCAGTTTGCATTGCAGTGAACTGTGCCTGCCAGTCTTTTATCTTGATGAAAGAGACCAGAAACTTGCCTCTTGATCTTCTAGTTGAAACTTTAATCCTAAGCAGGAGGAACATACTGGAGCAGCTGATGCATGTTCCAGGAAGAGGTTGGCAGTTGCTTATCCGAGATGATCTACTTCGGGAAGGGGTTGGTAGTCGCCTACTCGAGATGATCCACTTTGGAAAAGCAGGCGTCACCTGTAAGGTCTCGGATCCTTCCTTTGCCAATTTTAATCAAAGAAGATCCGGCTTTCTGGTGGCAACCAGTCCTTTACCAATTTTCATCAAAGAAGATCCAGCTTCTTTATGACAAAATCTGCCATTAAGCGAAGGATTACGACCTTGTGCAGGAGGAAGGCCTTTCGTGTCCAGTTGGTTTGGCTTATCACTTTGAAAGTAGATAGGACAACTTGTATGCCTTTGGAGCAATGATTCGGTTGTACGAAAGACCACCTTGATGTAGTGTCAATGTATCTTCCCTTTTGAATCAATAAAAATATTTATTTTTTGCTTATCTGCTTTGTTTCCCTCCTTTTTGATTCGAGAACACCTGAAGTGGACTAACTTAGGTAAGTCTTTTCCTTAGGAGGAAGTGAAAACTCTTAGCGGAGCGAAGCTGAAGACAGATTTCCAACTAAGTCAGGAGCAAGTTTCTGGCGAAGCTAGCATGGAATTTCCGCGAAGCTAGAGATGTGCTTTTAGCGGAGCTAAGGCACGTTTCTCAGCGAAGTTACTCAAGCATCGCGCGAAGTCAACGCTGAACTCATGGCGGAGTTAGCCCTTAGTGGGGATGAAGTAACGCTTCTCTGGAAGGTGCTTTAGGCGCCGTTTCAAATTAATTTGAAACGACCGTCTGCGCTCCTTTCGAGGAGGTAAAGTTTAGGCAATCTTAAGCCTATAAAAGCCCGATTGGCCTGAAAGAGAAAGAATTACTTCTCTTTGAATTTTCAGAGAAACAAATCTCTTTTTCCTTCTTCTTTGTTTGATACTTTAAGAACTTTTTAGTTCTTCCATGGCCCCCAAAAGACGAGCAAGCAAAGAGGCAGCGACCTCTGCGACGGAGGTGCCTCCTCCTCCTCCGGTCATTGAGCGCCCTATTGCGGGTAGGGATTTTTCCCTTTTACTCAGAGATTTTCATCTTTTTTTGAACCCAATTTCTGGCTATCTAATGATGAATCTAGAATGATTCATTGTGATCCAGTGATCTCAGGGAGTTCAACTCCCTTAATTTTCTTTGCTGACTTCTTAGGGGATTTAATTCCCCTTAATTTCTCAACTGGAATTTTAGGAACCGAATGGTTTCTTCTCCAAGCTTCAGTGCGAAGCTAACCCTTAGGCGGTTCACATCTTGTCAAATAGCAGGATGCGAAGCTAGCCTTAGAAGCGTAGCTGGAAAAGGACTTTAAAATCCTTAAAATGATTTTAGGCAACAGTACCCTTCTGGCGAAGTTAGCCCTTGAGGGCTTCTTCGCATTCTGTTCGGTGATAGGCTGCCAGGCGAAGCTTTCATAGTCAAGCTAACACTTCGATATTTTCTGTATTTTGCCCTTGTGCAGAGTGTGGAGCTAAGTGGCAGCTGCGAAGCTAATGCTAGGCTAGCTTTGCTTGGAGAGCGGAGCTATGCCTCAGTAAAAATTATATTCTTACTTTAGCTTTCTTTAGCAAATGAACTAATATGATTTCTTCTTACTTCTGCAGTGCATTATACTCCGGTTCCTCTGAAAAGTCCCTTTGGAACAGCCAGGGGGCTGGACGGCAATGTTAGCCTGCAGTTCCAAGGGCAGGCATCATTATTCAGTGAGCGAAGTGCTCCCGGTCGGGATGCACTTATCTATGCCGGAGATCAGCGTACCATGAGGAGCATCTTAACTACTGCTCCCCTAGAAGATTCTGACCGAAAAATCTATCGAAAGCCCGGCTTCATGTTCGGGGATGCAGCGCCGATACTGATCATCAGCTGCTAGCCAGAGAGGGGCAGTGGATCTTCAATCTGGATGGCGAGAAGTATTATCTCCCATCTAGCAAACATCATTTTCTACTGTCTTTCTTCTAGTGCGTGACGAAGGCTCGGAAGATACAGTGGCAAGTGACTCGGACTACTGACTCCGTTCACGTGGAGAAGTTGATAGCTTCGCCTCCTGGTTACACAAGGGCGGGTCCTCCTCGTTGTATATTGGGTCTCCACCCTGGAAACGTTCTCCCGGACATTCCAGTGGGGAAAATCCCACGGTGGCTCAGACTTTTGGAAATCAGTTCTTACTTTCAAGTTGTATTGCAATCCTCAAATGGAACCGGTATAACTAATCTAATCAGTAGTGATAAACTGATAGGGTTAGTTACATATTAAAGAAATAGTCTCTACTGGACTGAAAGATGAGATTGAATATCCATCGGTTCAGAGGTGACAAACTGGACATAACCGATGAGGGTTTACCAAACTCGAGGTGTTTACTGTTCAGAGGTGATGATCTGGACATAACAGTAGGCAAAAAGGGAGACTTGGCTATTTGTCGGTTCAGAGGTGACACGGACATAACCGATTGAGAAGCCACCAAGCTCAAAATTTTGTCATTCAGAGGTGATGAACTGGACATGATGACAAAGAAATAGTCCCTACTGGACTGAAAGATGAGACTTGGTTATCTGTCGGTTCAGAGGTAACAAGGACATAACCGATTGAGAAGCCACCAAGCTCGAAATTTTGTCATTCAGAGGTGACGAACTAGACATAATGACAAAGGAATAGTCCCTACTGGACTGAAAGGTGAGACTTGGCTATTTGTCGGTTCAGAGGTAACAAGGACATAACCGATTGAGAAGTCACCAAGCTCGAAATTTTATCATTCAGAGGTGATGAACTGGACATGATGACAAAGGAATAGTCCCTACTGGACTGAAAGGTGAGACTTGGCTATTTGTCGATTTAGAGGTAACAAGGACATAACCGATTGAGAAGCCACCAAGCTCGAAATTTTGTCATTCAGAGGTGACGAACAGGACATGATGACAAAGGAATAGTCCCTACTGGACTAAAAGGTGAGACTTGACTATCTGTCGGTTCAAAGGTAACAAGGACATAATCGATTGAGAAGCCACCAAGCTTGAAATTTTGTCATTCAGAGGTGACGAACTAGACATGACGACAAAGGAATAGTCCCTACTGGACTGAAAGGTGAGACTTGGCTATCTGTCGGTTCAGAGGTAATATGGACATAACCGATTGAGAAGCCACCAAGCTCGAAATTTCGTCATTCAGAGGTGACGAACTGGACATGATGATAAAGGAATAGTCCCTACTGATTAGTCTCTAATTTTGCATAATTATCATCACATTCTCATATTTATTTAATGTTAAATTTTCCTAATAAAGCTTTGGTTGCTTCAATCTAGGTCCATGGTGTGAAAATGAAGAAGAAGATCTAAATCACCATTTAATTGGTGATTAAAAGCCTACCAATTAGTCATTGACTTTAGAGTGAAGATTTTGTCAGCCCAGGGAGTCAAATCGCAAATCCAGGAGGTCTAATTGACAGGAGACAAACTGGGCGACGCGCCGCCCTGGAAGGGCCGCGAAAACGCGGCCCAGGCCGCGTTTTCGCGGCCTTTTGGGCGCGCGCGCCTGCGCTTTGGGCCATGTGCTTCCCACATGGCCCCCTTTCCCCTGGTGCCTATAAATACCCCCCTGGGGTCTTCAATTTGGCGAGATCTAGAGTTTAGAGCAAGTTGTTGTAATTTGTTTTTAAGATTTGTAGTTGTTGTTTTTCTTCTTCTAGTTGAAGGTTTAGCCATTAAAGTGAAAGAGAGAGAGTGTGTAAATGTTGTATTTGGAGGGTGACAATCAATACAAGTAATTACTTCTCTTCCTTCTTTCCATTTACTTGTCTTTGCGTTTACTTTTACTTGTTGTAGTGTAACTTCTTTCTTCTCCACTTCTTCTCTTTTACTTTGTTGTAGTGTAACTTCCTCTCTTTAACTTTTCTTTTCTTTTGTTTTCTTGTAGTGTAACTCCCTCTTTCCACTTCTTCTACTTTATTGTTTCTTTTACTTTTATGGCTAACTAACTTTTTCATTTAGCATGGCTAACTAACTACTAACCCACTAATTTCTAACACTTGTTTGATAACCCGCATGAGTCAATAGTGCCAAACAAGCCTTGTGCAAATGAGAGCTATGGCATCTTAAGACGAGGGTTCTAACTCTAATTTACCTACAAGTATCTACTTTCTTATACTTCATGCTTAACGAGTTTTGATGATCTATGAGTTGTATACTTTACTTGTTATTGTAAGTTAGAGACTTTTCCTTTTAACTTTGCCGATACCAATAGTGCACTCAAGTCTTCCCTTATTCTCGCCTTCTATCGGATCTTGATAAGGGAATGTCCGAGTTTTTGCCGTGTAAAGCTAAGTTTTAGGATGAACTTTCACTCGATTTTCACGTGAATAGTTCCAATGCACAAGGGTTGTGTTTGCCTATGATCCATCGTGAGGCTATCTTCAAAAAGTTAAAAATTAGTGGGAGCACTTAGTAGAAAGTTAGAGATGCATTTTTACAACTAAGAAAAAAATCACTTTTACAAACCACCAAAACATTTTCCAACAATTCTTAAAAACAACTTCTTTCACTTTTCAATTCTTTATTTGGAAACAAGAACTTTCTTTCGTCTTGAACATAAAAGCCGCATCAAACTTCCATCGCTCTCCCTCCTTGTAGATACGACCCGTATAGCCACTTCGCTACTACGGAAGAATCGCAAAAGCAGTAACATCAACCCACACTTCCTTCTTTTATTTTAGTACTTGCTTTTTATCGATCAAATTTTGGCGCCGTTGCCGGGGAGGGAACGACTTTATTGTTCACTACTAAAGATTGTCCTTTGTTTTTGTGTGTAGGAGAAGTACCAAGGAGCTCACTATCACGGGAAGCGAAAGAGGTGGCCAAGGACATTGCGCGAGGATTCATTTGCCCTCGGAAAAATTCGTGTAAAAGCGAGTTTTTCCGATTGAAGTACTAACAAACTCGTTTGCAGGGTTGCCAAAAGCCGCTAAAAAAATTTTTTTTTGCTTTCTAAATTTTTAGTTTCCTTGGATGCTTGACCTATATGCATGTGTAATAAATTCAACAAAAATTCACTTGTTGCTTAATTAAAATTTGGATTAGACTTTTGCATTTAAGGCATGTGTCTATTTCAATTCATTTCAATTTCTGTTGAAGAGTGCTGGAGACAAGGTACGTGTGCATTCATATAGAATAGGACCAACATTCTGAAGTGATTTACCGCTTTGAGTGTTACCTTGTTGTGAATAAACTGTACACTTGCACAATTGACTTTAAGGGCAAAACCCAAATAAACAAGATAAGCTGGGGATTTCATCACCCTTCCTTAGCCCAAAAATCATCTCCAAGTGCACTCACATTTTCCCAAGCCTTACTAAAAATCAATAGACATTGGCCCTAGGGATATCTCGGACTCACTAAGAGATTAACTGAGGTTGGAAATTGTAAGAACTATACTCCTGCAAAATTGGTGTTTAAGGAAAGTGGATTGAGAGGTTAAACCTCTAAAGCTCTGTGGTTTGGCGTAATTAGGCCCGTAGCTCCGCCCGGATACCTCCCCCCGAGCTTTGCCCTTTCCTGGCCGATTAGCTTGTAGTCGAGTTCCTGCAACAACCTTCCCCGGAGAATCGACCAGTTAGGAGTCGTCTAGGTCCAAGTACCTTAGACTAAGGCTTGTGGTTGTTTTTCTTTCTTTTATTTGTTTTTAGTTCTTTTTCGATTGTTTGTTGTTTTCACGTTGTTTGTGGTGTGCTGCATGCAAGAGTGGGTGAGAGATCCGTCAACTTCCAGATTAACAAGAAACACTTCTCTACCCTTGCATTCAGAACCGGTGATGGCGTCACTTCAGGATAGATTTTACCCGATCAGAACTTCACTTTCATCTTGCATAAAACTTCCTGAAGCACACGGCAATAATTTCGAGTTGAAACCCCAATTCATTAACACTCTTCCCAAATTTCATGGTTTAGAATCGGAGGACGCATACTTCTTTGTTAGGGAATTTGAAGAAGTATGCCTTATGATGCGTATACCCCAGCTAGGAGACGATGCCGTTAGGTTACGTTTCATCCCTTTTTCCCTAAAGGACCTAGCTAAGAAATGGTTGTACAGTTTGGCAGCAGATTCAGTCACGATGTGGGATGATTTCGTCAAGGCCTTCTTGAAGAAATTTTATCCTATTCACAAAACTGCCCTCATTAGGAAGAACGTCATGCAGTTTAAGCAAGACCCGAGCGAACCATTTTGGAGATACTTTGAGCGATTCAAAGATCTCCTAGCTCAGTGCCCTCATCATGGCGTGGAGAAATGGCGTCAGTGCCAGATTCTCTACGATGGTCTAGATTATCAGACTAAGACCCTGTTAGAAACGATGTGTCAGGGAGGGTTCTTGTAGAAGGATGAAAATCAGGGTTGGGATTTGTTTGAGGATTTAGCAGAGAAAACCCTGCAATGGGAGCCAGCCTCGAAAAAACCTAGGAATTCACAATCTATAGCTTCAAGAGGAGGGCTCCTATCTCTAGAATCATCCATAGCTGCCGAGGCTAAGATTGCTACCCTGATGAGAAGGATAGAGGCTCTAGAAATAAAAGAGCCTGCTAGTGTCAACCAGATCAACCCACCACCAATTCACAATCCGGGTTGTTCATATTGTCAGGCACCGAACCATGTCTTTGAAGAGTGTCCTGTTTTCCATGCCCAGCAAGTGCCACCGGAACATATGAACGCGGCTTACTCACGGCCGCCTCACAACCCCTACTCGCAGACCTACAATCCCGGCTGGAGGAATCACCCAAATTTCTCCTGGGCCCCAAACAATCCTCCCAGACCTAATTTTTCCATCAACTTTCACCATCCTGCTCCTCCACCACCTTTTCCCAGTCAAGCCCCATCTTTCTCCTCCCAAGGCTCTCTAATGGAAAAGAAAATCAGTAAATTGGAGGAGAGCATAAAGGCTTTCATTAAGTCCCAGGCTGCTTTCATGCAGAACCAGGGACAAACTCTGAATAGTCATTCACAGGCCATATCAAGATTGGAATTGTAGATGAGCCAGTTAGCTAGCTCCCTAAGTGAAAGACCTAAGGGTACTTTGCCTAGTCAGCCATTAGTTAACCCAAAAACCTCCAACCAAGCATATGAAGTTCAGGATCCATCAATTAACCAGTGTAATGCTGTTCACACACTGAGATCTGGAAAGAAGGTAGACAACCAGGTCTACCAGCAGAAGAGTCCAGTCCATCCTGATCCCACTCAAGCCTCCACCTCTGCTAGTTCCTTCCAATCCGCTCCACAGACATCTGACGAGGACAAAGCTGCTGAACAAGTTCACAAGCCTGTAGCACCCTTTCCCAATAGGCTTAGGAACAATAATAAAAATATGCACATGGAAAAAATGCAAGAGATGTTCAACCAGGTTAAGTTAAATGTGCCACTTCTAGACGCTATCCAACAAGTCCCGGCTTATGCCAAATTTCTGAAGGATATGTGTACTAAGAAGAGAAAGACCAATGTGCCCAAGAAAGTGTTCTTGGCCACTAACATAAGCGAAATTCTGTCTGGTCCCATTCCGGTGAAATACAAGGATCCCGGATGTGTTTGGTACGGAGAATGGTTCGTGTAAAGTTTCCTTGAATCAACTGAAAGATTACAACGGACTAATGCTCCGACTACAAGGGAGGGAAGATGTTGAGTCTTGAATCTCCCCTTTGTTTAGTGCTGGGTTCTTCGTGTGGCGATGGAGAGTGAATCTTGTTCTCCGTTGACCGGATGACCGTCTAGACCTTCGGGGATCTTCTCTTCGGCTGGTAGAAGGAGTAGCACAACTCTGTCTACCAAAACTCTCAAAGAGAAGGTAGGCAAAGAGCAACTTGTACGCAGCAAGCTTGCTGAAGAGTTGAGCTCTCTCTTGCTTCTCTCTCTCTGTCTGCCTGGGTGTAGTCTGTTGTCTATCTCTGATCTCTTGTCTTCTCTTCTCCTCATAGCGGCGGGGCTATTTATAGAGGCTTCAGGGGTGAACGTGCCCCCTAAAAGTGCTCCACAATGAGGGGCTAACTTCCCCGCTATGTGGGCGGTGACTGGCCCCATAACCAGGGCGGTTATAACCGAGACGTGGGCCTTGGACCCTCGCGCCCTGAAGTTGAGACGCGGGTGTCGAGCTCACGCGCCTTGATGTTGAGACGCGGGTGTCGAGCCCACGCGCCTTGATGTTGAGACGCGGGTGTCGAGCCCACGTGCCTTGATGTTGAGACGCGGGTGTTGAGCCCACGCGCCTTGAGGTTGAGACGCGGGTGTCGAGCCCACGCGCCTTGAGGTTGAGACGCAGGTGTCCAGCCCACGCGCCTTGAGGTTGAGACGCGGGTGTCGAGCCTACGCGCCTTGAGGTTGAGACGCGGGTGTCGAGCCTACGCGCCTTAAGGTTGAGACGCGGATGGCCATCATTAGTCCTGCATCTAGAACCTAAAACTCTGCCTTTTTTAATGGCTTGTCTTTAATGATTTTTAGACAGCCTACAGAACCCCCTCCAAAGTTTTTGATATTCCGCGGTTAACTGGGACGGATTTCGAAATACTTTGGATTCTAGCTGAGCTCACCCTTATGACTGGACTGTTAATGCTCCGGGTTTGATCTTATCTGGAGTATGGTCTTCGTGAGTATACTGTAGAACTCTTTGAAGCCATCAGAGTTGATCGAGTTGAGTGTTTAGATGCACAGTCTAAACCTCCCCGATTGCTTTAAGTCTGTCGTGGGTGCACTTTAAGCCAGGAGTGGACAGTCGTCTGCTTGTGCCAGTTTACTGTTGAACTGATTTGCAGAAGCAGGGACTGAACGCCAGTTCTTTTGGAAGAGCAGAGATAGTACTGCTTTAAAGACGCGACTTTCATGGGGTGCGTCTTTTGGAAATGAAAATGCGACTGATATTCCATTGGGCAGACGCGATGCTAGGCCGGATTGGAAGAACGCGAACTTCGGAGAGACGCATCTTTTTGAGTAAGGACGCGACTTTCTGGACGTGACTATGGCTGTGCTGACGGGGTACGTCCATCAAAGAGGCGCACTTGCTGGGTGCGAATCCGTGCCATGTCATGAGTGCACCGCCACTTGTTCTGGGGAACCGACGGGACATCTCCTTTTGGCGCGCGGACTTCCCGGTATATTAAATGAGCTGTCCACGCGTCAAGCGATGACTCGATGCCGAACCAATCGAGCCACGCCCCGCGTATCTTTGCGAATCTTCATGCCTATAAATGGCAACAGTCAGAGAGATATCTCTTTCGTCTCGAGCGCATCTGTTAGGGTTTTTTGAAAAAGGAGTCTTCTCTGTCCCTTCTCATTTCTTCATCGTCCATCATCGGGTTCTTGATTAACGATGGCACCCAAGGCCAAGCCAACCACATCATCTTCAAAAGCGGCCGTCATCGAGGCCCAGAGGGGTGGTTACTCCGCGCAGGAAGCCCAATCTCAGGTATTTCACCATTAATGGAAGTTCATGGACTCCTAAAAATCCCTCTTTTAAAGGAGAACCGTCAACACAGAATAGAAACCACGTTTGATTCTCAGACGCGGTTTTTTGAGTTGATAAACAAGGCGTGGGTTTGATGACCCCACCGCTTTTATCCATTTGGGGATGCGTTTGTTTATTGGATTTAGGGCGCCAGTAAGCCTTGCGCTTCGGATCTTCACTTAGAATATTTCTAATTGTGATGGGTTCGGACGCGGACTTGATCCTTGCGTTCTGTGATATCAGGTGCTGGTCTTTTATGAATCTCGCACCTGAGTCCAAGTACTTAGAAATTTTTCATAAGTCTTGGACGTGGATTTTTAGGTCTGGACGCGGATTTTGACAATTTCTGCGTCCAGTATATCTTCTGTGTCTGAACGCGGATTTTCAGGTTTGGATGCGGATTTTGACAATTTCTGCGTCCAGTATCTTTTCTGCGTTTGGACTATAGACACTTAACTTTTTTTTAACGGATTGCTGATTAAATGTCATCTTCTTCTGCAGTGCAACACACTTCTGCCCCACTCTCCAAGAGGCGCCACTTCAGGCACGTAGGTGGTGCTGACCGTGATTTGACCTTTGCGCTGTAAAGGACTGTACCTGTGACTGCTGATGGGTCGCAGGAGCGCAGGAGGAGGCTTTCCAATGTTGACATGGCAACTTTTCGGGAGCTTATGACTGACGCAGCATTCACAACGGATGCTCGCGTTCCGCTGGAGAAGCCTGCCTTCTTCTTTGGAGACCGTATTAGCGAGGGCGGTTATTCCTTGTATGACGGGGATTATGAATGGCTCTGCCAGATAGGGGGTAGAAGATTCTTTCTCCCAAACATGGAGAGGATGTACCCATTGTCTTATCTCCAGCACATGTTCGTCCCTCGGAAAATGAAATGGGAACTCTCCCGATATGTCCCTGAGGTTACTCTTGGCGACCTAGGCTCCAAAAAGGTATATCGCCATGATAGTCATGATAGGGAGGTTCTTGGCCTGTTTCCAGGGCTGCTCAGGACTGACCACCCAGTTGGAGAGACGCCAAAGCTTGGCACCACCTTCCTTAACGCGTTCATGAAAGTGGAGGGTGATTTTCTGGTCGAGTTCCGTTCGCCCGGGTGGATCCACTCCACTGAGAGGTATTGGTGGGGCAGGATGGTGAGGTTCGTCCTTGCCGACCTTAGAGGCTTGTTGGAGTAGGCGGAATTGTACCAAGCAGTCAGGGCCGTACAGTATGGTATCCCACCGAGCTCTCAAAACTTCTTTGGGATCCTGGAGCGTTACAATCCTCTGACGGGGACATTCTTCACTCCGGTCGGGGAGATGGGTCTCGCCCTACACGAGTTGTACGAGGTCTCGGGGCTGGCAATGAGGGATTCTCCCTATGAAGAATACGTCCCAACCTCTGAGGAGCTTCACCTTATGAAGAAAGGGTCTCCTCGAGTATACGATACTTACTGGGAGGTGTTATGTCACTTCCACATCTGCGGCCATATAACCTCTTGGAGGGCGGGGGGAGTTAAGCAGCTGTCTTGGGCAAGCTACCTGTTCAATGGCGTCAACCAGAAAGACCGTCCGGTGACCCGACTGGCTCCCAGCTTCGACGAGGAGATTGCCGACAGGATCAAGGCTTCTGTAGACTCCTACACCATGGAGTCGAACGAGGATGTTTTCGAACCTGACACGGTTTTCGAAAGCTTCCATCATCGAGCTCGGATCCCTATCTCCGACCACGCACTGTTGGCGGGCTTCTTAATGCTGTGGTTGAAGCGCTGTGTGGTGCCAACGCTGCCACATGAAGTCATTGTTGCCGACGTAGTGTACCCGGCGGTGCTCCTGGCTTATGGTAGGCCCATAGCCCTTCTTCTGGCCATGGCGGCGAGTATTCAAAGCGGGTTGCGGACGTTAACCCAAAATATGTGCGAGGCAGGGAAGGCCGTCGACTCCATTGGCAAGGTGATTGTTGACTCGGAGGGGAGGCCGACGATAAAGCGCCCCAACTCTCGGGTTGAGCTTCCCTACACGTACCTAATGGCTTGGTACATTATGCACTGTTCCTCGCTGATGACGCCAGTGTCTTGGTGTGAGGGGTTTATTCCTTTCGTGCAGCGGTTGGAGGGTTCAACCTGGTGTAATACTTACATGTATTACATTCGAAAGTGTGTCATGTCGGCTTCGAACTACCAGCTTAATCGCTGCTTCCCTGCGATTCCTGGTGCATCTTTCAGGGAACAATTTACTGACTCCGCAGGCCAAGATGACTTCACGAGGCTGTCAACGGGAGTTTTCTGGTGGTTGGTCAACATTCGGCCCGGGTTTGTGCTTTTCCGGCAAGGGAATTCATGCACGATTGAGCCGTATATGCCGAATCGCTTCGCCCGACAGTTCGGCTATGATCAACTATATGTCAGCAACCCCAATGCTCGGCTCGCCTTTAGTGGGAATCTGTTTGAAGGTGCTCGGGCTTGGTATTATAGCGTGGCCGGAGGGACGGAAGCAACTTTTCGGCTGCCTATCAAAGGGCCGAAGGGCCGTGCCAGCTTCAGCTTCTGTACTTGGTACTTCCAGGCCAACCAAACACCAGATTTTGCTCCGGAGTATTCATGCATTGAGAGCATCAATGCAGGTTACGAAGCAAGGTCGGGGTCCACTAAACGCTCGCGAGGCGTCGAGCAGTATCTGAAGGCACTGAAGGAGGTCAGAAGGGGGTCGAGGGAGGAGCCGCGAGCAGCAAAGGCTCGACAGGCGGTGGGTAAGCGTCCTCAAGGCTCTACCTCCACTGCTGAGCCTGCCCCAAAGAAGGTCCGGAGAGACTTGGCGGCTGCAGTTTCTCCATCCGAGGACATCCCTCCTGGTGTTGAGGAACCGAGGGAAGAAGAGGCGGATGAGGATGATGCCCCCTTAGTTCATGCCCGCAGGTTGCGCAGCAGGGGTCCCAGGATTGTGGAGGAAGCGGAGCCTGCTGACAAACCCACCGCCGCTGACGAGGCCGAGCAGTTTGAAGTCGACATAATGAGCGGAGGCGATGTTGAGAGGCCAGGGGTCTCAGCTCAGCCCAGGGCTTCCTCAGCTCACGAGAGGAGGGATGAGGCACAGCAGCCGGAGGACGACATAATGGATGACGTTGAGATTCCAGGAGTCTCAACTCAGCCTGGGTCTTCCTCAGCTCACGAGAGGAGAGATGAGGCACAGCGGCCGGAGGTCGACATAATGGGTGACGTTGAGATTCCAGGAGTCTCAACTCAGCCTGAGTCTTCCTCAGCTCACGAGAGGAGAGATGAGGCACAGCAGCCTGGGTCTCCCAGTGTATTCATCTCCAGTGCTCGGACAGTTGACCCCAGCCCTACCACTGGGGTTTTGGAGGCAAGGCTCCGGCTGCCGAGGTCCCTCGCGTTGAACTGTCGTCTTCATCATCCGAAGAGGAAATCAATTTTGAGGATGAGGTCGACTTTGGCGATGAACCCGCTCCTCCTGATTCGAGTAAATTCTCACACATCTTGGAGGAGGAGATATATGGGTGTGAGCCGTTGACGACATCACCACTAGCGGCAAGTATTCCTGCTGAAGCTGCTGAAGGTATACTACTTGCCAAACTCATCCTTTAACTAAGAGAAGGATTTTTAACGTTTTTCTTTTTTTTATTTGGCCTCGTGTTGCAGGGCTAGTCATGGTTAGCGAGGCCGCTGCCTCCTCCCAGATTGAGGAGATGATACAAGAACTGGCTCAGTAGGAGAGAGCTGAGTCTTCTCATACTGGGGTGCCTCAGGAGAGGGCAATCGTCGAAGTCGGGGAGACCTCCACCCTACAGGATTCACCCAAGGACTCGCCACCTTTGGACCCCCAGTCAAGTAAGGAAATGTTGGTATAGATGTCTTCCTTTTGCTGTCATGGCTAATATTCTCGTAATTTGCAGAGGGCATTAAGGAAGTTCAGGCAAGTGCAGAGAGCATTGAGGAAGCTCAGGTAGGAGGAGATTTGGCGGTCAGTGCCTGCCCGGGAGACCACACAGCTCAAGCCTCGGCCGAGGATTCTGAGGAGGTCGAGCTCACTACCCTGTCATCGGCTGTGGAGGTTTCTACGGAGGTGGCACCTGATTGATATACAATTTTGCATATTTTACCACATCATTTCTATGCATATTGCAAATAAAAATATGATTTTTAATGTTCTTCTCTCTATTTTTGCAGGTCCACATCTGAAATAAGAAAAGGCCCAAAATCTCTTTAATTAGTAATAATTAAAGGGAATTAATTCAAAGCCCAAAAGAGAGCCCAGGTTGAGCCCAGGATCTGGAGAATTCTATGCGCCAGCTCAGACTTCCAGAAGGTCCACGTGGCTAACAAACTCGTAACAAACGCGCAACAGAAATCTTGGCCTCAACGGCCAAGATTCTGCCGCAGATCCACGGCTTTTGCCGCAGATCTGTGGCAGTTACAAGGCCGTTGAGGCCCGAGATTCTCTCCAACAACCTGGGTTCCAGATACTGAGGCTATAAATACACCACCAGGGCCTTCGCAAGAGGAGAGGAGAAGAGAGGAGAGATTAGAGATTAGATGCTTGTATTTTGTAGGATTTCTCTCTAAGATTTTTGTAGTGCTCTAGATCTTCTTCCTCCCTAGAAATTCTGTAAAGAGAGAGTTTGTAAGAGAGAGAAAGCTTGTGTATACCAAGGTGTGACAACTTGTGAAGCAAGAATTGATCCATTCTCTTCTCTCTTCTCTTGCATTTTCTAGTATTACTTGCTTTCTTTAATTCTAGCTTTACTTTACTTGCACTTTAATTCATGCTTTGCTTTTCTTTTCTTATGGCTAGTAGCTAACTTTTCTAACATGAACTAGCTAACCACTAACCTTGCTAACTACTAACTCATGGGTGATTGCTATCTTTAATCTTGCAAGTTGTATGGTCTTCTCTTCTTCGATGGGTTACTTTCATTGCTTGGCAAGTTCTTGTTGTAATTCCATATGATTCATGTGTGCCTCATTTAGAGCCTTGTCTTTAGAACAAGTGCCTTGATGGAACATGGAGATGGATCACCAAACATATGCTATTTGTTGTACAACTTCTTTACTTCAATTAATGAATGTTGTATCTTCTTCCTTAGCATCCCTTGAGTGTCGCTCTTTTGATTCCATTATTGAAAGTCTATCTTGTAGGCCAATGACATCTATGCGTCTACAAGACAAGTCCAAGAGTGATCACCCGTCATCCAAGTGGGAAAGTAATTAGACCAACACGCAAGACAAATCTTTGCCGATGAATCAACATGAGGCACACATTCACCATCACGGAGTTTAGTAAGTTATTAGCAAGGTAGCAAGGTTAGCTAGTCATGGTTTTCTCCATCTTCAAATCTTTTACAAGTTTTCTTTTCTTTTTAGTGTTAATCCAAAAGTCAATCTTGTTTTGATTTCTTTTCATTTTCCATCATGAACATATCCACCGATTCTTTCATTTCTTTTTCCATGTTTTATTCATTCTTTTAAGACAAAGAAGAACCTTCGTTTTCTTTCTTCACTACGAACCGTAACGCTTCCATCGCAAGCTCTCCCTGAGGATCGACTCGATATAGCCCATGCTATAACGGAGATTGGAAAGGATACATTAATCATTTGAAATACATTGTGGAGTGATCAAAGCACTCGAGGTTGACTCTAAACCTTCCTTCTTTCATTTAATATCTGTGCAAATACTTCACACAAAATCACACTACTTTTTCCTTCCTCGATCAATTTTGGCGCCGTTGCCGGGGAGAGCAACGGTTTTTGATTTCAAGTGAAGAACTAAATGATCTTTCTTCTCTGTTGCAGGTTACAGGTGAAGAAACAGGAAAATTTGCGTTGCAGTGTCATATAAGTGGCTCTGGGCCTCTGCTCTTGAAAGCAGAGACCAGTAGCTCTCTGAATTGCCGCGATTCCACGGCAAAAGCCGCGGATCTGCGGCAAGGAAGAGTGGACTTTTGACTAAATTTCTGCAGGGTTGCTTGCCCTGTAAAATACATCTGCTGCAATACTTAAATTCTTGTATGCTTCACCATACTCCTGTTAATAATAATCAACAGTAAAAAGTGGTTGCAAAGTTAAAAATTGATTAGACATTTGCATTTCTAGGCACGTGTCTTTTTAATTCATTTACTTTTACTATTGAAGAGTGCTGGAGCAAGGTACGTTTTGCATTGCATGTAGACTAGGAATCATCTCTTGCTAAATTTTCATACTTTGAGTGAATCCTAGTTATATATCTTGTACACTTGCACAATCCAATTTTAAGGGCACCACACATAAATAAGATAAGGTGGGGGATTTTATCACCCTTTCCTTAGCCCAAAAACCACCATTCCAGCACTCACTAACCCAAGCCTAATTTAATAAAAAAGTAGACGTTGGCCCTAGGGACATCTCGGACTCATTTAGGAGATTATCCTAAGGGGAAAAAGTGTTGGAAATTGACTCTTGTAAAATCAGTGTCTAGGAAAGGGATTGAGGGCCGAAAGCCCGAAGGTTGGTGGTTATTTAATTAAGGAACGTCTCTGACAGAAAACCTCCCAACAACCTTGCCCTGACCTGGCTGATTAGCTTGTAGTCAAAGTCTACACTAAACCTCCCGTGAACGGTCTAATCAGTTAGGAGTCGTCTAGGTCATAGGTCTACCCTAATTTAGGTTAGAATTTTTTTTCTTTTTTGTTTATTTGTTTGTTTCTTTTTTTTTGTTTGTATTTCATTGTGTGGTATGGCTTATAATAACAATTTTTCCAATTTTAACAATAATCCATATTACACACCGACTTCCTTTTCGGATATTACCAACTCGGCATACCATAACTTTGACCAACCTAGTGTGCCGGATTGGTCTTATCCGAATCAATATGACCCATACCCCCATCTAATAACTATAATTTCCATAATTATTTCAACTCTTCACCGAGTCAGTAGGGATTCACCTACCCCGAGCATAATTTCCAACCACCTTGTCCTCCTTCTCCACCCAGTCCACAATATTTTCAAGATACATACTCAATTCCACCAATCCAAAATAAACCACCATCAATTTTGGAAATGAGTATGCGTGAGTCCAAACACAAATCCCAAAATCTGATGGACTCACAATTTCACTATCACTTCCAAGACAACACTTCATCTTTTCATCAAAATAATGAATTCATCAATTATGGAAAGATGCTTGAAGACATGACTCATGCTCAAAATGCTAGAAATCGTGACATAGATATGATGGTCGAATCTCTACGTTCTCACCGTTTGACCAGATCTGGTGTCACTAGCCACTCTGTTAAAGTCGATGAGTCATGTAGTTTTGGAAATCAAGATTCTATTTCAGCACGCTCATCTGAACTTGTCCAAACTTCAAATCCCATTGACATTTTGGCAAGTTTTCCTTTTCCTGAAATAGAACTTGACAATGAATATGATCTTGAACCCCAACTCAGTGATTCAATTCTTCTTCCTGATTCAATAATGACTTCGGTATTTTTACCTGACTTCAATCTTTTCCCGGAGTCGACATTGGATCCTGCCCCAATTCATAATGAAGTTGAATCACCCATCTTTGAGGATCATATTGAACTTGACCAATTATACACTTCTGAAGATACTATTGACAAATTGGCAAGTTTTCCATTTTTTGATATTGAACTCAATGAGATATGTGACCTAGATTCTCACAATCTCTTTACATCTGAAGACCTATTCGCTGACAAGATTATGTGTTTGGATAAGTCAACTCGGGGTCAGTTAACTGATTGCACATTTCCGGATGTTGACCTTAGTTTTGAAGAATTGTATGGCGATGAGCTAGAATTCCTTCATATTGGAAGTTAAGAGATATCACCCATATTAGGTCACATTCCATTGTTGGAAAATACATGTGGACTGGAGTTTCAACTTCTTGACTTGGACCCAATTCCTGAACTCATTTCGACTCCTGAACCTTTACTTGACTTAAGTCACCTTCCTGAGTCGGTATTAGTTCCTGTCCTTCCTGAGTCCAAGTCAACCGTTCTATCATTTCATACACCATTCTGGAACGAGGTGGTTGACAAATTTGACTCCAAAATTAGTTGTGGAATATGAAAATTAGATGGGGTTAAATACTTAATAAAGATCCTTCATGGATTTATCTTTTTAGTGGGTTATATTCATGATATTTCTGGTGGGTTCCTCCAAACCCAAAGTAAAGTTGATTGGGCCATGTTTCGTGGACCAATCAGACCGCCACCGGAACCACCACCTTGAGATAATTTTTTCCTTCCCTCTCTATTTGTTTCATGCATACATATATCACGATGCATTGAGGACAATGTATGAGATAAGTGTGGGGGAGGGTTTACTAACATAGAGTTTTTAGATTTTCTTTCTTTTACACTTCTTTTATGATCTTCCCTTTTGTATAGGAATTTTCTCTTTCTTTAAAACTTTTTGAAATAAGAGACAAAGTTTTGATCTATTTTTTAAGAAAATTAAGATGATCTTAGAAATTAAGAAAGCCTTAATTATGACATCTTAAACCTAGTTGAGATAATGGATATTGTTTAAAATTATAGGCTAAGTAAGAAAAATTGGGGAGATATTTTTATCTTGAATTTTTTGCCTTAGATAGTATGCACTTCACACTTACACATTTTTGGGATGGAAACAAAGACCAAAAAGGCCATAAGAATATAAAAAAAAAAGAAAAATATATAAATAAAACATCACTTATTAAGCTGGATAATTGTGCCTCAAGAAGCATGGTTATTCACGCCTAACGGTGATTAAAAGAATAATCCCCCTTAGTTTTGTGGCCTTTTTCACTCGAGTCCTTAAACCTGAGGGATGTTTTCTCATCTGGTGCCCTAAGACCTACTGGTTTAGGAGTCATCGGTTATAGACTCGCTACATGGGTGAACTAGAAAGCCTAAACTAAGGGAAGAAGAAAAATAAAAAAAAAGAAAAAATAATAAATAAATGGCTTGATGGTTAGAGTTGAAATCCCAGAAATCTTCACTATCACAATGTGCATACTATCTAGGTTTTATGAAAGATAAAGTATTCAATCCAATTTTGAATTCTTACCTTAATTGAAAACAAGATCCTGCATGGAGACTAAATTTAAGAAAAAATAATTATAGGTGGACTTATGACCTTAGATCACTTATATTTTTGCAAAAATAGTTTGAAAACATGTCTCTC
Source organism: Agave tequilana (assembly GCA_038442645.1). Lineage (NCBI taxonomy): Eukaryota > Viridiplantae > Streptophyta > Magnoliopsida > Asparagales > Asparagaceae > Agave > Agave tequilana. The sequence continues at coordinate 183,169 of JAVJIF010003108.1, read as the reverse complement.
TTTCGAAATGAATTTTCAAAACACTAACATTTGTTTTCTTTCTTTATGGATTTTGTGGGTGTAATCAGCTGAAAACCCTCAGGAGACAACACTCATCCTCTAGGGTAACCTAGAGGTTTAACGGCTTGTTGCACACGCTCAGTGCAATCGCGTCACCTGCGAAAGTGGTGTAATAAAATTGGTAGTATAGTTTTTCTTTTTGTTTTGCTTGGGACGAGCAAAAGAATAAGTGTGGGGGTGTGATTGATATACAATTTTGCATATTTTACCACATCATTTCCATGCATATTGCAAATAAAAATATGATTTTAATGTTCTTCTCTCTATTTTTTGCAGGTCCACATCTGAAATAAGAAAAGGCCCAAAATCTCTTTAATTAGTAATAATTAAAGGGAATTAATTCAAAGCCCAAAAGAGAGCCCAAGGTTGAGCCCAGGATCTGGAGAATTTTATGCGCCAGCTCAGACTTCCAGAAGGTCCACGTGGCTAACAAACTCGTAACAAACGCACAACAGAAATCTTGGCCTCAACGGCCAAGATTCTGCCGCAGATCCACGGCTTTTGCCGCAGATCTGCGGCAGTTACAAGGCCGTTGAGGCCCGAGATTCTCTCCAACAACCTGGGTTCCAGATACTTCTCTCTGAGGCTATAAATACACCACCAGGGCCTTCGCAAGGAGGAGAGGAGGAGAGAGGAGAGCTTAGAGATTAGATGCTTATATTTTGTAGGATTTCTCTCTAGGATTTTTGTAGTGCTCTAGATCTTCTTCCTCCCTAGAAATTCTGTAAAGAGAGAGTTTGTAAGAGAGAGAAAGCTTGTGTATACCAAGGTGTGACAACTTGTGAAGCAAGGATTGATCCATTCTCTTCTCTCTTCTCTTGCATTTTCTAGTATTACTTGCTTTCTTTAATTCTAGCTTTACTTTACTTGCACTTTAATTCATGCTTTGCTTTTCTTTTCTTATGGCTAGTAGCTAACTTTTCTAACATGAACTAGCTAACCACTAACCTTGCTAACTACTAACTCATGGGTGATTGCTATCTTTAATCTTGCAAGTTGTATGGTCTTCTCTTCTCCGATGGGTTACTTTCATTGCTTGGCAAGTTCTTGTTGTAATTCCATATGATTCATGTGTGCCTCATTTAGAGCCTTGTCTTTAGAACAAGTGCCTTGATGGAACATGGAGATGGATCACCAAACATATGCTATTTGTTGTACAACTTCTTTACTTCAATTAATGAATGTTGTATCTTCTTCCTTAGCATCCCTTGAGTGTCGCTCTTTTGATTCCATTATTGAAAGTCTATCTTGTAGGCCAATGACATCTATGCGTCTACAAGACAAGTCCAAGAGTGATCACCCGTCATCCAAGTGGGAAAGTAATTAGACCAACACGCAAGATAAATCTTTGCCGATGAATCAACATGAGGCACGCATTCACCATCACGGAGTTTAGTAAGTTATTAGCAAGGTAGTAAGGTTAGCTAGTCATGGTTTTCTCCATCTTCAAATCTTTTACAAGTTTTCTTTTCTTTTTAGTGTTAATCCAAAAGCCAATCTTGTTTTGATTTCTTTTCATTTTCCATCATGAACATATCCACCGATTCTTTCATTTCTTTTTCCATGTTTTATTTATTCTTTTAAGACAAAGAAGAACCTTCATTTTCTTTCTTCACTACGAACCGTAACGCTTCCATCGCAAGCTCTCCCTGAGGATCGACTCGATATAGCCCATGCTATAACGGAGATTGGAAAGGATACATTAATCATTTGAAATACATTGTGGAGTGATCAAAGCACTCGAGGTTGACACTAAACCTTCCTTCTTTCATTTAATATCTGTGCAAATACTTCACACAAAATCACACTACTTTTTCCTTCCTCGATCAGCACCCCCAGAAGCGCCAGTGGCTACTCTTGCTCCTGCCGCACCCGTGGTCAGTCCGACTCCTGTACCGGAAGAATCAGCTTACATCCCTCACCCCGTGATAGAAAGGGGATCAGGGAGCACTTCGGGTGATGATACCATGGAGTTCCTAACACGCCAGACGGTGCAAGCAGTTCTTTACCTCAATGCGATCATGCATCGATTTCATCCTGTCTGGGGGTAGCTCTTTTGAATTTGCCCAGACGTATCTCGGAAACCTGGTCGAAAACATCAAGTTGGCCGGAGGCCCTTCACTAGCCCAGGCGTGTCTACTGCTGGTGGAGCGGCTGGGACAAAACCTGAGAGAGATTCGATCCCTGGAGAATGCCAGCTCATTCCATGAGGCCCAGGAAACTCTGAATAGGCTCCTTGCTGCTCAAGAGCAAGAGCGAAGAGAGGTGGAGGAGCAGATAACCGATAACACCCGTCTTCTCGAAGGTTTCCAGGCTGATCATCAAAGGCTAGCGATCGAGTCCAAGGAATCTGAGATGATCATACATGCTGCAAAGCAGGCTATCCTTGATTCTCAGGCCGCCATAGCTAGGGCCGAGGCAGTGATTAATATTAACGAACATAAGCTTGCTACCTCTGAAAAGAGGCTAGCAGAGTTAGAGGCTGCCAAGGCGCAAGTTGAAGCAAACCTCTCCGTTCGTTCGTCCAAGCTGGAATCCCTCCGAGTACGAGCGCAGTGATTTTTACCTGAGGCGGATCTGCGGGCCCAAGCTCTCATGGAGGCTGAGAAGGCGCGTCAACATGAGATACATCGCCTTAGAGAGCAAATTCGTTCCTTGGCGAACCAGGACCTTTAGCCTTCTTTTCTTTTCTTTTCTTTTTTGTAAGGAAAAGGACACTCTATTTACCAAGAGTGTTTGTATCTACTTTTATCATTTTTGAATAATAAAAGTTGTTGAAATTTTTGTTCCACCTTCATTGTCTTGCTGCGGATGGATTCAATCCTTTAATCACAGTCTATAATTGTGCTCTCCGGCTGACTGTGAATACTGAACTTAGGAAAACTAAGTTCTTTTGACGAAACGCAACGTAGAAAGAGATGTGGCTCTGAGGCACGCGATAGTGAAGACGCGGTTCAAGCAGACGCGAAGGACGCGGCTTTGAGTGTGGTTCATTGGCCGCAATCCTTAACTCTATCCAGACGCAGAGTTCAGGATAATGAGGTCTTACGCCCCTTAACATTAGGGACGTGGCACTGTAGACGCAGCTCCAAGATGCTTGTAAAGGTGATGGGCTTTTTTTTTTCTGCTGAAATTATAAGCCTTAAGACGCAGCTTTATGAGCTTTCCCACTGGGGCCCCCTAATAATGAGTCCCTTTTTTTGAGAGACGCGGATCGACTTTGAATCATCCAAAAGACGCGAAGGATCTTCTAACTTGGAATGAAGGAGGACGCTGATTTTTTGAGAAAAGAGGGGACGCGGGTCTTTAGATGCAGCTCTCACACCTGCGTTTTGGCACGATTTCCCAGGCGTTATAAACAGCCTGTCATAAAGATTTTATGAAATCTTTGAACGTCAAGTCTCCGTTGACGATTGGGAACCCGCATCATCTGTTATTTCCCGAAGCGGTTTGTCCACGCGTCAGCTCTTCATTGGGCTTAGGCGTTAATGCCTTTTAATGCCAATACGGCGCTAGCGGTTAGAAACCAGCGTCTTCGACGCTTCCCGAAGCGACGCTCCACGCGTCAGCCTCCCATTGGGCTTTGACAGTCGTGCGGTCATTAAGGCCGACGGTTCCAATTGATGACCCATTAACTACAGTTATTATGGGCTGCCTATAAATAGGGGCTCTTCCACTCTCTTTAACAGTCCATACTTAGACTGTGTTCTTTTTGAGAGTGAGTGCTCTGAGAGATTCTGTCTTCTCCCTTTCTGAGAGACTCTATCTTCTCCCTTCAAGGACCCTATCAGGGGTTTGCCTCCATGGACGAAGATGACCCAGAGCTTCCATGCTTCTGTTTGGTCTCTTCAGTAGATTACCACTGTCAAGTGATTTCAATGATAGGAAGCGTCTCCATGAGCACCTTTTACGTCCGCGCCTCAATGCAGAGAGTTCAACTCTTAACAGAGGCCTCTGCGGGTATGCCATGTCCACTTACAATGACATTTTAGATCCAACCAAGTTTGAATTTTAGTACATCTCTTAGAGAGATATCATCTGGACTTTCCTGCGAAGTCGTGGTTGGTGCATTCCTCTTCTGGAATTTGCGCCATCGACTTAAACTTTTTGAACGCAAGTATTGAAGTCGTTGGTACCTGGCCGCGGGCTTTGCACACAGAGCTCGCGTCTTGAGGCCACGGACTTGGAAGAATTTCAATTCGGGTCGAAGGTTTCAGGCCTGAACTTTTGCAACTCCTGTTCCTCCAACAGAGAGATGGCAATTTTTGGCGTCTGATTCTCTGCGCGCCTTGTATCTTAGACGCGGATGTGGAATTAGGTCGCGTTTGAATTCTGTGTGTATCACAGTCTTGCTCGCGTCTGTTTGCAGGAATCTGGCCCAGCGTGCGAGTCCTTCCCGCGTCTGCATTCTTCAGCAATAGCCGCGTTTGTGACTTAGTTTTCTTCTGTCAAAGTATACTAAGCTCTGAATTGTCTAATTCCCTTGTTTGCTTCTTGCAGGTAGGCTTGATCATCCTATTTCACGTTCGCTGGGCCCGTGGGAGAATATATCGGCCGGCGAACTTGTTCGATGTTCGTCCACAAGGGAAGAAATCATAGTCTCCGTCGTCCACAAGGGAAGAAATCATGGTCCCTGACGGGGACATAACCCTCACCAAGATCTCTTTGAATTCGACGCACCAGTCATGCTTGCTGGCATGGCATGGTCAGAGTAAGGATGGCGGCGGGGGTAGCGGTGGATATAGTGGTGGTTAGCATCCCCTGTGAGGTCTTAAGACCTCCTCTCTCACCCCAGAAGTGGCATCGAGATGACTCTATGTTCACTGGATGAGCTTCTAGTGGAAGAGATGTTCATCAGGAAGGATCATAAACCTGCCACTTTGGATGGAGATGTTCGACGGATCATAACCCGACTTCGGATGGTCAGGTGGGATCAGAAGATTCTGCTGCCACCAGACCTCAAGAACCACCATTGTTCTCGATCAACCAGAGACTTCTTCGATGTTTACATCATGCATCGTGATGCAACCAGCTTCTGATCGTTGCCACAATGTTCGATCCTGCTTTGGCGCCCTTCCAAGCATCCTGTACTCGGAATAACATGCAGCTGAGGAGCGAGTACAACCTCTGAGAGAGAGAGAGACTTCTTTGTACTCGTTAACTGTAACACTCAATCTTATTGTATAAGAGAGCATTTTTGTATCACTTTCATGTGCCTGGATATAAATAAAAATGACACTTTTCTTTTTCTCCTTCTATTGTCTTGAACTTTTTTTTGGTCAGACGCATAGAAGCAAAGGACTTTGACTTGTTAAAACTATGACGATAATTTCAAACAGTCAAACTTTTTAGAGAGAAATCCTATTTTTGGAACTCCCCAATGCTGTCAGAGTTGTAATATTAACTTGACAGGAGATAAGATAATTTTGTGGACCTGTCAACCTATAAAGGAGAATGACAAGTGAGACTCGTACCCCCAGGGAAAATGGGCCTTTATCAAGGTTTAGGATTCACTCGATTAAGCTCAGCTGGGGATTTGAAGGAAAACACTGTTAATGGTGTAGTATTAACCTAACAATGTGTTTAGGTAGACTTGTTATTCTATTGAAGAGAATAGCAAGTGAATCTAGATTCGCGGGGAATCTAAGAAGGTTTTTACCGTTAGAGGTGTGATATTAACTTAACGGGTTGAATGTAGTCCTGTCAGAAATATGATGTTAACCTGACAAGGATGTGAGTCAGAGGTGTGATATTAACCTGACTCGGAAATACTTCAGTTTCATTTGGGAAAACAGAAGTGTCACTGACATAGGTGTGATGTTTAACTTGACAGTGAGGGTAATGCTAGAGGTGTAATGTTGAACCTGGCATTGGTCATCTCGATTCCGATACGGAAGTTCGAGGGAAATTCATTGTCATAGGTGTATTGTTGAACTTAACAATGAATTGGATGCTAGAGGTGTGATGTTGAACTTAGCATCATCCATTTCGGCTTCGACATGGAAGTCTGGAGGAAAGTGACTATCAGAGGTGTGGTATTAAACTTGGCAGAAACTTTATGTACTGTTTAGAAGTTTAATGTTAGCTTAACAATAATTTGTCAGAGGTGTGGTATTAACTTGATAGAAATTGATTTGCGATATGGGCAATTTGAGGACCTGTCATTCTATTGATAAGAGTGGACAGGTGGAGTTTGAAGTGCTAGAGGTATAGTGTTAACTTGGCAACAACTGTATCTTGTAGACCTACCATTCTGTGGATGAGAATTGGTAAGGAATTTTGGAGGGGAGAGTGGAGTTGAGTCCACTTAGGATTTTTAGCAAACCCTCAGCTATCAACGGATTTGATATGCCTTTACCAACTACCGTTTGAGTTGGGCTAGCCATGCTATTCCCCTTAACATGATAAGTTGTCGAAGACTTATGTTGGGCTTAGAGGCCAACATTTTCCTCTATCCTTAGCCGTCGGAGGCGTCGGATGTTTTAATGAAGAAATTCTTCTTGTTTTGATCAGAGGTGTAATTTTGAACTTGATCTGAGGAAGAACGCTATCTAGGGATAGTATTTCTTCAAGAATCTGCCATTGATCGGCATCATGAGTGTATCGCCATTTGAAGTTATGAGACGATATGACCCATTCGAGTAGACTGACTCTACTACAAATGGCCTTTCCCATTTGGGTTGGAATTTTCCTTTTGTCTTGTGCGTCATTACCATGGGTCTTCTGACGGCTAAGACAAGATCGCCTTGCTTGAAAGTTCGCACTTTAACTTTCTTGTTGAAGGCTCTGGTGATTCGAGCCTGGTAGAGCTCGATTTGCTGTTGGGCCTGCAGACGCCTATCATCTAAGACTTCCAATTCTTGGAGTCGCTGTTGATGCTTCTCCTCTGTTGTCATCTCTGTTGTCAAGGCAACGCGTAGAGATGGAATTTGGATTTCGAGTGGAAGCACGGCTTCACACCCGTATACCAAAGAAAATGGTGTGGCTTTAGTCGGGGTTCGCACAGTTGTGCGATAAGCCCATAAGCATTCACCTAACTTGTCGTCCCAGTCACGTTGACTTTTCGAGACGAATTTCTTGAGGAGCTTGCCAATGGTCTTGTTGAAAGCTTCTGCGAGACCATTAGCGGCGGGGTAGTATGCCGTTGAGGACACACTCTGGATTCTGAACTTAGCGCAGAACCTTTGGAAAGCTTGACTGATGAACTGGGGCCCATTGTCGTGGACAATTCGTCGAGGTACCCCAAAATGGTAAATGACGTGATGTTTCACGAACTTGATCACATCAGATGACTTCACCTCCTTCAAAGGAACGGCCTCAGCCCATTTGGAGAAGTAATCGGTTATTGCCAAAATAAACCGATGTCCTTTTGATGACGGCGGGCTGATAGGGCCAACTACATCCATCCCCCACATTTCAAATGGCCAGGTAGAGGTTGTAGAGTGAAGGTATCCTGGTGCTTGATGGATGAAATCGCCATGTACTGGCAGGCGTGACATCTTTTGGCATAAGTGATGGCGTCAGCGATCATCTTAGACCAATAATATCCCAGCCTTTGGAGTCGGTATGCAAGTTTTGGGCCAGGTTGATGGGCTCCACACATACCGTCATGGGCTTCTTTCAATATTTCCTGTGCCTCCTTTGGTGAAAGGCAGCGGAGCAAGATCCCGTCATGCGATCGACGATACAATGTTCGCATAATCGCATTATAGTAGAATTTGGGGGCTTTCCTTCGAATGGCAGCCGCTTCTTTGGCATCCTCAGGCAGGATGCCGTACAAGACATAGTCGATATAGGGGAATCGCCAGTCTTTAAGCTCTGACCCGGTTGACAATTCCAGCGCTTCTTTGCCTTGACACTCTCCCTTTGACTCCTGATAGTCTTCGAGGGCAGTTCTCGGGCAATACAGGTCGTGGCTGTAGACGAATACTTTCTCCATTGCTCCAGCTGGAAGAGCTAAGGAGGCCGCGAGGGATGCAAGTGCATCTGCGTGCGCATTTTGCTTGCGTGGTACATGGTCAATGTAGAAGTCTGTGAACCTTTTGACCATGCGGATAGTTGCGTTGTAGTAGGGTACTAGGTCTTCATGTCTGACCTCGTACTCCCCGCGAACTTGGCTGACGATGAGTTTAGAGTCGCCATATGCCTCGAGATTTTTAACGCCAATCTCATCGGCGAACTGCATCCCAATCAAAAGAGCATTGTATTCCGCTACATTGTTGGAGCAAGGTTCGGTTAATGAGACAGCTCGAGGAATCACATAGTTCTGTGGGGAGATGATTTGTCACATACATTGCATTCATGTTGTCAGTTTACCACACTTGTTTGCTAATAAATGATATTAATAAGTGTCTTTTTTTTCTTTGCTAAATGTAGGCCCAAATGCTCAAAGGAATAAAAGGAGAACAAGCCCAAAAGCCCACTTTATTCTGAATTAATTCAGAATAAATTCGAAGTGAAGAGGTCTAGGCTATATCTTGGCATATCAAGGGGTTGAGAAAAACTCTCCTTGAATCGAGGAATCGAAGCCAGAAAATCAAAAGTCGATTCAGTCAGTGGTTGAAGCAGCAACAAGAAAACCAGCAGGAGATGCGAGCCCCACTTCAAACAAGGGGCCTCCTCCCTTTGGTGTGGCCACGTGGCCACACCAGTGCCGCAGAAACGCGGCCCAAGCCGCGTTTCTGCGGCCAACTGAATTCAGTTGGGGGAGCGTTTGCTCCCCCAACGTTCCCGGGATCATGATTCTCTGGTTTTTGACTATAAATACCTCTTTCAGCAGAGAAAAAGGCAGCGAAGACTAGGATTAAATTTTGCTTTTATTTTCTTAGGATCTAGGTTCATTGTTAGCTAGAAAGAAAGTTGTAATCTTGCTTTTTAAGTTTTAGTCCAGCTTCAAAAACTTGTGAGAGAGAGGACTGAGAGCTTGTACTTGAAGTTTGAAGTGACATCAATACAAAAGTCGGGCCTATTTCTCTTCCACTTGCAGTACGGTATGCTTTATATTATGTCGTTGTTTTCTTCGCTTTCCATGAGTAACTAAACACTTTTTCTGGGCTAGCTATCGACTCTCTTTTGCTTTCTTCTCTTCTGCTTTTAAAAGAAAAAGTCCCGATGACTCATATGCATGCCTCCTTTAAAAGCCTTTCTTTTTGAAAGTGTTCTTGAAGGCACATGGGGATGGGTATGGATAGTTGAATTCACCATTCTTTCTTGAACTTCTTGTGGATCGTTTTTAATTCATTCTTGCTTCTTCGCGCTTTATGTTTTAATATCCGATTCCAACTCTTTCTTGAAGAAAAGGACTCAAACCTTCTGCATCTTATGTGCTTTACTTAAACCTTTCTAAAGAACAAGCAACTTTAAGTTTTGCAAATGATAACTTGAGGGACTTAATACTTTAAGAGAAGAATGACAATTGAGTAGGAAGATAGTAAGCCCAGATTTGATTTCATATTAGAAACCAACATCACAACTCTTCAAGCTTTTTTACAAATCACCTTCTCCAAACCCTTTTCTGAAAGTTGAAAATTTTCTTTTTCATCTCTTTTCCTTACATTCTCTTTTCCTAAAAAACGAACACAAATTCCTTGTTTTTAAAACGACTCATCGAAAAGCTTCCATCGCATCCCTCCTTGTGGACACGACCCGTTAGCCACAAGCTACACGGTACATTCTTAAACTCATTGGTTGTTTCTTTATTTTAGCAATCAAATTTTGGCGCCGTTGCCGGGGAGAGAACGGTGTAGTTATTTTAACAACTTTTGTGTGTTTGTTTCAGGGACTCGAAGATTAAGATCTAGCATTCAAGCTTTGCCAAAAAGACTTGAAAATTCTGTGCCCCTACTCTCGAAAGTAGGAAACAGAATTTCAAGAAATTGCTTTGCAAATCTGAAATTTTTTTGGGACTACTAAAAACTTTGTTTTGCAGGACATATTGCTCGCAAAAACATTAGTTTTTATATGTCATATTTGTGCTAATGTTTCTATCCAACATCCCTGTTTTTAAAGTCAACAGTAAAATATTCGTTGAAAGTTAAAAATTGATTAGACATTTGCATTCTAGGCACAAGTCTTTTCAATTCTTTTACTTTACTGTTGAAGAGAGCTGGAGACAAGGTATGTATGCATAGCATATAGTTTAGGAAACATTCTTGGGTGATTTTGCTTTTAAATGCTACTTTCCTATATCTTGCACACTTGCACGAATCAATTCTAAGGGCAAAACCCAAATCAAGATAAGGTGGGGAAGTCATTACCCTTCCTTAGCCCACAAACCATCTCCAAGCACGCACAACCTAAGCCTAATTAAAATTTGATAGACGTTGGCCTTAGGGACATCTCGAACTCAATAGGAGATTATCTTAAAGAGGAAAAGTGTTGGAAATTGACTCCTGTAAAATCAGTGTCAAGGAAAGGGATTGAGGGCCGAAAGCCCGAAGATTGGTGGTTACTTAATTAAGGAACGTCTTTTGACAGAAAACCTCCCACCAATCTTGCCCTGACCTGGCTGATTAGCTTGTGGTCAAGGTCTACATTCTACCTCTTGTGGACAATCAACCAGTTAGGAGTTGTCTAGGTCAAGGATACCTTAGACTAGGCTTGGTTGATTTTTATTGTTGACTGCTGTTTGAACTTGTTGTGATTGTGATTGTGTTTGTGTATGCAAGTGTGGTCGAGAGACCCCAATTCATCTAGGTTGACTAGGAACACATCACCACCTAAGTTTGAACCAAGACCAGATCCGGTAATGGCTCAATCCACATCACTGCAGGATAGGTTCTACCCCATTAGGACCTCACTTCCATCGTGCATTTCACTTCCATCGGCTGGTGAATACAATTTCGAGCTCAAGCCTCAATTCATCAACACACTCCCCAAATTTCATGGTCTAGAGTCCGAAGATGACTACTTCTTCATAAGAGAATTTGAGGAAGTATGTCTTATGTTGAAAATTCCACACCTTGTAGACGATGCTATTAGGTTGAGATTTATCCCGTTTGCACTTAAGGACCTAGCAAAAAAGTGGCTCTACAGCTTAGCAGCCGGTTCCATAACATCTTGGGATGGTTTCATCAAGGTCTTCTTGAAGAAATTCTACCCTATCCATAAAACCGCTCTCATTAGGAAGACGATCATGCAATTTAAGCAAGAACCTAGTGAACCGTTCTGGAGGTACTTTGAATGCTTTAAGGACCTCCTTGTCCAATGTCCACATCATGGAATAGTGAAATGGCGACAATGCCAAATTCTCTATGACGGTTTAGACTACTCCACCAAAACCCTCTTAGAAAGTATGTGCCAAGGGGGTTTCTTGCAGAAAGATGAAGATGAGGGATGGGATTTGTATGAAAATTTAGCTGAGAAAACCATCTAATGGGAATCTGCGAGTGAGACCCATAAGAATCCTAACTCCATCTCTTCAAAAGGAGGTCTCCACTCCATAGAATCGTCCATCGCTAATGAGGCTAAGTTAGCTAATTTAGCTAGAAGACTGGAAGCTCTAGAGACGAAAGAACCAAGTCCAGTCAATCAAGTCAGCCCGAACCAATTTTCACCCCCGGGCTGCACTTACTGTCAAGCCATGAACCATGTATTCGAGGAATGCCAATGTTTCAGGCTCAGCAATCCTATCACGAACCGATGAATGCGGCTTTTTCAAGGCCGAACAACAATCCTTACGCACCAACGTACAATCCCGACTGGAGAAATCACCCTAATTTCTCATGGAGCCAGAACAATAATGACCATTCACGATTCAATCATGCTAACCACTTCCATCATGGTAACAATTCTTCCAATCATCAACCCAACTTCTCCAATTTCCATAATAATTCTCCCAACCATCCACCAAGCTTTCCAAATTATCAACAGAACTTTCCTAACCAAGCTCCACAATCCTCCTTCCAGAATCCTCAATTGGAAAGAAGAATGACTGACTTTGAGAGAAACATGGAGAGATATATGAAAAACCAAGACTCTCTCATGCAAACCATTCAGAGGTTAGAAGTTCAAATGAGTCAACTGGCCAACCCACAAAATGAGAGACAAAAGGGTACCCTGCCTAGTCAGCCAATCACCAATCCGAGGAACTCCCAACAAGCTCATCTGGCTGAGGATCCTTCATTCAATCAATGTAATGCTGTGCATACATTGAGGTCAGGAAAGAAATTTGATAATCAAGTGTCAACACCCACCAATCCTATTCAGCACAACCACAATCAAGCTTCCACCTCATCCAATCCAATTTCTTCCAATTCGGACGAGTCTGAAAAAGTCAAGTCAGCCAGCCAGGTGCACCAGCCTATAGTACCATTTCCGAATAGGCTGAAAAATAACAAGCAAAACCCGCACATGGGCAAGATAATCGAGATGTTTAACCAAGTGAAGATAAATGTGCCACTTCTTGATGCCATCCAACAAGTTCCTTCCTATGCTAAGTTTCTTAAGGACATGTGCACCAAGAAGAGAGAGACTAATGTTCCTAAGAAAGTCTTCCTAGCCACTAATATTAGTGAGCTATTTTCGGGTCCTATCCCTGTCAAGTACAAAGATCCAGGTAGCCCTACCATTGCCTGCACAATAGGACAAGCCGAGATTAGTCGGGCACTTCTTGACTTGGGAGCAAGTATCAACTTGCTTCCATTCTCTGTTTATCAACAACTCGGGTTGGGTGACCTTAGTCCAACTCGAGTCACCATCCAACTGGCTGACCGTTCTGTTAAAGTTCCAAAAGGGGAAATTAACGATGTCCTGATTCGTGTAGGAGAGTTCATATACCCTGTCGATTTCATAGTTTTGGAGACACAACCTGTGTCCAACTCCAATCGTAGGGCTCAAACTCCGGTCATCCTAGGTCGACCATTCCTGGCCACTGCTAATGCCATCATCAATTGCAGGAATGGGTCTATGAGGTTAACCTTTGGAGACATGACTAGAGAAGTCAATATCTTCCATCTAGGAAAACAACCCCGTGACATCGAGGACCAAACTTTTGAAGTAAACCAAATTGAGAACTTGACAAGTGAACACGGGGAAGAATTGGATTCAGAAATGGAGATTGACTTCGAGTTAGAGTCTGATGACTTTAATCTCGATCAGGTGGTAGATTCTGCCATGAATTGGGCTTCAAACCCAATTTCACCTACAATGGAGCCAACAGATTTGACTAGTCCTTCTAGTGAGCCTGCCTTTTCCTTAGAATTGAAAGCCCTTCCTGCGCATCTCAAGTACGCCTATCTAGGCGAACAAGAGACCTTTCCCGTCATCATTGCCTCTCATTTAAATGACGGGGAAGAAAAAGATTTGAAAGATATTCTAAGGAAACATAAGGAAGCCATCGGGTGGACTATGACTGATATTAAGGGATTAAGTCCAACCATCATTCAACACCGCATCCATCTCAATGAAGACGCCACACCCAAGAGAGACCCGCAGCGTAGGTTAAACCATATTATGCAAGAGGCTGTTCATGCTGAAATCATAAAACTCTTAGACAATGGGATAATTTATCCCATTTCGGATAGCCAATGGGTCAGTCCTGTCCACGCGGTCCCAAAGAAATCTGGTTTCACCGTAGTAGAAAACGAGAACAAAGAGTTGGTTCAAACTCGACTTCCCACGAAGATTCGAGTTTGCATTGACTATAGGAAACTGAATGCTGCAACTCGTAAGGACCACTTTCCACTTTCCTTCATTGATCAGATGCTTGAACGTTTAGCGGGTCACGAGTACTACTGCTTCTTGGACGGTTACTCGGGCTATAACCAGATCCCTATCGCTCCTGAGGACCAAGAAAAGACCACGTTTACCTGTCCATTTGGGACATTTGCTTATCGTCGAATGCCATTCGGCTTATGCAATGCCCCAGCAACGTTTCAACGTTGCATGTTGAGCTTTTCTCTGACATGGTAGAGCGCTTCTTAGAAATCTTCATGGATGATTTCTCCATCTATGGAGATTCATTCACTCAATGTCTCCACCATCTTGAACTCGTCCTCCAACGTTGTGCTGAAAAATATTTGACACTAAACTTGGAGAAATGCCACTTCATGGTGAAACATGGAATTGTCTTGGGTCATAAAATATCCAAGAAAGGAATAGAAGTGGATAGAGCCAAAATCGAGGTTATTGCTAAGCTTCCCATGCCCAAATGCATTAAGGACATTAGATCCTTCCTAGGACACGCTGGTTTCTACCGTAGATTTATCAAGGATTTTAGCAAAATTGCTAGGCCCTTGACTAATCTGTTAGCTAAGGATGTGTCCTTCACTTTCGATGCTGACTGCATCACTTCTTGGGAGAAGCTTAAGAGAGAGCTAATTTCTGCACCAATCATATCTGCCCCGGATTGGTCTAAGCCGTTTGAGATTATGTGCGATGCTTCTGATTTTGCCATAGGCGCTGTCCTAGGATAACGTATTGATAACAAGCAGCATGTGATCCACTACTCTAGTAGGACTCTCAATGACGCTCAACTGAACTACACTACGACCGAGAAGGAATTCTTGGCAGTAGTGTTTGCCTTAGAGAAGTTTCGTCCCTACCTACTAGGGTCCAAAACTACCATCTTCACCGATCATTCTGCACTTAGGTATCTCATGATGAAGAAGGATGCCAAGGCCCGACTCATTCGTTGGATCCTCCTTCTTCAAGAATTTGATCTCGAAATTCGAGACAAGAAGGTGTAGAAAATGTCGTTGCTGACCATCTCTCACGGATTCCCAATTCTCCATGCAACGAATTACCCATCAATGAGGATTTTCCTGATGAACATCTCTTAGCTATCTCTAGGGAACCTTGGTTTGCTGATATAGTGAATTACTTAGTCACAAACCAAACTCCGTCTCATTGGTCCAAAATGAAGTTTACCGGTTCTTATCCCAGGTCCGGTATTTCTTTTGGGAGGAACCGTATCTTTTAAAGTACTTTTCCGACTAAATTATTAGGAGATGCATTCCCGATGAGGAGGTTAGGAGTGTTCTGTCCTTCTGTCACGAACTTGCATGCGGTGGACACTTTGGTCCCCGCAAGACTGCTGAGAAGGTGCTACAAAGCAGGTTTTATTGGCCCACTCTGTTCAAGGATGCCTATGATTATTGCAAGACGCGCCCTAGATGCCAAATGGTAGGTAGGATCTCACATCGAAATATGATGCCCCTCAACCCAATTCTAGAAATAGAACTCTTTGATGTTTGGGGCATCGACTTTATGGGTCCATTTCCTAACTCATTTGGGAACCAATACATATTGGTTGCTGTGGACTACGTGTCCAAGTGGGTAGAAGCCATTCCTTGTAAAACTAATGATAACAAAGTTGTCATAAAGTTTTTGAGAGAGAACATTTTTTCCCGCTTCGGAACCCCTCGTGCTATCATCAGTGATAATGGCACCCACTTTTGCAATAGATCTTTTGAAGCCCTTATGCGAAAGTATGCCATAACTCACAAGTTGTCCACACCATATCATCCTCAAACCAGTGGGCAAGTTGAGGTTTCAAATAGACAAGTCAAACTTATATTGGAGAAAACTGTGAACCAAAACCGGAAAGATTGGTCCTTAAAACTTGTAGACGCTCTATGGGCCTACAGGACCGCTTTCAAGACGATTTTAGGAATGTCTCCTTATAGGTTAGTCTAGGCAAACCTTGTCACTTGCCCGTTGAGTTAGAGCACCGAGCCTTATGGGCAATCAAGCAGTTGAATTTCGATTTGATTAAGGCCGGTGACCTTCAGAAATTACAAATTTTCAAATTGGAGGAATTGAGAAATGAGGCCTATGAAAATGTTAGGATCACTAAAGATAGAGTGAAGATTTTTCATGACAAGCACATCATAAGAAAAACCTTTGTCCCTGGTCAAAAAGTCTTACTCTACAATTCTAGGCTTCATCTTTTCCCAGGAAAATTGAAATCACGATGGACTGGGCCATTCGTTGTAAAAACAGTGTTTCCACATGGTGCAGTTGAGATTAGTGACCCCAATAATGGAAATGACTTTAAGGTAAATGGTCAACGCCTTAAACCTTTCTTGGAATCGGTGCAGGCAGATGAAACGGTAATGGGTCTTTTTGACCCAGTGTATCGGTAACTTTCCTCCTTTCCATTTTATTTCATGCACTTATACATTTCTTTCATTTATTGGGGACAATGCATGAGATAAGTGTGGGGGAGGGTTCTAACATGACTGATAATAATAAAAAAAAATTAAAAATTTTTTTTTTGAAAAGGGTAGACAATATTTTAATATATTTTTTGTAAGAATTTAAGTCAATTTTAAGGAATAGGAGAATCATAATTAGGATATCTTACACTTGGTCGAAATAAAATAACTTGTTTGATTTTTAGAGTCAGGAAGAAATTTGGGAAAGTAATTTAGTCTTGATATTTACCTTAATGACATATGCACACAAAATACATTTACACACTTAGGGTTTGAAAACAGAGACTCTTGTGCCTCATAAAAAAAAAAGTCTAATTATTGAGTAGCTAGGTGCTTTGGCCTAAGCAAGCCTTAGTATTTATGCAAAAGATAATTAGACAAGTTTGAAAAAAAAAGTATTCCTTGATTAAGCTGGATATTTATGCCTCATGAAGCATAAATATTCACGCCTAAAAGGGGTACCTCGTATAAATAATGTGTATCCTCTGATTAAGCTGGGTATTTATGCCTCATGAAGCATAAGTATTCACGCCTAAAAGGGTTACACAGTATAAATAAAAACCTTGGTTTCGTGGCCTTATCTGCTCGGGTGTTTAGGTCCTTAGGGGTGTTTTCTCACCTGGTGCCCTAAAACCGTCCGGTTTGGGTGTCACCGACTGAAAGCTCGTTACATGGGCAGATTAGAAAGCCTAATGAAATTGAGGAATAAAAGTTCACAAAAAAATAAATAAATATGAGGCATAGGAGTTAATGTTGAAGAACCCTTAGTAAACTTCACAGTCACGATGGTGCATGTAACGCCCCGATCCTAAAGATACGGGGTCGTTATGGCGACGTATATACGCGAGGATAATACCCCACGTATATACGCTAAGCCTAAATTAACCTGAACAAGTTATAATTTAAACCAGATCACTGCAATAATACATATAAGGCTACACATGATAACATATGAATAATGACAAGAATAAGGCAGTTGAAAGCGATAAAAGATAGAGTCATGAAATAACAAGAATATAATGACAGGCTAAATGCGATATACAAGAATCAAGGAATATAGCAGGAACATGAATGCAAAAGTACCAGAATGGTGACTGGGATAAGAACTGAGTTGATATGACAAGAATCAGGAAATAATATGAAAGCTGAAAAGGTAAGAGTACCAGAATAGAATAAGAAGAAGCTCCAGCTATTCGCAAAGCGTACCGTCTCATCGAACTCCTGCACATTAGAAACAATCGTCCAATAGCTGGACGTGCAAACCCAGGGTCGTCAGAACGCGACCATAATGAGTGTGTGTGTAAAGGGGAAACAGCTCGTGCAGAAGAAACCATGTGCATATATATAATAGTAAGAACAACTGCAGATAGAAAGACTAAATAACACAATAAATAACTGAACAGTAACACATATGATGAAAACATGAATACAGGTAGCAGACAAATGGCACAACTGTAAATATGCAATCAATGTCAAGGCGTGTAATCTATCACATATCACTAGGTTGGCATCCAACTCTGGTCATAAGTCTGGTCCTGGTCATGATAATTTGGTCAGGGTTATAGTTATATGTCTATCACAGTAATATAAATATACAGTCAGGTGATTAATGTCAGTCACAATACATTAACAGTTTATTTTCATTTATTATGTCAGCGAACACCAATTGCCACCTGTAATAGATGCATCCCATACTACGCCTACTACATGTGTCAACCGGAGTCCTAAGTTATTGAAACTGATTGGTTGGAGACATTGTCCATGTTTTAGGTGGGTCCCGTACATACCCGGGACCACGGCCTCAGTTTCCTGGCGCTGAACCAGGCCGTACCGCTAGGTACTCAGTAACAGTAACAATAATAGTAATCTCACTGTGAAAACAGTGGAACAGTAACAGTACAGATGGGATGTCAGTCATCCCCCAGGAACACTGCAGTGGAACCCTCAGTCGGCTGCGCAACCTGTATCTAGGTCTACTCAAAATACAGACGCTGTCTCCTCAATCAATTTTCCCAATCCCAGTGTAAGTTATTCAATTACTTTATTATTTATTCAATTCAGTTAAACCAGTCAATGTCCATATTATCTAAAATATTAGGACGATACGGTGACAGTAACAATAACAGTACAGTAACAGTAAATCAGTGATCGTATACACGGTGAACAATATCAGTAATAGTAACAGTAACAGTAACCGTGTATACGATGAACAATAGGACTGTACAGGGTGTTACGGTCAAACAATCTTGTCCCAGTAACTGATTGGTAGTCAAAAGTGCATTTTTATCATCATATTTACCATCACATTTTCATATTTATTCATTTAATTCTGCACATTTATTAATAATTAGTAATTTATTGTGTGCAGGCCTCGAATTGTTATTTTAGCAATAAATAAAGCCTAAAGAGCCCAAAAGCCCAAGATCCAAGCCCATGTTTGAAGCCCAGGTGAAAAAGCGCAAATACAAAGAGTCAAAATGCAAATACAAGGGCTAAAAGTTGCAAAAATCAGAGATTAGGGAAGGATAGACTTTTATCCAACCCTAAACACCTGCAAGATGAGGATAAAAGGCCAAGATAAGAAGAAAATTCGTGAGAAGAAGATTTGAAGAAATCTGGATTAAGAGTACTTGATTACCAAGTTATCTCAAAAATCCAGATTAAAAGGCCAGGATCAAACTTCCAGAAGCAGAAGCCCACAGGGACGGACCAGGAGAGGCCACGCGCCAAAGCGCGTGGCCCGCAGCAACTAAACTGCCGCGGAGGCGCGGCAAAAGCCGCGCATCCGCGGCAATATGGATAGAGATGGCTACCAATTTTCGTGGACAGGATTGTCCGGGACTCTGTAGCCTTCTGCACCTATAAATATCACCTGCAGTGCAACATAAACAGCGTCCAGCGTCCAGCAAAGGGCCAAAGTTAGGATTTTTAGGGTTTTTAGGTTTTTAGTTCTCTTTCCACTTTTGTATATTTTTAAAAGCTGAGAGGAGATGATGTATTCATGGAGGAAGGGATCTGCTTGTACTGATGGTGACAGTAGGTGTATGTGTTATTTTTCCACCATTGTTTAATAATCGAATCAAGGTTTGCTTTATTTTATGCTTGTACTATTCTAGTTTCTTGTATTCTTATTTTAATCTTGTATCTACTTCTCTCTATTTGTTCTCTAATTTCTTGCCCACCGTGAGATCCAACTGCTTCGAGAATACCTAGCCGAAGAAGGAAGCTTGACGGCCCATGGCGATGAACAGGTCTTCATAGCTTGTTTTTCATTTCGTAGAGTAGATTAAGAAGGCGGACGATCCCATAAGCCGTGCTTGTACGCCTTCCAAGAAAAGGTAAATCATCGCAACGGTTCAAACGGCAAGCAGACTAAAGAGATAAGTTTTCTTTCCTCTTCTTTTATTTTCTTTTCTTCTTTGTAGATTAAATCCACATCTTCCACAATTCTTTTCTTCCATCCATTGTAAATATCATCCATTGTAAATACCACTATTTAACTAATAAAAATAAAAGCTTTAGAGTATAACTTGCTTAACGCTTCCATCGCAGTCCCTCCCTGAGGATCACGACCCGCATAGCCCTGCTACCGCGGATTAGAACTGATTCCTCGCACGATCTATTCTTAATCTAATATTCTAATTTTTGTGTGCAGGAAATATCAGTCAACAAGTTGGCGCCGTTGCCGGGGAGGGACGGTAAGTTATCTCTAAACAAAAAAATTTAATTTTTAACTAATTCTTTATTCTTTTCTGTTTGCAGGTTTGGAGAACAGGAAACAGAAACTTATCGCAGCAGTGGACATATAGCTATCCTGTGCCTCTGCCCTCGAAGGCAGAGCACAAGGACCTGCAACTTTGCCGCGGAAACGCGGCCTGAGCCGCGGATCCGCAGCAATTGCAGTGAATTACTCACTGAAATTTTTTTGCAGGTCTCTGTAAATTAAATACTGCTTATTGATATATTCTGTTTTGTTCTGTGATACACCTGTAAATTGCTAATAATTCAACAGTAAATTATTGGTTGTTAAAAAATAAAATTTGATTAGACGTTTGCATATTAGGCACGTGTCTTTTCAATTATTTTTATTTACTGTTGAAGAGTGCTGGAGACGCAAGGTATGTACGCATTGCATGTAGAATAGGATTCATCTCTTGGTTGATTTTCTGCTTTGAGTGATTCTTATCTATTTATCTTGTACACTTGCACTAATTCATCTTAAGGGCATAATCCATTAACAAGATAAGGTGGGGATTTCATCACCCTTCCTTAGCCCAAAAATCATATCCCAAGCACTCACTAACCCAAGCCTAACTAAAAAGAGTAGACGTTGGCCCTAGGGACATCTCGGACTCAATTAGGAGATTATCCTAAGGGGGAACGGTGTTGGAAGTTGACTCCTGCCAAATCAGTGTCTAGGAAGGGGATTGAGGGCCGAAAGCCCGAAGTGTGGTGGTTATTTAATTAAGGAACGTCTTTGACGGAAACCTCCCACCACTCTTGCCCTGACCTGGCTGATTAACTTGTGGTCAAAGTCTGCACCCAACCTCCTGTGGACGGTCTAACCAGTTAGGAGTCGTCTAGGTCATAGGTCTACCCTAACTTAGGTTAGAATTTTTCTTTTTTGTTTGTTTATTTGTTTGTTGTGTTGGTGTGATATGGCATATAAGAATAATTCCAATTTAATCCATATTACACCCTAACTATTATTCAGATATTACCAACCCGGCATACTCTAACTTTGACCAATCTAGTGTGCCGGAATGGTCTTATCCGAATGAATATAACCCACACCCCCATCTTATGACTATAATTTCCATAATAATTTCAACTCGTCACAGAGTTCATGGGGTTTCGAGTCCCCCGAGTCTAATTCTCAACCAAATTGTCCTCCATATCCATCTAGTCCACATTCTTCCCAAGATTCATACTCAGATCCACCCATTCAGAATAGAAATCCATCTATCTTGGAAATGATGAGTATAAATAAGTCCAAGAAAAATTCACCATCAATTTTAGACATGATGATACGTGAGTCCACTGACTCACAACTTTATCAAGATTACCCTTCCTATTTTCAACATGAAGCACCTATCGACTATGAAGGATGCTAGCTGCCATGACCGAGGCTAAATTAGCCCGTGATCATGATATTGATTTGATGGTTCAATGCTTACGTTCTAACCGTCCGGCTGATTCTGATATCGCTGACCACTCTTTTAAAGCAGACGAACTAAGTTGCTTTGGACTACAAGATTCTAATTCAGTACCATCATGTGAACTTGCCGAAACTTCAAATTCTGATAACTTGGCAAGTTTTCCCTTTCCCGAATTAGAACTTGAACATGACCTTGATTCTCACAATCTCTTTACTTCTGAAACTGATTGTACAATTCTGACGGAAGATGTTGACCTTAGTTTTGAAGAATTGTATGGCGATGAGCTAGAATTCCTTAATATTGGAAGTAAAGAGATATCATCCATATTAGGTCATATTCCATTGTGGGAAGAAGATTGTGGACTTGAGTTTCAATTTCTTGACTTGGACCCAATTCTTGAACCTAGCCCGACTCCTGAGCCCTTACTTGATTTGAGCATCTTCCCTGAGTCGGTATTCGTTCCCGCACCTATAATGTCCAAGTCAATAATTCCATCCTTTCATTCTCCATTTTGGGACAAGGAGGTTGAGACAATTAACTCTGAAACTTATTATGAAATTTGGAAATTCGATAGGGTGGAAATTTTTAAAAATAATTATACATATATTTTTGTGGGTTATGTAAGGAAAGTTTCTGGTGGGTTCCACCAAATTATCTGTTATCTTGATTTGGCCGCATTTCGTGGACCAATTAGACCACCTCCGGAACCACCACCATAAGGTAATTTCCGCCTTCCCTTGTTCTGTTTCATGCATATATGCATACATTCATACATTGAGGACAATGCATGAGATAAGTGTGGGGGTGGCTTTACTAACATACTAACATAAGTAGACACTAAAAATTTTGCTAATAAATAAAAAAAAAAATGTTATAAAAGGAAATATTTTGACTTATTTTTTTGAAAGAAATCTAAGTTAGTTTTAAGGATTAGGAAAATCATGATTAGGATTTCTAAAAACTTGGTCAAAATATATAAATTGTTTAATTTTTAGGTATAGGAGAGAAATTGAATAAATAATTAGTCTTGATTTTTACCTTAATGAAATGTGCATACCAAATGCATATCTAGGATTCTAAGACAAAGACCTTATGCCTCATAAAAAAAAAATAAATAATAATAATAATAATAATATCACCAATTAAGCTGATACATGTGCCTCAAGAAGCATAAGTATTCATGCCTAAAGGTGAGTAAATAAAATAAAGTCCTTAGTTTTGGGGCCTAGTTCACTCGAATTTGAGTCCGCGGGGTGTTTTCTCACTTGGTGCCCTAAAGCCAACCGGTTTGGGAGTCATCGACTTTAAGTTCGTTACATGGGTGGATTAGAAAGCCTAAGAAGACTAAGAAAAATAATATATGTATTAACATATCTAATAATCAATTAGTTAGGTATGAGGGCCTCAAGAAGCCTTGATACTTATACGAAAGAAAATTAGATGAGTTATACATGCAAAAAAAAAATAAAAATAAAAAAATATATATAAATATATTAACACATCTAATAGTCAATTAGTTAGGTATGAGGGCCTCAAGAAGCCTTGATACTTACACGAAAGAAAATTAGATGATGTTATAAAAATAATAAAGAGGCATGAGAGTCCAAGTTAAGGAATTCCTAGATTCACAAGGGTGCGTATGACTTTTGGTAACGAAAAAGACTATATTAGAAATTCAATTTTAATCCTTACCTAAAATGAATAACAATTGATTTTATAAAGACTAGGTTTGAAGAATGAATAAAAATGAGGATCCTAAAACTTATAGACTACTTAGTCTCTTCAATAATAATTCAAATATTTTCCTTTTTATGGATTTTGTGGGTGCAATCCGCTGAAAACCCTCACGAGATAACACTCGTCCTCTAGGGTAACCTAGAGGTTTAACGGCTTGTTGCACGTGCTAAGTGCAATCGTGATTCCTACGAAAGTGAGTTAGGTTAGATTAACTTTTTCTTTTCTTTGTTTTTACTCGAGGACGAGCAAAAGATAAGTGTGGGGGTGTGATTGGTAGTCAAAAGTGCATTTTTATCATCATATTTACCATCACATTTTCATATTTATTCATTTAATTCTGCACATTTATTAATAATTAGTAATTTATTGTGTGCAGGCCTCGAATTGTTATTTTAGCAATAAATAAAGCCTAAAGAGCCCAAAAGCCCAAGATCCAAGCCCATGTTTGAAGCCCAGGTGAAAAAGCGCAAATACAAAGAGTCAAAATGCAAATACAAGGGCTAAAAGTTGCAAAAATCAGAGATTAGGGAAGGATAGACTTCTATCCAACCCTAAATACCTGCAAGATGAGGATAAAAGGCCAAGATAAGAAGAAAATTCGTGAGAAGAAGATTTGAAGAAATCTGGATTAAGAGTAACTTGATTACCAAGTTATCTCGAAAATCCAGATTAAAAGGCCAGGATCAAACTTCCAGAAGCAGAAGCCCACAGGGACGGACCAGGAGAGGCCACGCGCCAAAGCGCGTGGCCCGCAGCAACTAAACTGCCGCGGAGGCGCGGCAAAAGCCGCGCATCCGCGGCAATATGGATAGAGATGGCTACCAATTTTCGTGGACAGGATTGTCCGGACTCTGTAGCCTTCTGCACCTATAAATATCACCTGCAGTGCAACGTAAACAGCGTCCAGCGTCCAGCAAAGGCCAAAGTTAGGATTTTTAGGGTTTTTAGTTTTTAGTTCTCTTTCCACTTTTGTATATTTTAAAAGCTGAGAGGAGATGATGTATTCATGGAGGAAGGGATCTGCTTGTACTGATGGTGACAGTAGGTGTAAGTGTTATTTTTCCACCATTGTTTAATAATCGAATCAAGGTTTGCTTTATTTTATGCTTGTACTATTCTAGTTTCTTGTATTCTTATTTTAATCTTGTATCTACTTCTCTCTATTTGTTCTCTAATTTCTTGCCCACCGTGAGATCCAACTGCTTCGAGAATACCTAGCCGAAGAAGGAAGTTTGACGGCCCATGGCGATGAACAGGTCTTCATAGCTTGTTTTTCATTTCGTAGAGTAGATTAAGAAGGCGGACGATCCCATAAGCCGTGCTTGTACGCCTTCCAAGAAAAGGTAAATCATCGCAACGGTTCAAACGGCAAGCAGACTAAAGAGATAAGTTTTCTTTCCTCTTCTTTTATTTTCTTTTCTTCTTTGTAGATTAAATCCACATCTTCCACAATTCTTTTCTTCCATCCATTGTAAATATCATCCATTGTAAATACCACTATTTAACTAATAAAAATAAAAGCTTTAGAGTATAACTTGCTTAACGCTTCCATCGCAGTCCCTCCCTGAGGATCACGACCCGCATAGCCCTGCTACCGCGGATTAGAACTGATTCCTCGCACGATCTATTCTTAATCTAATATTCTAATTTTTGTGTGCAGGAAATATCAGTCAACAGTAACCTTAGTAATATGCACAGTACAATAACAGAACTAGATATTACTCAATAGCCAGCCTCTAACGTCATAACAAGTACACATCACATCTGAATGAATCATCATCATGTCATCACCAATAAATGAATATCAAATCTGGAAAGTCCTCTACATGAAATATATCACCTAAACGAATCCCAATGGTCACAACTATCAATCAACAACATCCATCCCATCTTAATACAGATCATGCTACAATATAAGGAACACAGATTCTGGATAACCTCTAACTCAAGATCAATCTAAGTCTCACTCAACTAATCCAGTCATAACTGATATGTCCTCAAATACTCAACTAATAAAGTTAGGTCTAATTACTGGTCATCATTCCTTGCAATTAATATAAGTCCAGATAATCCGAAGTCATTACAGCCAACTCATATTCTCAACGGTTCCATAATCATCTAGTTCCATTACACATCTTGCAATCTGATATAATAATTATTATTCCAACATATATCCATAATCAGGCACAGCTTCCTCATTCTAACAATCTAATCCGTTTCT
The DNA here is from genome assembly GCA_038442645.1 of Agave tequilana. Taxonomy (NCBI): domain Eukaryota; kingdom Viridiplantae; phylum Streptophyta; class Magnoliopsida; order Asparagales; family Asparagaceae; genus Agave; species Agave tequilana. The sequence continues at coordinate 157,835 of JAVJIF010003108.1, read as the reverse complement.
TAAGTCTCAGGGGTTCACATTTCTATTAAGGTCAACATCAGATCCCAACACTTGACAACGTATCCAATCCTTAACATGATAAGTCAAGTCATTCCATCATATATCCATCCCTCGATATCATATACATTCATCTATAACAAACACACAACTCATGAGTGAAGTCCACAATCCATCAAGTAACCATACACAGCTGACAGACTCACTAAAGTCGACTAGGAGAAATATGTAGTCGACTAGAAGGGTTCTTAGTCGACTATATAGGTAGTCCAAGTCGACTAGGGGCAAGGCAAGTCGACTATAAAAGTAAGGCCAGTCGACTGATACAGATACAGGGTGCTACACAACTTCCAGGTCAACCCATTAGTCGACTATAGGGAAGGGTTAGTCGACTACTAAGGCTATTAGTCGACTATTAAAGATGACAAGTCGACTAACAGAGTGATACAGAGAGTTCAACATATTCTGGAAGCTATACAAGTCGATTAGGGGTCTAGAGTTAGTCGACTAATAGATGGTTAGTCGACTAATATCAAGTATTAGTCGACTAACCATGCTCTGTCAGCCACAGTCAGGTCTGGGATATATCTATTCTTCTTCCCAAAATCTCTACAATACATATAAGGCTCCAACATGCATGTCTACACTAATAAATCAAACACCCATATGGTTTACATATGGTTCCAACATCATATATATCTATACATCTACTATTTCTATGCATCCATCATATAAAATAAAGGAATGACAAATCCACTACCATACTAAGAGATCTCCATACATAAACATGTAATCTAAGTATTCTACTCAACAATTATATAACATATACAATAATAGTTGCAATCACTTAATAAAAGAGAGAAGGAGGAAGAGACACTCACGTTGGGGAAATAGGTCGTTGCCGGGCGAGTCGCTGTTGCGGTCGCTGTGGTGCCGTTCCTCGCTATCGGACTGTATGGGAGGGTGGCCAAGGTGCTGGAGAAGGCCACTGTGCTGGTCTCCGACGACGGGTTGGCGCGGATCAGGAGAACTCGCTGCTCGTCTGAACTTGCGCTGGATCTGGACAGCCGCTGCAGATCTGATCTGGGCTGCCGAGTCGCTGTTGGAGGAAGCCACGGGTTGTTGGTTGCTGTCCGGGTCTGCTGGGGAACTTGGCTGGCCTGCTGGCGGTGTTGCCGAGTCGCCGTGGAGGGGATCTGGTGCTCGTCGGAGGTGTTGCGCAGATCTGGACAAGGGGCTATCGCCAGATCTGCTACTGCCGCTGTTGGATCTCTGCTGCTCGCTGTTGGACCTGGGCGTGGGGACTCGGTTGCTGTTGCTTTCCTGCTGTCACCATGCTGCTGTTGTTGGGGGATCCGGCTGTGCATAGGGGGAAGGAGCAGCCATCAAGAAGGGGTGGTTGGTGAGGCCGGCCTGGATGGGGTGCGGCCAATGGGGAGATGGAGAGGGGGTGGTGCTGGTTCCCTGTTGGCTGCCGCAATTGGGGAGAGGGGAAAAGGTGCAGCTGTTGGATTGGGAGGAGAGAATCAGTTTAGGGATTGGTTGGGATTAGTTTAGGATTTGAGGAGATTTTGGGGGGATTAGATTAAGGTGGGATTTTGTGCTTTGACTTGGCTCTCTTGGTCTTGGGTGTGCAAAATAGAGAAATGAAAGATAATAAGAAAAGTGTGGGCTCACCTATACACATGCAAAATACAAAATAATTGTAATAACATTATCTCTTAATAATATCACAATAATTTATGATAATAATAATGGATAACAATTAGTAATAACTCACATAATAATTAACAATAATAAATAAATATACATGTACATATAAAAGTACATAAAAATACAAGTATATATATATATATATATACATTTTTAAACATTGTATTTCAAAATAAGGATATTACATTCTACCCACCTTAATAAAAATTTCGTCCTCGAAATTCAAATAAGGTAGGGAATGGTAAAAGAATCTAAAATCAAGACAGAATACAAACAAGCTTCCACATCGCCTCATTGGGACACCATGATTCCGCTGCGCGCTCTGATCTCTGCTACCGGCTTCAATAAGGAGGGATCAATCTCAGGAGATAGAATCAGGAGGAATGAATAGGAAAGAAGAATGAAATCAAGATGGACATCCAAATCACTCTAAATGAAGTATTAGAATCATGGATATCAACAGATCAAGAATGGAATTCTAAAGGGAGGACGATCAATTCCAAATGGAGTCAATATTATCAAGTGAATAGTATATGTATATTGCAGTGTCACATAACTGTCTCAGGTTACAGGTAGGAACTAGGTTCTCTTTTATGTCGAACCTGGCTCTGATACCACTCTGTAACGCCCCGATCCTAAAGATACGGGGTCGTTATGGCGACGTATATACGCGAGGATAATACCCCACGTATATACGCTAAGCCTAAATTAACCTGAACAAGTTATAATTTAAAACAGATCACTGCAATAATACATATAAGGCTACACATGATAACATATGAATAATGACAAGAATAAGGCAGTTGAAAGCGATAAAAGATAGAGTCATGAAATAACAAATATAATGACAGGCTAAATGCGATATACAAGAATCAAGGAATATAACAGGAACATGAATGCAAAAGTACCAGAATGGTGACTGGGATAAGAACTGAGTTGATATGACAAGAATCAGGAAATAATATGAAAGCTGAAAAGGTAAGAGTACCAGAATAGAATAAGAAGAAGCTCCAGCTATTCGCAAAGCGTACCGTCTCATCGAACTCCTGCACATTAGAAATAATCGTCCAATAGCTGGACGTGCAAACCCGGGTCGTCAGAACGCGACCATAATGAGTGTGTGTGTAAAGGAGAAACAGCTCGTGCAGAAGAAACCATGTGCATATATATAATAGTAAGAACAACTGCAGATAGAAAGACTAAATAACACAATAAATAACTGAACAGTAACACATATGATGAAAACATGAATACAGGTAGCAGACAAATGGCACAACTATAAATATGCAATCAATGTCAAGGCGTGTAATCATCACATATCACTAGGTTGGCATCCAACTCTGGTCATAAGTCTGGTCCTGGTCATGATAATCTGGTCAGGGTTATAGTTTTATGTCTATCACAGTAATATAATATACAGTCAGGTGATTAATGTCAGTCACAATCATTAACAGTTTATTTTCATTTATTATGTCAGCGAACAGCAATTGCCACCTGTAATAGATGCATCCCATACTACGCCTACTACATGTCTCACCGGAGTCCTAAGTTATTGAAACTGATTGGTTGGAGACATTGTCCATGTTTTAGGTGGGTCCCGTACATACCCGGGACCACGGCCTCAGTTTCCTGGCGCTGAACCAGGCCGTACCGCTAGGTACTCAGTAACTGTAACAGTAACAGTAACAGTAATCTCACTGTGAAAACAGTGGAACCGTAACAATACAGATGGGATGTCAGTCATCCCCCAGGAACCCTGCAGTGGAACCCTCAGTCGGCTGCGCAACCTGTATCCTAGGTCTACCTAAAATACAGACGCTGTCTCCTCCAACATTTTCCCAATCCCAGTGTAAGTTATTCAATTACTTTATTATTTATTCAATTCAGCTAAACCAGTCAATGTCCATATTATCTAAAACATTGGGACGATACGGTGACAGTAACAATAACAGTATAGTAACAGTAAATCAGTGATCGTATACACGGTGAACAATATCAGTAACAGTAACAGTAACAGTAACCGTGTATACGATGAACAATAGGACTGTACAGGGTGTTACGGTCAAACAATCTTGTCCCAGTAACCTTAGTAATATGCACAGTACAATAACAGAACTAGATATTACTCAATAGCCAGCCTCTAACGTCATAACAAGTACAAATCACATCTGAATGAATCATCATCATGTCATCACCAATAATGAATATCAAATCTGGAAAGTCCTCTACATGAAATATATCACCTAAACGAATCCCAAGTGGTCACAACTCTCAATCAACAACATCCATCCCATCTTAATACAGATCAGGCTACAATATAAGGAACATAGATTCTGGATAACCTCTAACTCAAGATCAATCTAAGTCTCACTCAACTAATCCAGTCATAACTGATATGTCCTCAAATACTCAACTAATAAAGTTAGGTCTAATTACTGGTCATCATTCCTTGAATTAATATAAGTCCAGATAATCCGAAGTCATTACAGCCAACTCATATTCTCAACGGTTCCATAATCATCTAGTTCCATTACACATCATGCAATCTGATATAATAATTATTATTCCAACATATATCCATAATCAGGCACAGCTTCCTCATTCTAATAATCTAATCCGTTTCTCAAGTCTCAGGGTTCACATTTCTATTAAGGTCAACATCAGATCCCAACACTTGACAACGTATCCAATCCTTAACATGATAAGTCAAGTCATTCCATCATATATCCATCCCTCGATATCATATACATTCATCTATAACCAACACACAACTCATGGGTGAAGTCCACAATCCATCAAGTAACCATACACAGCTGACAGACTCACTGAAGTCGACTAGGGGAAATATGTAGTCGACTAGAAGGGTTCTTAGTCGACTATATAGGTAGTCCAAGTCGACTAGGGGCAAGGCAAGTCGACTATAAAAGTAAGGCCAGTCGACTGATACAGATACAGGGTGCTACACAACTTCCAGGTCAACCCATTAGTCGACTATAGGGAAGGGTTAGTCGACTACTAAGGCTATTAGTCGACTATTAAAGATGACAAGTCGACTAACAGAGTGATACAGAGAGTTCAACATATTCTGGAAGCTATACAAGTCGATTAGGGGTCTAGAGTTAGTCGACTAACAGATGGGTTAGTCGACTAATATCAAGTATTAGTCGACTAACCATGCTCTGTCAGCCACAGTCAGGTCTGGGATATACCTATTCTTCTTCCCAAAATCTCTACAATACATATAAGGGCTCCAACATGCATGTCTACACTAATATCAAACACCCATATGTTTACATATGGTTCCAACATCATATATATCTATACATCTACTATTTCTATGCATCCATCATATAAAATAAAGGGAATGACAAATCCACTACCATACTAAGAGATCTCCATACATAAACATGTAATCTAAGTATTCTACTCAACAATTATATAACATATACAATAATAGTTGCAATCACTTAATAAAAGAGAGAAGGAGGAAGAGACACTCACGTTGGGGAAATAGGTCGTTGCCGGGCGAGTCGCTGTTGCGGTCGCTGTGGTGCCGTTCCTCGCTATCGGACTGCATGGGAGGGTGGCCAAGGTGCTGGAGAAGGCCACCGTGCTGGTCTCCGACGACGGGTTGGCGCGGATCAGGAGAACTCGCTGCTCGTCTGAACTTGCGCTGGATCTGGACAGCCGCTGCAGATCTGATCTGGGCTGCCGAGTCGCTGTTGGAGGATGCCACGGTTGTTGGTTGCTGTCCGGGTCTGCTGGGGAACTTGGCTGGCCTGCTGGCGGTGTTGCCGAGTCACCGTGGAGGGGATCTGGTGCTCGTCGGAGGTGTTACGCAGATCTGGACAAGGGGCTATCGCCAGATCTGCTGCTGCCGCTGTTGGATCTCTGCTGCTCGCTGTTGGACCTGGTCGTGGGGACTCGGCTGCTGTTGCTTTCCTGCTGTCACCATGCTGCTGTTGTTGGGGGATCCGGCTGTGCACAGGGGGAAGGAGCAGCCATCAAGAAGGGGTGGTTGGTGAGGCCGGCCTGGATGGGGGTGCGGCCAATGGGGAGATGGAGAGGGGGTGGTGCTGGTTCCCTGTTGGCTGCCGCAATTGGGGAGAGGGGAAAAGGTGCAGCTGTTGGATTGGGAGGAGAGAATCAGTTTAGGGATTGGTTGGGATTAGTTTAGGATTTGAGGAGATTTTGGGGGATTAGATTAAGGTGGGATTTTGTGGCTTTGACTTGGCTCTCCTGGTCTTGGGGTGTGCAAAATAGAGAAATGAAAGATAATAAGAAAAGTGTGGGCTCACCTATACACATGCAAAATACAAAATAATTGTAATAACATTATCTCTTAATAAATATCACAATAATTTATGATAATAATAATGGATAACAATTAGTAATAACTCACATAATAATTAACAATAATAAATAAATATACATGTACATATAAAAGTACATAAAAATACAAGTATGTATATATATATATATATATATATATATATATATATATATATATATACATTTTTAAACATTGTATTTCAAAATAAGGATATACATTCTACCACCTTAATAAAAATTTCGTCCTCGAAATTCAAATAAGGTAGGGAATGGTAAAAGAATCTAAAATCAAGACAGAATACAAACAAGCTTCCACATCGCCTCGTTGGGACACCATGATTCCGCTGCGCGCTCTGATCTCTGCTACCGGCTTCAATAAGGAGGAATCAATCTCAGGAGATAGAATCAGGAGGAATGAATAGGAAAGAAGAATGAAATCAAGATGGACATCCAAATCACTCTAAATGAAGTATTAGAATCATGGATATCAACAGATCAAGAATGGAATTCTAAAGGGAGGACGATCAATTCCAAATGGAGTCAATATTATCAAGTGAATAGTATATGTATATTGCAGTGTCACATAACTGTCTCAGGTTACAGGTAGGAACTAGGTTCTCTTTTATGTCGAACCTGGCTCTGATACCACTCTGTAACGCCCCGATCCTAAAGATACGGGGTCGTTATGGCGACGTATATACGCGAGGATAATACCCCACGTATATACGCTAAGCCTAAATTAACCTGAACAAGTTATAATTTAAACCAGACCACTGCAATAATACATATAAGGCTACACATGATAACATATGAATAATGACAAGAATAAGGCAGTTGAAAGCGATAAAAGATAGAGTCATGAAATAACAAGAATATAATGACAGGCTAAATGCGATATACAAGAATCAAGGAATATAACAGGAACATGAATGCAAAAGTACCAGAATGGTGACTGGGATAAGAACCGAGTTGATATGACAAGAATCAGGAAATAATATGAAAGCTGAAAAGGTAAGAGTACCAGAATAGAATAAGAAGAAGCTCCAGCTATTCGCAAAGCGTACCGTCTCATCGAACTCCTGCACATTAGAAATAATCGTCCAATAGCTGGACGTGCAAACCCAGGGTCGTCAAAACGCGACCATAATGAGTGTGTGTGTAAAGGGAAAACAGCTCGTGCAGAAGAAACCATGTGCATATATATAATAGTAAGAACAACTGCAGATAGAAAGACTAAATAACACAATAAATAACTGAACAGTAACACATATGATGAAAACATGAATACAGGTAGCAGACAAATGGCACAACTGTAAAGATGCAATCAATGTCAAGGCGTGTAATCTATCACATATCACTAGGTTGGCATCCAACTCTGGTCATAAGTCTGGTCCTGGTCATGATAATCTGGTCAGGGTTATAGTTATATGTCTATCACAGTAATATAAATATACAGTCAGGTGATTAATGTCAGTCACAATCATTAACAGTTTATTTTCATTTATTATGTCAGCGAACAGCAATTGCCACCTGTAATAGATGCATCCCATACTACGCCTACTACATGTCTCAACCGGAGTCCTAAGTTATTGAAACTGATTGGTTGGAGACATTGTCCATGTTTTAGGTGGGTCCCGTACATACCCGGGACCACGGCCTCAGTTTCCTGGCGCTGAACCAGGCCGTACCGCAAGGTACTCAGTAACAGTAACAGTAACAGTAACAGTAATCTCACTGTGAAAACAGTGGAACAGTAACAATACAGATGGGATGTCAGTTATCCCCCAGGAACCCTGCAGTGGAACCCTCAGTCGGCTGCGCAACCTGTATCCTAGGTCTACCCAAAATACAGACGCTGTCTCCTCCATCAATTTTCCCAATCCCAGTGTAAGTTATTCAATTACTTTATTATTTATTCAATTCAGTTAAACCAGTCAATGTCCATATTATCTAAAACATTGGGACGATACGGTGACAGTAACAATAACAGTACAGTAGCAGTAAATCAGTGATCGTATACACGGTGAACAATATCAGTAACAGTAACAGTAACCGTGTATACGATGAACAATAGGACTGTACAGGGTGTTACGGTCAAACAATCTTGTCCCAGTAACCTTAGTAATATGCACAGTATAATAACAGAACTAGATATTACTCAATAGCCAGCCTCTAACGTCATAACAAGTACAAATCACATCTGAATAAATCATCATCATGTCATCACCAATAAATGAATATCAAATCTGGAAAGTCCTCTACATGAAATATATCACCTAAACGAATCCCAAATGGTCACAACTCTCAATCAACAACATCCATCCCATCTTAATGCAGATCAGGCTACAATATAAGGAACATAGATTCTGGATAACCTCTAACTCAAGATCAATCTAAGTCTCACTCAACTAATCCAGTCATAACTGATATGTCCTCAAATACTCAACTAATAAAGTTAGGTCTAATTACTGGTCATCATTCCTTGCAATTAATATAAGTCTAGATAATCCGAAGTCATTACAGCCAACTCATATTCTCAACGGTTCCATAATCATCTTGTTCCATTACACATCTTGCAATCTGATATAATAATTATTATTCCAACATATATCCATAATCAGGCACAGCTTCCTCATTCTAACAATCTAATCCGTTTCTCAAGTCTCAGGGGTTCACATTTCTATTAAGGTCAACATCAGATCCCAACACTTGACAACGTATCCAATCCTTAACATGATAAGTCAAGTCATTCCATCATATATCCATCCCTCGATATCATATACATTCATCTATAACCAACACACAACTCATGGGTGAAGTCCACAATCCATCAAGTAACCATACACAGCTGACAGACTCACTGAAGTCGACTAGGGGAAATATGTAGTCGACTAGAAGGGTTCTTAATCGACTATAGAGGTAGTCCAAGTCGACTAGGGGCAAGGCAAGTCGACTATAAAAGTAAGGCCAGTCGACTGATACAGATACAGGGTGCTGCACAACTTCCAGGTCAACCCATTAGTCGACTATAGGGAAGGGTTAATCGACTACTAAGGCTATTAGTCGACTATTAAAGATGTCAAGTCGACTAACAGAGTGATATAGAGAGTTCAACATATTCTGGAAGCTATACAAGTCGATTAGGGGTCTAGAGTTAGTCGACTAACAGATGGGTTAGTCGACTAATATCAAGTATTAGTTGACTAACCATGCTCTGTCAGCCACAGTCAGGTCTGGGATATATCTATTCTTCTTCCCAAAAAACTCTACAATACATATAAGGGCTCCAACATGCATGTCTACACTAATAAATCAACACACATATGGTTTACATATGGTTCCAACATCATATATATCTATACATCTACTATTTCTATGCATCCATCATATAAAATAAAGGGAATGACAAATCCACTACCATACTAAGAGATCTCCATACATAAACATGTAATCTAAGTATTCTACTCAACAATTATATAACATATACAATAATAGTTGCAATCACTTAATAAAAGAGAGAAGGAGGAAGAGACACTCACGTTGGGGAAACAGGTAGTTGCTGGGCGAGTCGCTGTTGCGGTCGTTGTGGTGCCGTTCCTCGCTATCAGACTGCATGGGAGGGTGGCAAAGGTGCTGGAGAAGGCCACCGTGCTGGTCTCCGACGACGGGTTGGCGCGGATCAGGAGAACTCGCTGCTCGCCTGAGCTTGCGCTGGATCTGGACAGCCGCTGCAGATCTGATCTGGGCTGCCGAGTCGCTGTTGGAGGATGCCACGGGTTGTTGGTTGCTGTCCGGGTCTGCTGGGGAACTTGGCTGGCCTGCTGGCGGTGTTGCCGAGTCGCCGTGGAGGGGATCTGGTGCTCGTCGGAGGTGTTGCGCGGATTTGGACAAGGGGCTATCGCCAGATCTGCTGCTGCCGCTGTTGGATCTCTGCTGCTCGCTGTTGGACCTGGGCGTGGGGACTCGGCTGCTGTTGCTTTCCTGCTATCACCATGCTGCTGTTGTGGGGGATCCGGCTGTGCACAGGGGGAAGGAGCAGCCATCAAGAAGGGGTGGTTGGTGAGGCCGGCCTGGATGGGGGTGCGGCCAATGGGGAGATGGAGAGGGGGTGGTGCTGGTTCCCTGTTGGCTGCCGCAATTGGGGAGAGGGGAAAAGGTGCGGCTGTTGGATTGGGAGAGAGAATCAGTTTAGGGATTGGTTGGGATTAGTTTAGGATTTAAGGAGATTTTGGGGGGGATTAGATTAAGGTGGGATTTTGTGGCTTTAACTTGGCTCTCCTGGTCTTGGGGTGTGCAAAATAGAGAAATGAAAGATAATAAGAAAAGTGTGGGCTCACCTATACACATGCAAAATACAAAATAATTGTAATAACATTATCTCTTAATAAATATCACAATAATTTATGATAATAATAATGGATAACAATTAGTAATAACTCACATAATAATTAACAATAATAAATAAATATACATGTACATATAAAAGTACATAAAAATGCAAGTATATATATATTACATTTTTAAACATTGTATTTCAAAATAGGGATATTACAGTGCATACGAATCATGGTAAATTAATAGACTAGATGAGAAGTACAATTTGACTCCTTACTTTAATTGATGACATGTTTTTTGAATGGAGACTAAGTTTAGGAATGAAAAATTTGATATTCCTATAACTTATAGATTACTTAAGATCTCACAAATATACTTCAAATATTTTCTCCTTCAAAAATATTAAAAAAAAAATGCTTTTCGAAAATACTAACCTTTTCTTTTTCCTTTTTGGATTTTGTGGGTGTAATCCGCTGAAAACCCTCACGAGACAAAACTCGTCCTCTAGGGGTGACCTAGAGGTTTAACGGCTTGTTGCACATGCTCAGTGCAATCGAGTGACCTGCGAAAGTGGTCTAATAATTGATTCGAGTTAGTCTAATGATTTTGCTCGAGGGCGAGCAAAAGATAAGTGTGGGGGTGTGATTTGTCACATACATTGCATTCATGTTGTCACTTTACCACACTTGTTTGCTAATAAATGATATTAATAAGTGTCTTTTTTTCTTTGCTAAATGTAGGCCCAAATACTCAAAGGAATAAAAGGAGAACAAGCCCAAAAGCCCACTTTATTCTGAATTAATTCAGAATAAATTCGAAGTGAAGAGGTCTAGGCTATATCTTAGCATATCAAGGGGTTGAGAAAAACTCTCCTTGAATCGAGGAATCGAAGCCAGAAAATCAAAAGCCGATTCAGTCAGTGGTTGAAGCAGCAACAAGAAAACCAGCAGGAGATGCGAGCCCCACTTCAAACAAGGGGCCTCCTCCCCTTTGGTGTGGCCACGTGGCCACACCAGTGCCGCAGAAACGCGGCCCAAGCCGCGTTTTTGTAGCCAACTGAATTCAGTTGGGGGAGCGTTTGCTCCCCCAACGTTCCCGGGATCATGATTCTCTGGTTTTTGGCTATAAATACCTCTTTCAGCAGAGAAAAAGGCAGCGAAGACTAGGATTAAATTTTGCTTTTATTTTCTTAGGATCTAGGTTCATTGTTAGCTAGAAAGAAAGTTATAAACTTGCTTTTTAAGTTTTAGTCCAGCTTCAAAAACTTGTGAGAGAGAGGACTGAGAGCTTGTACTTGAAGTTTGAAGTGACATCAATACAAAAGTCGGGCCTATTTCTCTTCCACTTGCAGTACGGTATGCTTTATATTATGTCGTTGTTTTCTTCGCTTTCCATGAGTAACTAAACACTTTTTCTGGGCTAGCTATCGACACTCTTTTGCTTTCTTCTCTTCTGCTTTTAAAAGAAAAAGTCCCGATGACTCATATGCATGCCTCCCTTAAAGGCCTTTCTTTTTGAAAGTGTTCTTGAAGGCACATGGGGATGGGTATGGATAGTGAATTCACCATTCTTTCTTGAACTTCTTGTGGATTGTTTTTAATTCATTCTTGCTTCTTCGCGCTTTATGTTTTAATATCCGATTCCAACTCTTTCTTGAAGAAAAAGGACTCAAACCTTCTGCATCTTATGTGCTTTACTTAAACCTTTCTAAAGAACAAGCAACTTTAAGTTTTGCAAATGATAACTTGAGGGACTTAATACTTTAAGAGAAGAATGACAATTGAGTAGGAAGATAGTAAGCCCAGATTTGATTTCATATTAGAAACCAACATCACAACTCTTCAAGCTTTTTTACAAATCACCTTCTCCAAACCCTTTTCTGAAAGTTAAAATTTTTCTTTTTCATCTCTTTTCCTTACATTCCCTTTTTCCTAAAAAACGAACACAAATTTCTTGTTTTTAAAACGACTCATCGAAAAGCTTCCATCGCATCCCTCCTTGTGGACATGACCCGTTAGCCACAAGCTACACGGTACATTCTTAAACTCATTGGTTGTTTCTTTATTTTAGCAATCAGGAGACAAGTACTACTCCTACCCTGCTATTAGGTGTCCTTTTGGGCTCGTTCTGGACGCACCATCAAAGAAAAGTTGCCACACCTGCCTTTCAAAGGATGTCTGGGTCTGGCAGGCTTCAGCGACCTCATCTAGGAGATCGTCGTAGAGCTTGGTTGCCCTCGGATCTGGATGCTCAGCCAGGAAATCCGCCACCGCTTGACCTTTAATGGCCTTCTGTGGTAAAAAGTGCATTTCATATTGAGATAACAATAGGCCCATTTTGCCAGTCGGCCATTTAGCGATGAAGGCTTTGTCATGAGTAACCTCAAGGGGTTGACTTTTGATATGACATTTATGGTTTGACCTACCAGATAGTGTCGCATTTTCTGAATGGCGAACACTAATGCCAAACACTCCTTCTCGATCGGGTTATACCGATGTTCGGCTCCGATCATTGTTCTACTCAGATAGTAGATTGCTCGCTCTCGTCCTTGATCATCATTCTGAGCTAGTAGAGCTCCTAAAGAATGATCCATTGCTCGGACGTATACCAGGAAAGGTTTCCCGGATATTGGAGCTACAAGAACTGGTGGTTGGGTGAGGTATTGCTTGATTTTCTCGAACGCTTGTTGGCAAGCGTCGTCCAAAATGAACAAGACACCCTTCTTCATCAACTTGATGAACCTGCGGATGTACGCCAATCGTCCTTACAATCCCCTGAGTTCCTTAAGATTTCTCGGAGGTTGCATGTCCTGGATAGCGTGAACCTTTCCGGGTCTAAATGGATTCCGGTGGACGTTACAATGAATCCTAAGAATTTACCACTGGCCACACCCAGGAAGGACTTGGTGGGATTCATCTTCAATTGATGAGCTCGCATGATGTCAAAGACCACCTTCAGGTCAGCTATGTGATCACCCTTAGTGCGACTTTTCACGGCAATATCATCAACATAATATTCCACCGTTTTGCGTATTTGCCGCTGGAAAATGGCGTTCATAGCCCTTTGATATGTTGCCCCCACATTCTTCAGTCCGAAGGGCATGACGGTATAGCAGTAGACCCCTAATGGTGTCTTGAAGGAGGTGTGCTTTTCGTCGTCAGGATACATTTTGATTTGATTGTATCCTGAGAACCCGTCCATGAAGGACATTCGTTCGAATCCACAAGTATTGTCAATCATGACGTCTGTGATTGGCAGTGAGAATTCGTCTTTGGGACAAGCCTCGTTTAGATCACGGAAGTCGATGCAGATCCGGATCTTTCCATTTTTCTTGGCAACGGGGACGATGTTGGCTACCCAGTCGGGATGTTGTTCTTCCCTGATGAAACCAGAATCTATGAGCTTCCTGACCTCCGATTGAATCGCCTCCATTACTTCTGGACGGAACCGTCGCTGTTGTTGTTTGACAGGCTTTACATCCGGATTGATGTTGAGGCGGTGCATAGCCACTTGAGGATCCAGTCCAGGCATGTCTTCGTAATTCCAAGCGAAGACATTTCTGTACTCTTGAACAAGGGATATTAGATCCTTTTTCTCCAACAGTGACAAGCCGTCGCTTATGAAGATGGGTTTAGGGTTAGCCTCATCTCCTAGATTGATCTGAACAACCTTGTCTTCTGTGAGTGGCTCTCGCTGCTCAAAGCGGGTGTCCCAAAGAGCGTTTAAATGTCTGATCCAAGGATCTGTATCGGATTGGATCATTTCTTCATCTCCGTCTTCCAGGTGGCTTGTTGAAACCATGTTCACTGAAAGTTCTCTGAAGATGTTGCCGACACTAGCATCTGACTCCCATGATGATGTGCCTGAAGAGTAATCGTGACCTGACGATTCTCGAGAATCAGAGGCTGATGGAGCCGGAGTTGATACATAGCCCAACCCCCTGCGAGTCTGATGATAATAATCGGGTGCTTTTCCTTTCGGCACAAAGGATCGAAGTAGCGTTCTCCTTCCTTTGCCAAAGTTTAACCCGGGTCTGCTGGTTAGGTCATACCCCATGTTTTCATCATTCTGAGTGCCTTCAGCTCATAATGACCAAACTGAGGGGATTCCTGCTCGCTTTCTGATACTTCATGAGTCATTGGTTCGGATTCAATTCGTTCGAAGAGAATTGGTCTTTGGCCTTTCCTTCTGCTGGAACCATGAATATTGATTCTTGCGCATCGCCGACATTTCGACATGTTTTAAAGGACGATTTCACTGGTACATTCAATGATGTCAAAGCATCCATTGCCGACCAGAGATCGTCATCCACGTCGGTACTAGTGTCTGACGGTACTGAATCAGAGGCAAACACAGAAAATACGCTAAATCTAATTCTTCATTAATGTACCAACCGCCTACATCATCGACGGAGGTATTATCAACATCAGGCTTATTAATGCCCGTTACAGGTGGCTCTAACTCTCACACACACTCATCTTCCTCCAGCTCGGTGTCGGCTTCATTGCCAGAGTCTGGTTTTTCTGGTTGCGGGACCTCATCCGTCTCCACGGGATCTTGGTACAGTAAGGAGTCTGTGAAATAATTCTCGACCCCTTTGAATGGATGCCTTTCGGCAACCAACGTCTGCACCTTTCCATTCTCGTCAATATATTCATGACTTGATTGAGAGTAGAGGGAACGATGGAGTTGCGGTGAATCCACGGCCGTCCCAGCAATAGGTTGTAGGAAGTGTCGGCATCAATGATGTAGCATGTCACTTCCGACTTTAAACTTCCAATCTGGCATTTGAGCTAATCTCCCCATCGGACGGGTCCTGTTGGCATTGAACCCATAGATAGTTGTCTGGGTAGGGCTCAAACGATGAGTAGGAATGCCCAGATGTTGCATGACCCGGCGAGGCATGATGCTCAACGCGGACCCTGGATCACCTGAATGCGGTTCACTTTAGATGATCCAATATACCATGTGAAGTACAGGGGTCGATCATGCTTCCCTTTGACCTGCATATCCTCTGTCGTGAAGGTGATGCAGGGGGCGTTCTGGGAGGTGTGGAGACAATTCTCTACATCTTCCTCCTTTGGCACCTGGGTCATGAAGACCTCAGCATTTGCCAGAGCTTCTTGTAGAGCTTCTCTGGTTGACTTTGACAGCCTAAGAAGCTCATACAAGGTAATCCGTGCCGGGATGTTGGCCAATTGAGCCAGGACATCAAAGCGGTAAGGCGCCGTAGATCCTTCCGCGATGCCCTTTTGAAGGGCTCGAGAAAATCGAATCTCCTTCTGTTTCTCCACTGGTGGTTTTGTGGAGGGCTTGGTTGGCTCTGCAGCTGGTTGTGGAGGGGTTACCGCCGTTTCGCCATACTGCTTTAAGTAGGGCTGTCCTGAGCGGGTTTCTGCCACTAGCCGACTGGGTTCTGCGGCCAGAACTATTGTCTCCTCTTCCGAGTCGGTTAGCAAAGGAATATCGGTATCCGTTTCTCGAGAAGAGGCACACACCACATTGCAGGACGACGCCTTTGCCTTGCCCTTGGACTTCTTATTAGTTACAGTAGTCCATTGCTGGGCGTCTACAAGGTCAGGGTGGACCCGCATGATTTCCCCTCGAGGCGTGGGGGCAGGTATCAGGCCTTTCTCTTGTTGCTGGTGAGGATCTATGTTGATCACTCTTAGCTCTCCTTTCGGAACAGGGACCACCCCCGAAGGCGTTGGGGGTTGTCTTCTGAACTGGAGAACTGACGTCATGTTAGCCGTCACCTTCTTCTGCTCTGATCGGAGTTTTAATACCTCCGCGTCAATCAGGCCTGAAGGATGTCCTTGAAGACGTAGCAGCTTTTGGTGGGGTGTCCCAACATCCTGTGGTATAAGCAGTAATTGGGATTGTCGGTTTTACCGACTTCTTCAGGGCGCCTGGCTTCAGGGAGCTTCAGTCTATTGCTCTTGTTGAGTAGCTTAAAGAGCGAATCGACATGTTCCTCCTTGAAAGAATAGTGCTTGTTGGCGCGTGGCTGGCTTGAAGAGCCACTTGCCTTGACCGGCTGAGGTTTGGCAGGAGATTTGGTCTCCGTTGCCAAATTATCCTTCCACTTTGTCTGGAGGGATGTGTCTGGCGCGCGCCTGGTTGACCTCTCTGGCCGTGGCTTCCCTTCTTCCGCCCTGACGCGGGCAACAATCTCCTCAGCCTGTTCACCTTGTTGGACCAGCTGCTTCCAGGTGCGGCTTTCAGCAACTCCTATTTGAGTAAGGAGTGAGGTTTGGAGATTGTGGCGGCATGTTTCCACCAGGGTGACCTGGGTCATGCCGCTCGGACATCGGAGTGCCACATTCCGAAATCTTTCCACGAAAGATTTGACGGACTCTCCCTTTCGCTGTTTGGTAGCCAAAAGGGTGGGCATCGTGACTTCCGAGTCGTCTTCGAAGAAGTGCGTTAGGAATAGCTTCTTCAAATCGCCCCAGTTCTTGATGGAGCCCTCCGGGAGTTTCATAAACCATTCGAAGGCGAGCCTTTCAGGGTGCCAATGAACAGACGTGCCAAGATGGCATCATTGTCTACTACATTCCCTGTTTGGGATTTAAAGTAGTAGAGGTGTTGGTTGGGTGACCCCTTCCCATCGAATGCCTGGAGGGTTGGAGCCTTAAACTTGGTCGGGTATGGAACCAAGTCCCACTCGGCCGGATAAGGCCGGACCACTCCCACTTCCTGGAGGTCTTTACGGTTAGTGAGGGTCTCAAGGCGTTGCTCTAATTGATTCATTCTTTCGGAATGAATCTTCCCCTAATTTTGGTCGTCCTTCCCTTGCGACGAGGATTTGGATGAGGTCCAGGTGGGCTTCTCTCCATCAGGGTGCACAGACGACGAGCTTTCTCCCTTGCCTTTAGACTTTTTAGGGGGAGATTTCTTCCTATCTTCGAGCAACTGCGCAAGCATCTGCTTGAGAGAGTCGATGGATTCTTGCTGAGCATGAATCATCTCAAGTTGTTCCTTCTGGATCTGAGCTTGCAGGTCCAGGCGCCGGGTTGTCTCTTCGGGAGTGCTCGTCATGTAGGTGAAGGCCTCCTTCTCGATGGAAGAATTCGAGGCATGCGATTCTGCTACTGCAGAGTGAGAGTCCTTCACTTTGATGCCCCGGCTAGGGCATTATAATCAATCGGGGGGATGGCCCCGGTCCGGGTACGAGTGTGTCGATACACTCCTTCCGGTTCAGAGTCAGACTCATTAGAGCTGACTGCAGGCTGTTTTCCTCTGCTCCTGCTTGTCATATTCGCAGTGAGCTCTGGGTATTCAGCGTCAGAGAACCTCCTCCGTCTTTGAGAGCATCTTCTTTTGGCTGACGGGGGTATCAGGGTCAGCTGTCCAACTAAAGACTGCTGGTGCACACCTGAACCACAACGACACTCGGAGAGCATAGAGATGAGCCGTTGGCAGCAACATGATGAAGTGACCTGATTGGCACTTCTTTTCTTCGTTAAGTAATCCTCAGATCCACGGGAGGGGGATCGAAGAGATTAACCTCGCAACGTCGAAGACGGGAGGCATCCATATGCTGGACGCGGGTTTCAGGGACGCGACTTTCGCGCCGCGGCTGTAAGACGCGCGTCTGGCGTCTCTGTTGAGACGAGACGCGATTGTCGCGTTGCCGCTTAGTGCGTCGGGGCAGAAGAGTTTGAGAGGGAGTGGGTTGCTGGGACCCACGCCTATGGGGGCATACCTCTTGCGTCTGACGAGGCGCAGAGGTTTCACCTTGACGTTTGATAAGTTGGTCTTCAGAGGACCTAACTTGGGGAGTCTCGCGTTTGGGCCGCCAAACGCGGACTTCGCGCGCTGGATGCAGCGCAGCTAAGACGCCAGTTTGTGCGTTGCGTGCAACCTCAGTTGGACAATCAGAAGTTCCAACTTGAAGCTGACGCGCACGCCTCCTCTGACGACGCTCAGCATTTCGTTGCGTCGTGGAGGTGGGGAGAGACCAACGACGACCTGATGCTGGACACCAGAGATTTTAACCACGCGGGTCTCCTGAGAGACGTTGACGCGTGTGTTCCGTGCGGCGCGGTTGGTCGCAACGGCAGTTGTGAAAAACACCTAGAGGGGGGGGTGAATAGGTGTTAGTGCTAATCTAAAACTAAATGCAAAACTAAGTGCGCTAAAAACGGAAGCTAATGCAAATTATGCACAAACTAATACAATACAACAAGTGTAGCCGAATTCCCCTTGCGAGGCTCTGGACTAACTCCCCTTGATTCCCCTTTAAATGGGTTGAAGTGCTATGTGAAGCTCTTGTTGGATGAGTATAAGTTAGGCACACACACACAAGCAATCCAAGCAATGTGCACACACAATCAAGCCAAGCAATCAAGGATATAGCAATATGGATTATGCAAGGCACAACACAAGCAATTAAATATGACAAGATGAAATATGCTCAACACAAGCAAATATGATATGAATGAAGTATGATGCTTTGCACAATATAAATGAGAGAGAGTTAGAGAGACAATGGATCAATCGCAAAGACCAAGATATGTTTCGAGGTTCGAGCACCTTGCTCTACATCCCCGCCTACACCACCGTGTAGGATTTCCAATCCACTATCTCCCACCGAGGGAACCTCTACCGAAGAGGATTTGTTACAACTCTAGGAGTACCAAACTCTCTCTCAAACAACCACCTCACAACCGAGGGGTTAGGCCCGTAGCCAATACAACAACCAACAACAACACCTCTACCGAAGAGACTCACAACCAATCTCAATCACCTCACACTTGAGGGATACAAACCAATCACCCGATCACCTCTACCTAAGAGGGATACAACAATAATAAGGGTGTTTACAACAAGTGGTTCCAAAAACCACAAACTCAATCTCTCTTTCTTTTCTCTTTCTTTTCCACAAAAATAAGATCCTAAATAGATTAGGATAGGTGATAGCTCAAGTGTGGAAACTAGGTGTTTTTGGAAACAAGCAACAAAGAAAAACTACTTGGGAAATCTCTTGTAAAAGATAGAAAGTGAAAGATCAAATCAAAATCCCAAAACCTAGTTTTCTTTGATTTTTCAAAAACCCAAAACAATAAAGATTAAAATCTTTTTAGCACTTAAACTCTTTTAAAAACTTGTTTAAAAACTAGAGAGACATAGAAATTTTTCTCCTTGAAAACCTTAGCCAAAATCCCAAAGAGATGGGGTTTATATAGGCCAAAACAGAAACTAGCCATTAGAGCTGAGCTGGCAGCTCTGACAGGCAACGGTCGACCGGCCGGGTCGACCGTCCAACGGTCATATTTTGACCCGTTGGAGCTACCGGTCGACCGCCCGGTCGACCCAAATTAACAGAGAGCAGAACTCTCTGCAGCGGTCGACCGTCCGGTCGACCGGACCACTGTGCTGCAGACGTGCACAAGTCTGTGCACGTCGGTCGACCGGTGCGGTCGACCGTCCCTTGGTGCGGTCGACCGTCCCGGTCGACCGACCAGCCTGTCAGCAAAAAAATCAGATCAGAAAAATTGGGAAAAATATTTTATAAAAATCTTTTATCTTTTTCTGAAAATTCTATAAAACTTATTTTAACATTTTATATTGAAACATAAACATGTGATAAAGATTTTCAAGACATATATCAATCATATCAATTCATTTTTGTGTCTTGCAATTTTATCAAAAACCAAAACTAGTATTTTTATCAAACTTGGCTTTTCAATAGGAAATCTGATTTTTCCTAAAACTTTATAGAAATACAAAAACATGATATTTGAACATTATTAAGCATGATGCATATGGACATAGGTCCAATATACATTCACAAAATATATCACAGTTTTTGTTCTTAATTTCAAAAATATGTTTTATACCAAAACATAAAACTACATGAATAGGTACGTCAAACTAAGTTTGTATAAGTCATATAAGCATGTATGTATATAGAGCACATCTAATATACATATAAAACATGTAAACTTGTTTTGATCAAACTATTCATGAAAACCAAAATTCAAAACATGAAAACGTGTGTGTTTGTGCACTTGAGCATATCAACTATACTAAGCTTTACAAATGGATCTAAACACAAAATCTAAACTAGGATACCTAAGTCTCTTGACGATCTTCCATCTTCAAGTAGACTTGCTCCCAAACGCGATCCACCGAGTGCAAAGGTATGATCTTTAAGCTTTGGCACCGGAATCACCATAATAAGCTTCCAAACACCTTGTTGAAGCTAATCACCAACTAAATCTTGGTTAATGATCTGAAACTTAAACAATACAAGATTATTAGTAAACATAACTACATGAGTTAATCATCATCAAAACTAGGGTGGAAGGCCTTTGGGCCAACAATCTCCCCCTTTTGATGATAACAAAACTCATGGAGTTATATATGCATGGATTAAAAGTAAGCTTCAAAGAAGCTCCCCCTTAACTCATGCATAGCCAAATAAACATAATAATATGCAATGAAGGCTCTTAAAACATGAATGCACAAATATGCATAAACAATAAAGGTTCTAGATACCAATGAAATATTTAAAGCAAAGCATGCTCTAGATACCAATTAACAAATAAACATTTTCTAGATGCTCTAGATACTAATAAACATACATTAAACTTAATATATGCAGAAACATAACTATGCATATATATAAAATATGTACCAATCATGCATAAACTCTCAAATAATTCTCCCCCTTTTTGTCAATCATCAACAAAGGGGTAAACATTCAAAAACTATAAATAAAATGAGGGTAAAAATTTTTCTCCCCCTTTTTGTGTCAATCAAAACAATGCAAACAATGGTCTCCCCTTTTTTTGTCTAAAACAAAAACAAAGTCAATAAGGGTGACTACAAACATGATATCAATTAAAAATATATCAATGAAGCATCTTGATACCAAATGAAGATAAACAAAGATTAATAAATGTTATATGCTATATACATTCATGAAGAGGAAGACGCTAAGTTAGCTTCCCTACACATATGAGTTACATGAAGAAAGGAAGACACGCCCTAATTCACATAACACAAAAATATGTAATGCATAAAAGGAGATGTGAAGCTCCCCCTACACACGTGTACCACATAAGGAAGAGTTGTCAAGCTCTTCAATACAAGATACACTCAACATGAATTTATACACATATAGGCAATGTAAAATAAATATGTTTTTCTTAAACAAAATTTTGAGATACCAATTTAAAACATTTAACATAAACATCTTGATATCATTAAGAGAAATGTGTTCTTTTAAACATATGATACCAATTTGAAACTATATTTTAACATAAAGTAAGGGAGTGGAAATCAAATACCAATTGAAAGACAACATCAAAATTTCTCCCCCTTTATGAAATACCAACTAAACATATGCATAAGCTTGTTAAGATACCAATTGAAAACAAATCAAACAATAGAAATTTTTTTTTTTAAGCTTAGCATAAACAAGTATATATACGTATGAAAATTAGATACCAATTGACATTGATATTCTTGAAAGAGTAAGCATACATATACAAAACATATATGAGTATACAAAAAGATCAAAAATTGATACCAATTGAAAGTGTTCAATGATACCAATTGAAAGAATAGGGTCAAGTGTATATCTCATATTATAACGAAGAATATGAACTAGTTAAAATGAAAAGTTTTGTTAACTAGTACGAAATCCTTCAAGCAAGGAATAAATACCAATCATTTTCCATAAAATGAAATCCACATGATAATCAACACTCTAATCCAATTAAGCATAAAAATGTCTCATGAAAACAAAACATGAGCAAATAATAAATGTGAGTGTACAAGTCAAGTATGGAGATCACAATCATGAAAATTTGTTCAATTAAGTTCAATTATTCCTTTAAACAAGAAAACTAAAAATTAATATTATTTAATCTTCAAGGCATATGTATGTCTAA
Source organism: Agave tequilana (assembly GCA_038442645.1). Lineage (NCBI taxonomy): Eukaryota > Viridiplantae > Streptophyta > Magnoliopsida > Asparagales > Asparagaceae > Agave > Agave tequilana. Next base: position 135,552 of record JAVJIF010003108.1, on the reverse strand, counting down.
TACAAACCAAAGTATACATACATATCCAAGATACAAACGAGTCCACAAGGATATATGCATGAAGGCACGTGGCTCAAAAAGGATATTCATGTATATCTAATAGTTTGGACAAGGTAAACATGTACATGAAGTTTAAAAACAAATTCAAAGAAAACATGAAAAGCATGAAAAGTATGAAAATTTAGCTTTTCATAAAAACAATTTGATACCAATTCTTTTCAAGGTATATGTATGATTTGTCAACACAAGAAGTATACATACATATCCCTTAAACACACTTTGAGTCCATAATAGATATTTGCATGAAAGGCAAATGACTCAAGGGGTATACATGTATATCTTCTAGTTTGGCAAAATACACATATACATGAAATGAAAACTCATAATCATAAAAACAAATACCAAAAATGGAATACAAGTTTAAAATGTATGAATCATCAAAACTAGACTATACTAGCACATCTAATCAAACAAGCATTCAATCCCAAACATATATAGATTTGTTTGTAGCCCATCATATGTACAAATATAAATCCTAGTCTTAATGAAAACTAACATCTAAACATATATTCAAAACATGAAGTATCAAAACAAACACGAATATTATTTTGCTATATAAAACAAGCAAAGATTCATCAAAAATTCTTTTATCAAACTTCTAGGTATATGTATGATTCATCCAAATTTAACAATATACATACATATCCCAACCGTAAACGAGTCTATTAAAAGTATTTGCATGAAGGCAAAAGACTCATGGGTATACATGTATATTTATTAGGTTTGAATTCAAAATACATATACATGAAGTAAAAACATGAAAATAGGCATAGCAAGTATAAATGAAGGAATCATCAAAACTAGCTTGTACATGTGCATATAGTGGGTACAAATGAGCATGAAGTGCAAACATATAAAAGTCAATTTGTTCTCACTATGTGTACATGCATACATGCAAGTTTTGATAAAATCTACATCTAAACTAGTTTATACCACATAAAGCATAAAACAACAAAAAATCATCATGAGAAAACTAAAACATGATTACTATGTAAATTCACATGTATTAGATTCATGATGTACATTATAGCTAAACAAAAGGTGAGAACACTAAATATGGGTTCATATAAGCAAGTGTGTCTCAAATACTATACATGTATGTCAAGGATCTAATAAACATGGAATGAACATATTAATCCATAGACATCAAAAACATGCTATAAACATGAATATTGAAAGCATGTAAACAATAAATGGGAGTTAGGAATTTGTTACCAAAACCTAGAAGGCAACTCTCCTTGTCTCCAAAAACATGGTGGTCATCTCCACCAAACTTCCCTTGAAAGTGATGCATCCAATTGATTTCCTTTAAGTCCGGAACGCATCCACTCCAAGGTGCTATCACTCTCACGTCATGTGAGAGCCCACACCTACATTAAACAAAGGAGGGGTGGTCTTTGGTACCCACATCTTATTGGGTCCATGGGGGTTAGTCCCTTCTCTAACCCAAACAAAATTCTTTGCTAAATTTGAAGTATGTAATCTATCAAAGCAAAATTTAGCAAGGTGGCCCTTACGTCCACAATGTGTACATGTGTACACATGAGCATACATATGGTGATGGGTGTGTTCGTGAGGAGCATGTGTATGCCGTGGAGGGTGTGCATGCATATAGGATGGAATTTGTTTCTTTCGAACCAAGGTTTCCAACCGTGAGTGGTTCATGGCACATTGGCTCATAGTGGAGCCCAAACAATCTACCTTCTCCTTAAGCATGGATATATCATTATTAATCTTAGAAGAAGAGATACATGCATTAGGTGAAGTGTGTGATACTACCCTAGCATGGCAAACATGTGCATCAATATTATTTTGTAAAACAATATTTTTGTCTAAACAAACATACAACTCATTTGAAATAGAAATAATTTTGTTTTTCAAAGCAACATTCTCTTTTAAAACAAAATCTACTTTTGAAGATAAGTTCTCATTTTTCTTCAAAAGAACATGGCAATCATTTTTAGATTTTAAAAAATTATTTTCTTTTAGTGCAAGTTCTAATTGAGATCTCAATGAATCCCTTTCATTATAGACCTCAACCTTCTCTTGCAAAACATTGTTAAGTCTAGCATGCAAACTCTTATTTTCTTGTTCAATTTTCTTTTTCAACAATTATATTTTTCTATTAGTTTTTCACAAACAATAGAAAGTTCTTCATTTAAAGCATGGGGATCTACAATATCATCACATGAAGAGCTAGCATCATCACTATCTAGTTGAAGTTCCGATTGTACCTCAAGGGAGTCATTCCCTTGGACCATATAGCATTGTGATTCGGAATCTCCACTAGACCCTCCGGTTGATTGGCAATTGAAGCTCGGAGGTGGTGATTGTTGTTGTCAATTTGTTCCACACTGCAAAGGCGGAATCAATGTTAGAAACACACATAAGATAATCTTTAGGTAATGTGCTTCTAATGGCCTCTAGGGCTTGTGCATTGGCCCCTATATGATTGCGATCACTAAGGAAGGATTCCTTGGTAATAGCAAGATAAACTTTATGACCTAGGGTTTGCAAATAAACGGTCATCCTAATCTTCCAAACATGAATGTTGGAAGGGTCATACATAGGTGGGGTCATGAAGGCCATGGTAAACTAAATGTGTGCAAACAAGCAAATGCAAACAATAGATTAGCAAGCAAATGGATCTCACTCCTAGGATGTTAAGCCTAAGTATCAGGAGCACTAGCTCTGATACCAATTGAAAAAGAACACCTAGAGGGGGGGTGAATAGGTGTTAGTGCTAATCTAAAACTAAATGCAAAACTAAGTGCGCTAAAAACGGAAGCTAATGCAAATTATGCACAAACTAATACAATACAACAAGTGTAGCCGAATTCTCCTTGCGAGGCTCTGGACTAACTCCCCTTGATTCCCCTTTAAATGGGTTGAGGTGCTATGTGAAGCTCTTGTTGGATGAGTATAAGTTAGGCACACACACACAAGCAATCCAAGCAATGTGCACACACAATCAAGCCAAGCAATCAAGGATATAGCAATATGGATTATGCAAGGCACAACACAAGCAAGTAAATATGACAAGATGAAATATGCTCAACACAAGCAAATATGATATGAATGAAGTATGATGCTTTGCACAATATAAATGAGAGAGAGTTAGAGAGACAATGGATCAATCGCAAAGACCAAGATATGTTTCGAGGTTCGAGCACCTTGCTCTACATCCCCGCCTACACCACCGTGTAGGATTTCCAATCCACTATCTCCCACCGAGGGAACCTCTACCGAAGAGGATTTGTTACAACTCTAGAGTACCAAACTCCTCTCTCAAACAACCACCTCACAACGAGGGGTTAGGCCCGTAGCCAATACAACAACCAACAACAACACCTCTACCGAAGAGGCTCACAACCAATCTCAATCACCTTACACTTGAGGGATACAAACCAATCACCCGATCACCTCTACCTAAGAGGGATACAACAATAATAAGGGTGTTTACAACAAGTGGTTCCAAAAACCACAAACTCAATCTCTCTTTTCTTTTCTCTTTTCTTTTCCACAAAAACAAGATCCTAAATAGATTAGGATAGGTGATAGCTCAAGTGTGGAAACTAGGTGTTTTTGGAAACAAGCAACAAAGAAAAACTACTGGGAAATCTCTTGTAAAAGATAGAAAGTGAAAGATCAAATCAAAATCCCAAAACCTAGTTTTCTTTGATTTTTCAAAAACCTAAAACAATAAAGATTAAAATCTTTTTAGCACTTAAACTCTTTTAAAAACTTGTTTAAAAACTAGAGAGACACAGAAATTTTTCTCCTTGAAAACCTTAGCCAAAATCCCAAAGAGATGGGGTTTATATAGGCCAAACAGAAACAAGCCGTTAGAGCTGAGCTGGCAGCTCTGACAGGCAACGGTCGACCGGCCGGTCGACCGTCCAACGGTCATATTTGACCCGTTGGAGCTACCGGTCGACCGCCCGGTCGACCCAAATTAACAGAGAGCAGAACTCTCTGCAGCGGTCGACCGGACCACTGTGCTGCAGACGTGCACAAGTCTGTGCACGTCGGTCGACCGGTGCGGTCGACCGTCCCTTGGTGCGGTCGACCGTCCCGGTCGACCGACCAGCCTGTCAGCACAAAAATCAGATCAAAAAAATTGGGAAAAATATTTTATAAAAATCTTTTATCTTTTTCTGAAAATTCTATAAAACTTATTTTAACATTTTATATTGAAACATAAACATGTGATAAAGATTTTCAAGACATATATCAATCATATCAATTCATTTTTGTGTCTTGCCAATTTTATCAAAAACCAAAACTAGTATTTTTATCAAACTTGGCTTTTCAATAGGAAATCTGATTTTCCTAAAACTTTATAGAAATACAAAAACATGATATTTGAACATTATTAAGCATGATGCATATGGACATAGGTCCAATATACATTCACAAAATATATCACAGTTTTTGTTCTTTAATTTCAAAAATATGTTTTATACCAAAACATAAAACTACATGAATAGGTACGTCAAACTAAGTTTGTATAAGTCATATAAGCATGTATGTATATAGAGCACATTTAATATACATATAAACATGTAAACTTGTTTTGATCAAACTATTCATGAAAACCAAAATCCAAAACATGAAAACGTGTGTGTTTGTGCACTTGAGCATATCAACTGTACTAAGCTTTACAAATGGATCTAAACACAAAATCTAAACTAGGATACCTAAGTCTCTTGACGATCTTCCATCTTCAAGTAGACTTGCTCCCAAACGCGATCCACCGAGTGCAAAGGTATGATCTTTAAGCTTTGGCACCGGAATCACCATGATAAGCTTCCAAACACCTTGTTGAAGCTAATCACCAACTAATATCTTGGTTAATGATCTGAAACTTAAACAATACAAGATTATTAGTAAACATAACTACATGAGTTAATCATCATCAAAACTAGGGTGGAAGGCCTTTGGGCCAACAAGTTGTGCCTGAGACCATGCGGGCCTCCTGAGAGGCGTTGGCACGTGTATCCGGCTTAGCACAGTTGGCAGCGGCGGCGCCCGAGAGAGCCTCTGATCGGGCTTCGGGGCCATTCCCCGCGAGACCCTGCGGCAGACGCGGGTCCTGGGCTCTTGGAGCAGGAAGAGAGAAACTCTTCGTACTTCGCTTGGTCGAACTCGACAACTAGTGATTCGACCATCTTCCCCTTACGGAGGATGTCACCTTGCGCCACGATTTGCTCGTCGGTAACAAATGAAGTCCCCAGCGGAGTCGCCATCTCTTGTTTGGTATGAAGAATGGTTCGTGTAAAGTTTCCTTGAATCAACTGAAAGATTACAACGGACTAATGCTCTGACTACAAGGGAGGGAAGATGTTGAGTCTTGAATCTCCCTTTGTTTAGTGCTGGGTTCTTCGTGTGGCGATGAAGAGTGAATCTTGTTCTCCGTTGACCGGATGACCGTCTAGACCTTCGGGGATCTTCTCTTCGGCTGGTAGAAGGAGTAGCACAGCTCTGTCTACCAAAACTCTCAAAGAGAAGGTAGGCAAAGAGCAACTTGTACGCAGCAAGCTTGCTGAAGGGTTGAGCTCTCTCTTGCTTCTCTCTCTCTGTCTGCCTGGGTGTAGTCTGTTGTCTATCTCTGATCTCTTGTCTTCTCTTCTCCTCATAGCGGCGGGGCTATTTATAGAGGCTTCAGGGGTGAACGTGTCCCCTAAAAGTGCTCCACAATGAGGGGCTAACTTTCCCGCTATGTGGGCGGTGACTGGCCCCATAACCAGGGCGGTTATAACCGAGACGTGGGCCTTGGACCCTCGCGCCCTGAGGTTGAGACGCGGGTGTCGAGCCCACGCGCCTTGATGTTGAGCGTGGGTGTCGAGCCCACGCGCCTTGATGTTGAGACGCGGGTGTCGAGACCACGTGCCTTGAGGTTGAGACGCGGGTGTCGAGCCCACGCGCCTTGAGGTTGAGATGCGGGTGTCGAGCCCACGCGCCTTGAGGTTGAGACGCGGGTGTCGAGCCCACACGCCTTGAGGTTGAGACGCGGGTGTTGAGCCTACACGCCTTAAGGTTGAGACGCGGATGGCCATCATTAGTCCTGCATCTAGAACCTAAAACTCTGCCTTTTTTAATGGCTTGTCTTTAATGTTTTTTAGACAGCCTACAGGATGTCCCACCATTTCCTGCACCATAGGATAGACCGAAATCAGTAGAGCGCTTCTTGACCTGAGAGTAAGTATCAACTTGCTACCTCTCTCAGTATACCAGCAACTTGGGTTGGGTGAGCTAAGCCCAACTCGAGTCACCATTCAGCTAGCTGACCGTTCTGTGAAGATCCCAAAGGGGGAAATCACAGATGTCCTCATCCGGGTCGGGGATTTCATTTACCCCGTTGACTTCATTGTGCTTGAGACCCAACCTGTGTCCAATCTTAGGTCTCAAACTCCTGTCATCTTAGGGCGCCCATTCCTTGCTACAGCCAATGCCATAATCAACTGTAGGAACGGGTCCATGCGATTAACTTTCGAAGACATGACGAAGGAAGTCAATGTCTTCAATCTTGGAAGACAACCTAGGGATGTCAATGATCAGACATTTGAGGTCATTCTATTGAAAACCTGACCAGTGAACATGAGGAATGCATAGAGATAGAAGCTGAGGCAGAGTTTGATCTGGAGGCTGAGGATTTTAATCTAGACCAGATCGTGGATTCAGCAGTGGATTGGGCATCAAGCCCCAGTATACCCCATCTTAGGATTGAAAGCCCAGAGATTCCCTCCAATGAAGCAACACCTTCCCTAGAGTTGAAAGCCCTGCCTGAACATCTCAAGTACGCCTACCTGGCGGAAAGGACACCTTGCCAGTCATCATAGCATCCCACCTGACTGAGCAACAAGAGGACAGCTTAATGTCTATTCTGGAAAGACATAGGGAAGCCATTGGATGGACAATGAAGGACATCAAGGGAATAAGTCCAGCCATAGTGCAACATAGAATCCATTTAGTTGATGAAGCAACCCCTAGGAGGGACCCACAACGCAGGCTTAACCCTCTCATGCAAGAGGCAGTGAAGGCTGAAATTCTGAAACTATTAGATAATGGGATCATTTATCCCATTTCTGATAGCCAATGGGTAGCCCGGTTCATGCGGTCCCAAAGAAGACTGGGTTTACGGTAGTAAAAATGAGGAAAAAGAGTTGGTACAAACAAGGTTGCCTACCAAAGTTCGTGTTTGTATCGACTACAGGAAGTTGAATGCTGCTACCCGTAAAGATCATTTCCCGCTACCCTTCATCGACCAAATGCTTGAGCGTTTGGCTGGACATGAGTACTACTGCTTTCTGGATGGGTACTCGGGATACAATCAAATCCCCATTGCTGCAGAAGACCAGGAAAAGATAACGTTCACTTGCCCGTTCGGAACCTTTGCTTATAGGCGCATGCCTTTTGGATTGTGCAATGCTCCTGCAACGTTCCAACGGTGCATGCTTAGTTTGTTCTCTGATATGGTGGAACGTTTTCTTGAGATTTTCATGGATGACTTCTCCATCTACGGAGATTCATTTGATCAATGTCTTCATCACTTAGAGATAGTGCTACAAAGATCCATTGAGAAGAACCTAACTCTAAACTGGGAAAAATGCCATTTTATGGTGAGACAGGGGATTGTCTTAGGCCATGAGATTTCAAGGAGAGGCATAGAAGTAGATAAGGCTAAGGTAGAAGTGATTGCTAAGCTCCCACCACCCAAAAGCATCAAGGATATTAGATCCTTTTTAGGGCATGCTGGGTTCTACCGACAGTTTATTAAGGACTTTAGTAAAATTGCGAGGCCCTTAACTAACCTGCTCGCTAAGGACGTGCCCTTTGACTTCAATGATGAATGTTTCAAGTCTTGGGGGAGGCTTAAGCAAGAACTGATTTTTGCACCTATCATTTCTGCTCCTAATTGGGCCCAGCCATTTGAAATCATGTGTGATGCATCTGATTTTGCAATTGGCGCTATTCTAGGACAGCGCATCGATCATAGGCAGCACGTGATTTACTATTCGAGTAGGACCTTGAATGACGCCCAACAGAACTATACAACGACTGAGAAGGAATTCTTGGCCGTTGTCTTTGCATTAGAAAAATTCCGGCCCTACTTGTTAGGTTCGAAAACGGTGATTTTCACGGATCACTCGGCTCTGAAATACCTCATGACCAAGAAGGAAGTAAAAGCCTGACTGATTCGGTGGATCCTTTTTGCTTCAAGAATTTGACTTAGAAATCCGGGATAAACGAGGTATTAAAAATGTGGTTGCTGATCATCTTTCACGAATTCCGAATGCACCAACCATCCAAGCTCCGATCAACGAGGTTTCCCTGATGAGCACATCCTAGCCATTCTTAAGGAACCCTGGTTTGCTGACATCGTTAATTACCTGGCCACGGGATAATTACCCGCTGACTGGACAAAGCAAGACCAATACCGCTTCTTTGCCCAAGTACGGTACTTCTTCTGGGAAGAACCGTATCTTTTTAAGTATTGTCCAGACCAAATAATTAGACGATGCATACCCGAGGAGGAACAGAGGAGTGTGCTCAGCTTTTGTCATGATCTTGCATGCGAAGGACACTTCGGTCCCCGTAAGACTGCAGAGAAGGTTCTACAAAGTGGGTTCTACTGGCCCACTTTGTTCAAGGATTCATATCATTTTTGCAAGTCATGTGCAAATTGTCAGAAAATTGGAAAAATTTCTAGAAGAGACATGATGCCCCTGAACCCGATCCTTGAAGTTGAAATCTTTGATGTTTGGGGTATCGATTTCATGGGGCCATTCCCCAACTCCTTCGGTAACCAATTCATTTTGGTTGCTGTTGATTATGTCTCTAAATGGGTAGAAGCTGTGCCGACCAAGACAAATGACAACAAAGTGGTTGTCAAATTTCTTAAAGATAACATCTTCTCCCGATTTGGCACCCCGAGAGCGATAATTAGTAATAATGGATCACATTTCTGCAACAGAGTTTTTGAAACTCTGATGCGAAATATTCCATCAATCACAAGTTATCAACCCCGTATCATCCCCAGACAAATGGGCAGGTAGAAGTCACCAACCGACAGATCAAGCTCATTCTGGAAAAGACTGTCGGACAAAACCGAAAGGATTGGTCGGTTAAGCTCAATGATGCATTGTAGGCTTACCGTACCGCATTTAAGACAGTTCTGAGGATGTCTTCTTACAGACTCGTGTTTGGAAAAGCCTGTCATCTGCCAGTAGAATTAGAACACCGGGCCCTCTAGGCAATTAAGCAACTCAACTTTGACCTGACCAAGGCCGGTGAACTTAGGAAACTGCAGATTTCTGAATTAGAGGAGATACGGAATGAAGCTTATGAGAATGCACGAATCACCAAGAGCAGGACCAAACTTTTCCATGACCAATTCATAACCCGGAAAAACTTTGCCCCGGGAGATAGGGTTCTGCTGTACAATTCTAGGCTTCATATTTTTGCGAGGAAGCTGAAAACTCGTTGGTCGGGACCGTTCATTGTGCGCACTGTTTTCCCACACGGTGCTGTGCTTATTGCAGATCCTAAAAATAACACGGAATTTAAAGTGAATGGGTAAAGACTGAAACCCTTCTTGACCACTGAGCCTATGATTCCAGATGACACTTTTTGCCCCATCATACACCTAACCCCAACAAACAGCCAAAAAAAAAAATTGTTTATATGCTTACCCCTTGTACATTCTTTCGCCTATTTGCACTTGGCCGGCCCGAGTCCACGAAGATGGTAACATCATTCCTTCCCCCTATTTATTGCATTTGCATTTCCATCTGCATTCATTGAGGACAATGCATTAGATAGGTGTGGGGGAGTGCTAACACTTTTCTTTTTCTTCTTTCATACTTCTTTCAAAAAAAAAAAAAAAGCTCTGACTGAAAAGGGATTTCATACTCTTTATAAAAATACCAAAAGACCGTAGGAATTACGGGAACCTTAGTAATAAATCTTTATTTTGTGCATAGGTAGTAAAAAGTGCATATTTATTACTACATTTACTATCATATTTCCATATTTATTATTATAATTATGCACTATTACTAATGTTTTATTATTTATTGTGTGCAGGCCTTGGGTAATTAAAAAATAAAGAAATAAAGCCTTAAAAGAAGCCCAGAAGCCCAAAAGAAGCCCATGTCCAAGCCCATGTGCAAAATTTGCAATTACTAAAAGAAAAGGAAAGGGATGGACTTCTACTCAACCCTAGTTGCTTGCAAGACAATCCTAAAGATAAAATAAGAAGAGTTTAAAGATAAATTCGGATTCAGACTGTATATGTTTTAGTATTCAGATCATAACGTTTGCTACAGATATTCAACTCCGATGATTGAAGATGCTCCAGATTGAAGTCCTACAACTCTTATGTTGATCAAACTTTTCAGTTCAGTCCGCAGATAAGCCATATTCGGAGATCAACATGATAACAAGTTGCAGGACAGATTTGAACTTCTATGGATAAGTCAAAACAAGTTTGGAGATAAAGAAGAATTCAAATTCAGAGATATTTTACTTCTCTTATCTTCATACACTTCTTATCCTCTGATTTTCTCCTATAAATACCCCTGCATAGCAACAGAGGAAGGGCAGATCTCAAGGACAGAAAATCCAAAAACAGGAGCTTAGGGTTTTTCTTAGGCTAACTTGTAACTTGTAATTTAGGTTATGTTTTTATTTTCATTTTCTTTTGTAATTTTTGTAACTGAGAGGAGAGGATGCTTTCATGGAGGAAGGAGTTCATGCTTGTACTGAGATGACAGCGGTGTAAATCTTACTTTTCCTCCATTGTTAATTGAATCGACTCGAGGTTTGTTTTTGTTCTTTTTATTTTATTCTTGTTTTATTGTGTCTCTATTTTTGTTCTATCGTTGTTCTTCTATTTTTGTTTTATGTCACTGTTTCTTTCTCTGATGACTTGCAAACCGTGAGATCTTATTGCTTCGAGACTGCCTAGCCGAAGAAGTGCCCTTGATGGCCTATGGAGATGAACAAGCCTTCTCTTTAGTTTGTCTTTTCTTTTCGTAGTGTAGATCGCGAAGGTGGACGATCCTATACGCCATACTTGAACGCCTTCCAAGACAAGGTAAGTCGTTGCACAGAACAAAGGTAAGCAGGTTGAAGAGGTAGGTATGTGTTTAATTTTCTTTCTTTTATTTCTTTAGTGTATAGATCACCACTTCTTCCACATCTTTCCAAATCCTTTCCCGACTCATTGTAAATACCGCTTCTATTTCTCCATCTTCTTAACCTACCGCTTTCTTTCTAACCTAACTTTTCCTTTTAATAACTAAAAGAAGAAATTTTTAGAGAACTTACTTAAACGCTTCCATCGCTAGTCCCTCCCTGAGGATCACGACCCGCATAGCCATTGCTACCGCGGATTAGAATTGAGCACCTTGCACATCTTGTTCTAAATCTAAAATTCTATTTTTGTGTGCAGGTAAAATCTCAATCAAAATTTTTGGCGCCGTTGCCGGGGAGGGACGGTAAGTTTTTCTCTAAAAAAAATTATTAACTAATTCTTTTATTCTTTCTGTTTGCAGGTTTGGAGAACAGGAAACAGCAGCAAGGACATATAGCAACTCTGTGCCTCTGCCCTCGAAGGCAGAGCAGCAGAGCCTACTACCTTGCCGCGGATCCGCGGCAATAGCCGCGGATCCGCGGCAGTAGTAGAGAACTACTTACTGAATTTTCTGCAGGTTTGCTGCAATCTAAAATTGATTTGTCAGCTCTGTTATATTTGTTCTGTGATAAACCTGTATACTGCTAATTAATCAACAGTAAAATACTTGTTGAAAAAGATAAAAAATTGATTAGACGTTTGCATTTTAGGCACGTGTCTTTTCAATTCATTTATTTTTACTGTTGAAGAGTGCTGGAGCAAGGTACGTTCGCATTGTATGTAGAATAGAACTCATCTCTTGGTTGATTTTCATTGCTTTGAGTGAATCTTATTTACATATCTTGTACACTTGCACAAACTTATCTTACTAACCCATAACAAGATAAGGTGAGGATTTAATCACCCTTCCTTGGCCCAAAAATCATATTCCAAGCACTCACTAACCCAAGCCTAACTAAAAATAAGTAGACGTTGGCCCTAGGGACTTCTCGGACTCAATTAGGAGATTATCCTAAGGGGGAACAGTGTTGGAATTTGACTCCTGCCAAATCAGTATCTAGGAAGGGGGTTGAGGGCCGAAAGCCCGAAGATTGGTGGTTATTTAATTAAGGAACATCTTTGACGGAAAACCTCCCACCACTCTTGCCCTGACCTGGCTGATTAGCTTGTGATCAAAGTCTACATTATATCTCCCGTGGACAGTCTAACCAGTTAGGAGTCGTCTAGGTCATAAGTCTGCCCTAACTTAGGTTAGAATTTTTTTCTTTTTTATTTGTTTGTTTTCTTTTTCTTTGTTTGTGTTTGTGATATGGCTTATAACAACAATTTTTTCAATTTTAATAATAATCCATATTACACCCAAACCTCTTTTTCGGATATTACCACCCAGCATATCATAACTTTAACCAACCTAGTGTGCCGGAATGTCTTATCCGAATGAATATAATCCATGCCCCCCATCTTATGACCATAATTTTTATAACAATTTCAACTCTTCACAGAGTCCATGGGGTTTCGCTTCCCCCGAGTCAAATTTTCAACCAACTTGTCCTCCGTATCCACCTTGTCCACAATATTTCCAAGATTCATACTCAGATCCACCAATTAGAATAGAAAACCATCTATCTTGGAAATGATGAGTATGCATGAGTCCAAGCAACGATCACTATCAATCTTAGACATGATGATGCGTGAGTCCACCGACTCACAACTTCATCACGATTACACTTCCTCTTTTCAAGTCCAATTACAAAATGATGCACCAATTGACTATGAAAAGATGCTTAAAACCATGACTCAGGCTAGATTAGCTCGTGATCATGAAATAGATATGATGGTTCAATCTTTACGTTCTCACCGTCCGGCCAATTCTGCTTTCGCTGACCACTCTCTTAGAGCCGAAGAGTCACGTTGCTTTGGACAACAAGATTCTAATTCAGTACCATCATTTGAGCTTGCCGAAACTCCAATTGATAGTTTGGCAAGTTATTCCTTTCCTGAAATAGAACTTGAGCATGAATATGATCCTGATCTCTGACTTGGTGATTCAATTTTACTTCCTGATTCAATAATGACTCCGGTGTCTCCACCTGATTTTACTTTTCCCGAGTCAACATTGGATCCTATACCAATACATCATGAAATTGAATCACCCATTTTTGATGATCATATTGAACTTGACCAATTTTGCAATTTTGAAAGTCACATGGATAAATTGGCAAGTTCTCATTTTTATGATAATGAGCTCAATGAGAAATGTGACCTAGATTCTTAAATCTGTGATCAAGTTCAAATTTCCGAATCACTATTGACTCTTGTTTTGTTACCCGACTTAGGTAATCTTTTAGAGTCAGTCTTGATTCTCACACCTATCATTCCTGAACTTGAATCACCAATATTGAGTCACATTCCATTGTGGGAAGATTATTGTGGACTTGAGCTTCAACTTATTGATTTGGACCGACTTCCTGAACTTTGCCCGACTCCTGAACCTTACTTGATTTAAGTTTCTTTCCTAAGTCGGTATTCGTTCCTGTACCTATGACGTCCAAGTCAATCATTCCATCTTTCACACTCCATTCTGGGACAAGACGGTTGACAAATTTGACTCCGAAATCAGTTATGAAATTTGGAAATTAGATGGGGTCAACTATATAATAAAAATCCTTAATGAACACATCTTTTTAGTGGGTTATATTAGAGTAATTTCTGGTGGGTTCCCCCGAATTCCACAAAAAGTAGATTGGGCCGCATTTCGTGGACCAATTAGACCACCACCGGACCACCACCTTGAGGTAACTTCTGCCTTCCCTTCTTCTTTTTCATGCATACATGCATTCATTCATACATTGAGGACAGTGCATGAGATAAATGTGGGGGTGGGCTTCACTAACATACTAACATAGTTAGAAACTAACAAAAATTTTCTAATAAAAAAAAATTTGCTAATAAAAAAAATTTTATAAAGAGGGACAATACTTTGAATTATCTTTTGAAAGAAATCTAAATTAGTCTTCAGAATTAGGAAAATCATGATTAGGATTTCTAAAAACTTGGTCAAAATAAATAAATTGTTGAATTTTTAGGTATAGGAGGAGAAATTGAATAAGTAGTTAGTCTTAATTTTACCTTAATGAAATATGCCTACCTAATGCATATCTAGGATTCTAAGACAAAGACCCTTGTGCCTCATATTAAAAAAAAAAATTCACCAATTAAGCTGGATACATGTGCCTCAAGAAGCATAAGTATTCATGCCTAAAGGTGAGTTCTAAATAAAATAAAGTTCTTAGTTTTGTGGCCTAGTTCACTCGAATTTGAGTCCGCGGGGTGTTTTCTCACCTGGTGCCCTAAAGCCGACTGGTTTGGGAGCCACCGACTTTAAGTTCGCTACATGGGTGGATTAGAAAGCCAAAGAAAACTGAGAAATATTATATATGTATTAAAACATCTAATAGTCAATTAGTTAGGTATGAGGGCCTCAAGAAGCCTTGATGCTTACACGAAAAAAAATTAGATGAGTTATGCATATTAAAAAAAAATTAAACAAAGAAAGAGAAATGAGAGTCCAAGTTAAGGAATTCCTAGTAAAAATTCATAAGGATGCATATGATTTTTGGTAACGAAAAAGACTATACAAAAATTCAATTTTGATCCTTACTTAAAATGGATAACAATTTACTTTATAAAGACTAAGTTTAAGAATGAATAAAAATGATAATCCTAAAACTTATAGACTACTTAGTCTTTTCAAAAGTATTTCAAATATTTTCTTTTTCATGGATTTTGTGGGTGTAATCCGCTGAAAACCCTCACGAGACAACACTCGTCCTCTAGGGTAACCTAGGGGTTTAACGGCTTGTTGCATGTGCTAAGTGCAATCGTGATTCCTACGAAAGTGAGTTAGGATAGATTAATTTTTCTTTTCTTTTCCTCTTTCTTTTTGATTTTTACTCGAGGACGAGCAAAAAGATAAGTGTGGGGGTGTGATAGGTAGTAAAAAGTGCATATTTATTACTACATTTACTATCATATTTCCATATTTTATTATTATAATTATGCACTATTACTAATGTTTTATATTTATTGTGTGCAGGCCTTGGGTAATTAAAAAATAAAGAAATAAAGCCTTAAAAGAAGCCCAGAAGCCCAAAAGAAGCCCATGTGCAAAATTTGCAATTACTAAAAGAAAAGGAAAGGGATGGACTTTTACTCAACCCTAGTTGCTTGCAAGACAATCCTAAAGATAAAAGGAGAAGAGTTTAAAGATAAATTCGGATTCAGACTGTACATGTTTTAGTATTCAGATCATAACTTTTGTTACAGATATTCAAATCTGATGATTAAAATGTTCCAGAAAGAAGACTTGAAGACCTACAACTCTTATGTTGATCAAACTTTCAGTTCAGTCCGCAGATAAGCCATATCGGAGATCAACATGATAACAAGTTGCAGGACAGATTTGAACTTCTATGGATAAGTCAAAACAAGTTTGGAGATAAAGAAGAATTCAAATTCAGAGATATTTTACTCCTCTTATCTTCATACACTTCTTATCCTCTGGTTTTCTCCTATAAATACCCCTGCATAGCAACAGAGGAAGGGCAGATCTCAAGGACAGAAAATCCAAAAACAGGAGCTTAGCGTTTTTCTTAGGCTAACTTGTAACTTGTAATTTAGGTTAGGTTTTTATTTCGTTTTCTTTTGTAATTTTTGTAACTGAGAGGAGAGGATGCTTTCATGGAGGAAGGAGTTCATGCTTGTACTGAGGTGACAGCGGTGTAAGTCTTACTTTTCCTCCATTGTTAATTGAATCGACTCGAGGTTGTTTTTGTTCTTTTATTTTATTCTTGTTTTATTGTGTCTCTATTTTTGTTCTATCGTTGTTCTTCTATTTTTGTTTTATGTCACTGTTTCTTTCTCTGATGACTTGCAAACCGTGAGATCTGATTGCTTCGAGACTGCCTAGCCGAAGAAGTGCCCTTGATGGCCTATGGAGATGAACAAGCCTTCTCTTTAGTTTGTCTTTTCTTTTCGTAGTGTAGATCGCGAAGGTGGATGATCCTATACGCCATACTTGAACACCTTCCAAGACAAGGTAAGTCGTTGCAACAGAACAAAGGTAAGCAGGTTGAAGAGGTAGGTATGTGTTTAATTTTCTTTCTTTATTTCTTTAGTGTATAGATCACCACTTTCCACATCTTTCCAAATCCTTTCCCGACTCATTGTAAATACCGCTTCTATTTCTCCATCTTCTTAACCTACCGCTTTCTTTCTAACCTTACTTTTCCTTTTAATAACTAAAAGAAGAAATTTTTAGAGAACTTACTTAAACGCTTCCATCGCTAGTCCCTCCCTGAGGATCACGACCCGTATAGCCATTGCTACCGCGGATTAGAATTGAGCACCTTGCACATCTTGTTCTAAATCTAAAATTTTATTTTTGTGTGCAGGTAAAATCTCAATCAATAGTCCCTACTGGACTGAAAGGTGAGACTTGGCTATCTGTCGGTTCAGAGGTAACAAGGACATAACCGATTGTGAAGCCACCAAGCTCGAAATTTTGTCATTCACAGGTGACGAACTGGACATAATGACAAAGGAATAGTCCCTACTAGACTGAAAGGTGAGACGTGGCTATCTGTCGGTTCAGAGGTAACAAGGACATAACCGATTGAGAAGCCACCAAGCTCGAAATTTTGTCATTCAGAGGTGACGAACTGGACATGATGACAAAGGAATCATTCCACTGGGGGAAATAAGACTTGATTATTAATTCCATGGGGATTTTGATATCTCCTTCAGATGTTATTTGGAAGAAATTGTCATAGGTATATTATTAACGTGACAACCAGAAAAGTCTACTGAGGACTGATTATTAGAAATCCGCCGGGGAGCTAGGAAATGAGTCCCATAGGAAATCATGTATCAGAGAGCTTTGTGGGGACTTGTAAAGCAACTTGCCAGAGGTGTGATGTTAACTGACAAGGATTCATTTACTGTTAGAGGTGCTTGAACATAACAGTAATTTGAGTGGACCTGTCATTCTGTTGAAGAGAATGACAAGGGGGTTTATTCACTGGGGATATTGGTTTTATCCATTGGGGAGTAGATTATAGTCTTGCTATCAGAGGTTTAGTATTAACATGATAGGTTAGACTCCTCATTTTGTAGGGATATGAATACCTTTGTATGTGGTCTTACCATTCATGGATGGGAATTGGTAAGTGATTTTGGAGAGGGAATCAAATGGGAACAGGTCCCTTAGGATTTTTAGCAAACCCTCAGCCGTCAACGGATTTGATATGCCTTTACCAACTACCGTTTGAGTCGGGCTAGCCATGCTATTCCCCTCAGCATGATGAGTTGTCGAGGACTTATGTTAGGCTTAAAGGCCAACATTATCCTTAACTGCGGAATCAAATGGAAACAAGTCCCTTAGGATTTTTAGCAAATCCTCAGCTGTCAACGGATTTGGTATGCCTTTACCAACTACCGTTTGAGTCGGGCTAGCCATGCTATTCCCCTCAGCATGATGAGTTGTCAAGGACTCATGTTGGGCTTAAAGGCCAACATTTTCCTCTATCTTAACCGTTAGAGGTGTTGGATTATTTGGTTACTGTATACGTAACCTTGATTCTTCTTTGAGACAACCAGTGTACAATCAGCTCGATACTGGTTTATGTTTATATGATCTCGTTTAGAGAAAGAGAGGAGCGCTCCTTCTGCATATCTTGGATCTGAAGGTCTTGATCAGAGGTGTAACGTTAACTTGATCATGAGAAGGATCTTATCAAGGATAATACTTCTTTAAGAACCTGCCGTTGATCGGCATCATGAGTAAATCACCATCTGAAGTCATAAGGCGATATGCCGTGTTTGAATAGACCGTTTCTATTATAAACGATCCTTCCCATTTGGGTTGAAATTTGCCTTTGGTTTTGTGCGTCATGATCATCGGTCGTCTGACGGCTAAAACCAAATCTCCTTTCTGGAAGACTCTTTCCTTGACCTTCTTATTGAAGGCTTTTGAGATCCGGGGTTGATACAACTCAATGTGTTGCTGAGCTTGTAACCGCTTCTCATCTAGGACTTCGAGTTCTTAGAGTCGCAAACGATCGTTATCCTCCGTTGTCATCTTAGTCATCAAAGCGACTCGTAATGACGACATCTAGATTTCTAACGATATGACTTCTTCGCACCTGTATACCAGAGAAAAAGGTGTATTACCTGTCGGGGTCCGAATTGTGGTTCGATAGGCCCAAAGACATTCACTAAGCTTCTAATTCCAGTCTCGCTTATTTGAGAAAACGAACTTTTTGAGTAGCTTAATGATTGTCTTGTTGAATGCTTCCACCAAGCTGTTAGCGGCAGGGTTATAAGCAGTTGATGCTACATTCTGAATTTGGTATTTATGACAGAACCGATAGAATACCTGGCTTGCAAATTGGGGACCGTTATCATGAATAATCCGCCTAGGGATACCAAATCGATGGATGACATGGTGTTTTATGAAATTAACCACGTTAGAAGTTTTAACTTCCAGCAGTGGTATAGCTTCTTCCCACTTTGAAAAGTAATGGGTTATTGCTAAGATAAACCGATGACCTCTCATTGAGGAGGGGCTGATCGGCCCTACGACATCGATTCCCTACGCTTCAAATGCCATGAAGTAATAGTTGGATGAAGCAACTCTGGAGGCTGATGTATGAAGTCTGCATGAATTTGGCAGGCCTTACACCTCCGTGCATATTGGATGACATCGGCTATCATGGTTTGCAAATAATATCCAAGCCTGTGCAATCGGTCCTTAGTTTTTGACCTGACTGATGAGCTCCGCATATGCCGTCGTGCGCTTCTTTAAGCACTTCTTGTGCTTCTAAATTAGAAAGGCAATGGAGGAGGATACCGTCGTATGAACGACGGTAAAGTGTCTTCAGAGTTGGATCATAGTAAAAGCGGAGAGACCTTCGCCTGATAGATGCCACTTCTTTAGGGTTATCCGGCAGCAAACCATGCAAAGCATAGTCGATGAGGGAAAATCGCCAATCTCTTAGTTCAAGATCCGTCGAGAATTATAGACCTCTTTGGTTCTCAACATATGTTTAGAGCAGACAAGGTGTCGAGTCGCCACTGTAAGGTGATACTTGGTGTCGACTGGTAAGGCTAGCATTATTGCTAATGCAGCCAGTGCATCGGCCCTAGTATTCTGAGATCGAGACACGTGGCCGATGTAAAAGCCATCAAATAAATTAGCCATTTTGATGACTGCGTGATGATAAGGTACCAAGTCTTCGTGACGACCTCGTACTCGCCTTTAACCTGATTGACAATCAGTTTTGAATCACCATAAGCTTCAAGGTAGCGTAACCCCATTTTGTGAGTGAGCTAAAGACCAATGAGTAGAGCATTATATTCTGCCACATTGTTGGAGCATAATTCCATCAGAGAAAATGCCTAGGAAGGGACATGATTCTGTGGTGAGATAAACACGATCCCACACCAGAAATGATCTTGCCTTTAGGGCCTATTCGTGATGCTCCATCGAAGAACATCTGCCAAACTTCATCCTCTGAAGTTATATTAGATTCAAAGACTTCATCCAGAATGTCTTCATAAAGTTTTGAGCTTTCTGGAATCGGATGAGCAGCCAAGAACTCTGCAAGTACCTGGCTTTTAACCGCCTTCTTGTCGGCCCAAAAGGTTACACTCTCCATTTGTTTAGAGTTTTGATGATAACAAAACAAATAAGAGCTATTTGGTACTAATTAGTTTGTTCAAGATAAGTTTCAGGTTAGTACCATATTTGGAGGCCATTGCTTAGGTATTGCAAGAACTTCTAGGTTAATGGAGCAAAGAAGGCTTTTTGCACATCAAGAATGGAATATAGAAGAGAAGGCTCTAGCAAGGCGTTGCATGGCTCAAGATTTCAAGATTGCTCAAGATAATTCATTAGATTTGTTTCTAGTTTTATAGTTTTGTTAAAGAATAGTGAATAGGTTTGAAGCTTTATCACACACGTTTTTGCACACATCTTATTTCCATATATATTCCCTATAATATGTACAAAATATTTTTGTATACAATCTTCTGCCTACAAACTCATATTTATGTTTTATATATATCTCTATTCAAAAATGTTTTGTTAAAAATCAAATTCTCTTCAATATTCTATTCCAGTTTTGCCTTTTGACCTGAGCTGGTCGACCGACCGGTCGACCGCACTATGACAGGTCAGAGCGGCCAACCGTCACAGTCGACCGAAGGTCTGGCAGTGTGGTGCGTATTCGTGTGCACGTTTGTCGGTCGACCGACCGGTCGACCGAACCCTGTCGGGCGACCGAGCGGTCGACCGAAACTTGCCTGACTGCAAGTCGTTTGCTCTCTGTATTTTTCGGTCGACCGAGAGCCGGCAACAACTCTATTGTTTGAACTCCGGTCGACCGACCGATTGACCGAGAGAGCCGTTTGAACAGTAACGGCTATTTTTCTGACCTGTTTTATTTTGTCCTTTTCTCTCTAAATTGTGTTTAAGAGATATTTGCTGATCTTAATACTTCCTAATTAGCCTTAAGTGTGGTTTATCCTTAAACCCTAGCCCTCTACTATAAATAAGGTGTTTAGGGAGAGGTTCATTACAAGAAAAATTTGCAAAAGTTTCAAAAGTTAAGGCTTTCAAAAGAGCTTTGTTTCTTGGTTTTTGTGCTGAAAATCTCTCTCATTTTCTGAAGTGTCTTTCAAAACTCTCTGATTTCATTTTCTTTTTCCACTTACATACAAGAGCTTCAATCCTACTCATTGTTCTACAAGGATTTTGTAAGGGAAGAGAATTTTTCAAAAGAGAGTTTGTGGTCTTTTGATCACCAAGAGAGAACTTGTACTTGAGATTGAGGAGTTGGGTACTCCGGTATATTTGTAACATCTTTGTGAAGTTATAGTGGTTAGAAATCCTTCTGGGGAAGGCGGGGACGTAGAGCTGGGTGCTCGAACCTCAGAAAAATTCTTGGTGTTTACGTTTGGTTTACTTGCTCTTGCTTATTGCTTTACATTCATTGCTCCTACTACTTGCTTCCTACTCTCATTGCAATTTTTATTTGTTTCATATTCATATTGTCAATCAAAGTCTCATACAACAAGATTGCATTGTGCACCTCAAACTCATATCCAGAGGAATCACGAGGAAGGAGTTCAGAGCCCTTCACGGGGAATCCGGCTTCTAGTCTTGTTTTGGGCGATTGTTACATCATAAATTTTAATTGTGCATTGATTAGCATTATCACCTATTCACCTCCCCTCTAGGTGATTTTCAATTAGTATCAGAGCTTGGACTCTAGGTTTCACTTAACATCCTTAGAGAGATCCTTAAAATTTTCTAATCAACATTTGCATCCATCCATTTATTCACTAGTAAACATGGCCGATAACATCAAAACCCCTCCTAAATTTGATGGACTTAATTTCCCTATTTGGAAAGGTTAGGATGACTATTTTCTTACAATCTTTAGGTAGCCTAGTTGCTAAATCCTTGACCAAACCTATGTTGTACCTGATAGTGATGAAAGCACTTGGACCGAATTTACCTTTAGAGAATATGAGGCTAACTCAAAGGCTCAAAACTCTCTCCTAACCGCCTTGAATGAGGATGACCTTACACGGGTAATACATTGCCAATCCGCCTATGAGATTTGGCAACATTTGTTGGTCACACACGAGGGGACATCACAAGTAAAGAGAGCTAAGATAGATCTCTTGAGGTCCCAATATGAATCTTTTAAAATTATTGATGATGAATCTATTAATTGCATGATTACAAGGTTTACTAAAATCATCAATACTCTTTCCTCTTTAGGTGATGATATTTCTAATGACCAAAAGGTGCGAAAAGTGATTCGGGCTCTTCCATCTTCATGGGAGATAAAGGCCACCACCTTGAAAGAGTTGAATGACAAGGACGAAATGGACCTCATTAGTCTCATTGGAAACTTGAAGACTCATGAGATGGAAAAGAAGGCAAGAGAAGAAGCCGCTCCTCTAAAGAAGAAATCCATAGCCTTCAAGTCTTCCTCCACTCTTGATGATGAAGAAGAAGATGAAGAAGAAGATGAGGAGCTCTCCCTTCTTGTGCGAAACGTGAAGAGAATGTACCGTAAGAACAAACTCAACTTTAGAAGGAAGTTTGAAGGAAAAGAGGAGAGAAGAATCATTTGCTACAAT
Organism: Agave tequilana; assembly: GCA_038442645.1. Lineage (NCBI taxonomy): Eukaryota > Viridiplantae > Streptophyta > Magnoliopsida > Asparagales > Asparagaceae > Agave > Agave tequilana. The sequence continues at coordinate 113,138 of JAVJIF010003108.1, read as the reverse complement.
TGCCGAAAGCCTAGACACATCATGGCGGATTGCCCGGATTTCAAGAAGAAATGACTTCCTCCTTCAAGCCAAAGAAGCCGGTCGAAAAGAAAGCCTACAAAGCCACATGGGATTCGGAAAGCGAATCCGAAGACGAGGTGGACACGGCGAACATGTGTTTCATGGCAAACACACAAAAGGTAACCCCACAACCTCTTGATGAAGATGATGAATTAAGTGAAGAAGTTCTTGTACATGCTTTTGTTGAACTCTCAGAAACCTATGATAATAAAAAGATTGAATGTTCTAAATTGGAAAAGGAAGTTGCTTTTCTTAAAAATCAACTTGCTATTGTTTCTAGAGAAAAAGATGAAATTTCTTCCAATTTCAAAGATTGATGAAAAAGAAATTCTTCATTAAAAACTAGAATTGTTGATTTTGAAAAGATTTTGAAGGATTGTGCTTTTAACACTAAGAAACTTGAAGAAATGTTTTCTAAAAAGCACACTTCTCATGCTAAAGATTCTCATGTTAAGATTTCTCATGCTCACACTTCACCCAACACTCATGCTAAATCCACACATGCTCACAAGTCTCACACTCACTATGCTTTTAAATATGATAGAGTATATAGATGTACTTATTGTGGTAAGAATGGACATTTGGCTAAGTTTTGTTATGACCAAGTAAATAGATCAAATAATCTTGTTGGGTTCATGGCACTAACTCTTTAGGACCCAAGAAAATATGGGTACCAAAATCAAGTCCTAAATTATTTGATGTAGGTACACACCAAGGCTCCAAGATGTAAGGAGCGGTGGTACCTTGATAGTGGTTGTTCAAGACATATGACATGGGACATCAATAACTTTACAACCCTATCAAGGTACATGGAAGGTGGCACCGTCACCTTCGGGGATGACTCTAAGGGCACTATCATCGGTATAGGTAACATTCAAATTGGTGCATATCCTATTATAGAAAATGTAGCTCTTATTGATGGTTTGAAGCATAACTTGCTTAGTATTAGTCAACTTTGTGACTGTGGACTTAAAGTTATTTTTGATGATTCTTCTTGCAAGATTTTTGATGTTAAAACTAATGATTGTATTCTCACCGGTTTTCGTGACAATAATGTTTATATCATTAACATGCTTAATTTAGATTGTTCTACTAAATGCTTGAATGCTTTTGATGAAAATTCTTGGCTTTGGCATAGAAGATTAGGACATGCATCTTTTGATCATCTTTCTAGGATTAATTCTAAGGAATTGGTGAAGGGTATACCTTACTTGAAGTTTGAGAAAGACCGCATTTGTGGTGCGTGCCAACTTGGGAAACAAACCAAGTCTTCCTTCAAACCAATCAAGGATATCATGTCAACTAGGCCATTAGAATTAATTCATATGGATCTTTTTGGACCAACTAAAACTAAGAGTTTAAATGGTAGTAGATTCGCATTTGTTTTAGTTGATGATTTTTTCCGTTTCACTTGGGTTTTCTTTTTGGAACACAAAGATCAAACTTTTTCTCATTTCAAAGTTTTTCGAAAAAGGGTTGAAAAAGAAAAAGGTTTTTCGATTTTGAAAATAAGGAGTGATAGAGGTGGTGAGTTTGTTAACCAACTCTTCACGACTTATTGTGATGAAAAGGGAATCAAGCATGAAATGTCATGTCCTAGAACTCCACAACAAAATGGAGTTGTAGAAAGAAAAAATAGAACACTTCAAGAGATGGCTAGGACCATGATAAGTGAATATGACCTCCCTCAATATTTATGGGCCGAGGCCGTAAATACCGCATGCTATATTTCAAATCGTATTTATTTGTGTAAGAATTCTTCCAAAACATCTTTTGAAATGTATCATTCTAGAAAATCAAATGTTGCATATTTTAAAGTTTTTAGATGCAAGTGTTTTGTTTTGAATACTAAATATAACTTGGGTAAATTTGATGCTAAGGCTTATGAAGCAATCTTTGTTGGATATTCTATTACTAGCAAAGCTTATAGAGTATTCAATAGATCTTCACTTACCATTGAAGAATCCATGCATGTTAAATTTGAAGAATCTAATGTGGTTGTTGAGAATGTTGTAGAGATTGACCCATTAGGTGAAGACATGAAGAAACTATCCTTGAAGGACTCACCCGATCAAGAAGAAAAGTAAGAACCCATTGGTGATGTTAAGAGGATAAAGAGGAAAGCTCTCAACCGCTTCCTAAAGATTGGAGATACGCTACAAATCACCCAAGGAACTCATTTTAGGTGATGTCTTTAAAGGGGTAACAACTCGCTCCAAACTCCATGACTTATGTGGTAACTTTGCTTTCATTTCTCATTTTGAACCCAAAAGCATCCTCGAAGCCGAGGCGGACTCATATTGGTTGCTAGCCATGCAAGAGGAACTCAATCAATTTGAGCGCAGCCAAGTTTGGCACCTTATTCCTAGGTCCCACGATAGACCAATAATTGGTACTAAGTGGATCTTTAGAAACAAGATGGATGAGTCCGGTAATGTCATTAGGAATAAAGCTAGGTTAGTGGCCCAAGGTTACACTCAAGTTGAGGGAATTGACTTTGAGGAGACCTTTGCACCCGTAGCACGGCTTGAAGCCATACGGATGACACTAGCTTTTACATCTTTTAAAAATTTTAAACTTTTTAAATGGATGTGAAAAGTACATTTTTGTATGGTTTTATAAATGAAGAAGTTTATGTTTAACAACCTCCCGGTTTTGTTGATCATGTTCATCCCAATTTTATTTTTAAACTTGATAAAGCTTTGTATGGATTGAAACAAGCTCCAAGAGCTTGGTATGAAAGGCTTTCTAGTTTTCTCATTTCAAATGATTTTGTTAAAGGCAAAGTAGACACAACTCTTTTCACTAAGCATGTTGATAATGACTTTTTAATTGTGCAAATTTATGTTGATGATATAATTTTTGGTTCTACTAATGAGTTTTTGTGCAAGACGTTTGAAAAGGTTATGCAATGTGAGTTTGAAATGTCTTCCATGGGTGAATTGAATTTCTTTCTTGGACTCCAAATCAAGCAATTGCAAGATGAGAATTTCATATGTCAAGCCAAGTACGCAAAGGAACTCGTAAAGAAGTTTGGACTTAAAGGCTCTAAAGTTTGCAACACTCCCATGGCAACTACAACCAAGCTTGATAAGGATGACCAAGGTAAAAATGTTGATATTAAATTATATAGAAGCATGATAGGTAGTCTTTTGTATTTGATGGCAAGTAGGCCGGACATAATGTTTAGTGTGTGTCTTTGTGCTAGATTTCAATCGTGTCCCAAAGAGTACCATCTTATTGCGGTAAAACGCATTATTCGTTATATTAAGGGCACAATTGGAATGGGTCTTTGGTATTCGAAAACCGGAGATTTCTCTATGACGAGTTATTCGGATGCCGACTATGCGGGTTGTAGAGTAGATAGAAAGAGTACTAGTGGGACATGTCAATTTCTTGGTAATTGTCTTGTTTCATGGTCCTCTAGGAAATAAAATTCCGTAGCTCTCTCAACCGCTGAGGCAGAGTATGTTGTCGCGGGGGCTTGTTGTGCATAAGTCCTTTGGATGAAACATACTCTCCTTAATTATGATTTGCATTTTGACCATATAAAAATATTTTGTGACAATACTAGTACTATACATATGACAAAGAATGCAAATCAACATAGTAATACCAAGCATATTGAGATTAGATATCACTTTCTTAGAGATCATTTTGAGAAAGGTGATATAGATATTGATTATGTTCTACGGATTTGCAACTTGCCGATATTTTCACTAAACCACTTGATTTTGCTAGATTTTCTTTTATTTGTGGTGAACTTAATGTTTGTGTTATTGAATAAAAATGTTTTCTTAACCCTTTTTGATGTATAACAAAAAGGGGGAGAATGAGTTTATATATGTTTTTGGTTTTTTTTGATGTGTTTCATGAATTCTTGTATTTGAGGTCAAGTGTTTTGCAAGTGTTTTATTTTATGGTTTTTAGTTTCATGACTTTTACTTGCAAATTGCATTGTTTTTCCTTGTTTAAATATGGCACAATTTGAGAGGGAGCTTTCTCCTCCCCTATACTTTTGCTCATAGCCTATTTGTTTTGTCATCATCAAAAAGGGGGAGATTGTTGGCCCAAAAGGTTACACTCTCCATTTGTTTAGAGTTTTGATGATAACAAAACAAATAAGAGCTATTTGGTACTAATTCGTTTGTTCAAGATAAGTTTCAGGTTAGTACCATATTTGGAGGCCATTGCTTAGCTATTGCAAGAACTTCTAGGTTCATGGAGCAAAGAAGACTTTTTGCACATCAAGGAAGGAATATAGAAGAGAAGGCTCTAGCAAGGCGTTGCATGGCTCAAGATTTCAAGTTTGCTCAAGATAATTCATTAGATTTGTTTCTAGTTTTATAGTTTTGTTAAAGAATAGTGAATAGGTTTGAAGCTCTATCACACACGTTTTTGCACACATGTTATTTCCATATATATTTCCTATAATATGTACAAAATATTTTTGCATACAATCTTCTACCTACAAACTCATATTTATGTTTTATATATATCTCTATTCAAAAATGTTTTGTTAAAAATCAAATTTCTTCAATATTCTGTTCCAGTTTTGCCTTTTGACCTGAGCCGGTCGACCGCACTATGACAGGTCAGAGCGGCCGACCGTCACAGTCGACCGATGGTCTGGCAGTGTGGTGCGTATCCGTGTGCACGTTTGTCGGTCGACCGAACCCTGTCGGGCGACCGAGCGGTCGACCGAAACCTGCCTGACTGTAAGTCGTTTGCTCTCTGTATTTTTTGGTCGACCGGTCGGTCGACCGAGAGCCAGCAACAGCTCTATTGTTTGAACTCCGGTCGACCGACCGGTCGACGAGAGAGCCGTTTGAATAGTAACGACTATTTTTCTGAGCTGTTTTATTTTTCTCCTTTTCTCTCTAAATTGTGTTTAAGAGATATTTGCTGATCTTAATACTTCCTAATTAGCCTTAAGTGTGGTTTATCCTTAAACCCTAGCCCTCTACTATAAATAGGGGTGTTTAGGGAGAGGTTCATTACAAGAAAAATTTGCAAAAGTTTTAAAAGTTTAAGGCATTCAAAAGAGCTTTGTTTCTTGGTTTTTGTGCTGAAAATCTCTCTCATTTTCTGAAGTGTTTTTCAAAACTCTCTGATTTCATCTTCTTTTTCCACTTACATACAAGAGCTTCAATCCTACTCATTGTTCTACAAGGATTTTGTAAGGGAAGAGAATTTTTCAAAAGAGAGTTTGTGGTCTTTTGATCACCAAGAGAGAATTTGTACTTGAGATTGAGGAGTTGCGTACTCCGGTGTATTTGTAACATCTTTGTGAAGTTATAGTGGTTAGAAATCCTTCTGGGGAAGGCGGGGACGTAGAGCTGGGTGCTCGAACCTCGGAAAAATTCTTGGTGTTTGCGTTTGGTTTACTTGCTCTTGCTTATTGCTTTACATTCATTGCTCCTACTACTTGCTTCCTACTCTCATTGCAATTTTCATTTGTTTCATATTCATATTATCAATCAAAGTCTCATACAACAAGATTGCATTGTGCACCTCAAACTCATAGCCAGAGGAATCACGAGGAAGGAGTTCAGAGCCCTTCACGGGGAATCCGGCTTCTAGTCTTGTTTTGGGCGATTGTTGCATCATAAATTTTAATTGTGCATTGATTAGAATTATCACCTATTCACCCCCCTCTAGGTGATTTTCACTTCTGAGGGACAAAGAGCATGTCGTACTGAGACAGAAGGAGGGCCCACTTAGCTAACCTAGAATTCAGTGATCATGATTTCGTCATGAGAAGACTCAAAGGATTCACTCTGAAAATGACATGTATGGTTTGGCCGACCAAATAATGTCGTGTATTCTAAATAGCAAAGACAAGTGCTAAGCATTCTTTCTTAATAGGATTATAGCGAGATTCCGCCCCTATCAGAGTCCTGCTCAGATAATAAATAGCTTGTTCGTGACCATTATCGTCTTTTTTAGCAAGCAGAGCACCGAGAGAATAGTCTATAGCTTTCACATAAAGCAAGAACGGTTTCCCTGATGTGGGAGCTACTAAGACTAGAGGTTTTGTGAGATATCTTTTGATATCTTTGTAAGCTTCTTGACAGGCTTGATCCCATACAAAAGAGACACCCTTTTCATGAATCGGGTGAACGGTTGACAGCGGCCTGAGAGATTTGCGATGAATCTTCTGATATAAGCCAGTCTACCTTGTAGGCCCCTAAGTTCTTTGAGATTCTTAGGTGGATGCATGTTCTGAATGGCTTTGACTTTGTCCGGGTCAAGATGAATTCCTCTAGATGTAACAATAAATCCAACGAATTTGCCACTCGAAACCCCCAAGAAGGATTTTGCCAGATTCATCTTCAGTTGATGAGCCCGCATTATGTCGAACATCGTTCTCAAGTCATGAAGGTGGTCACTCTTATTGCGGCTTTTGACAGCAATGTCGTCGACATAACATTCTACCATTTTTTGGAGGTAATCACGGAAAATCATACTCATTGCCCGCTGATAAGTTGCTCCCGCGTTCTTTAACCCGAAGGGCATCACGGTATAACAGTATATCCCCAACGGTATTCGGAATGAAGTATACTTTTCATCCTCTGGATACATCTTAATTTGATTGTACCCTGAAAAGCCGTCCATGAAGGACATCTTTTCGAATCCGCAGGTATTTTCAATCATGACATCGGTGATGGGCAGTGGGAATTCTTCTTTAGGACAGGCTGTATTGAGATCACGGTAGTCGATGCAGATCCGTATTTTCCCATTCTTCTTGAGAACGGGAACGATATTAGCAACCCAATCTGGATGCTATTCCTCCCGTATGAAGCCGCATGCAATGAGCTTATGAACTTCGACTTCAATAGCCTCCATAATGTTCGGGCGAAACCGACGTTACTGCTTCTTGACTGGCTTGGCGTCAGGTCTGATGTTCAGACGATGCATGGCTACTTGTGGATCAAGTCCGGGCATGTCTTCGTAGTTCCATGCAAAGACATCTATATACTCCTTTACAAGTATCATCAATTCTTCTCTGTCTGTGAGTGATAAGCTTTCACTTATAAAGATGGGCTTAGGGTGATCTTGACTACCCAAGTTAACCTGGATCACCTTGTCTTCAGTAGGTGGTTCGCGTTGTTCGAATCGCTTTTCCCACTGGAGATCCAATTGCTGAGCCGATAGTTCCTCATCAGTAGCTTCTGCTGGCTCTAATTGGCTGCTTGAAGTCATATTAACAATGAGCTCTTTGAACACCGTTCCCACACTGATGTCCGAATCCCATTCGGAAGAAGAGGCAGAGTGTGATGGGATTGGTTTGTTTTCTTCGGATTGAACCGTTGCTGGGGTGTAGGTGTAATGTATCCCAACCCCCTGCGTGTTTTATCATAGTAATTTGCCGGTTTTCCTTTTGGCTCAAAATTACGCAGGAAACCACGTCTTCCTTTTTCGAAATTCAGGCCATTCCCACACTGCAAATTATATCCCATTTTCTTCATCATACGCTGTGTTGATTGTGCATAATGGAAAATTTGCTGGGTCTCTGAGTCTGAACTTGAATCCGCGGCTGCAAATCTTTGCAGTTGGGCTTTACCGACCCTCTTTGAATGGAGGAATCACTAAAACGGATCCTTCTATGGATTTCACGGGTGTACTTGATGCACTTGGTTTATGTAAGGGCGTGTGCAGAGAACTATCGTAACGGATTCATGCAATTCGACACTCACAGGATAGTCAAAGGAAATATTGTCATTAATTACCCATTCTCCCTCATCTTCAGAGAGAGTGTTACATTGAGGATTATTAAAACATGCTATAACTGGTTCACTGACCAAAATGGCTGGCATGTCTGCTTCAGACTCTGAATCTGCCTTATTGCCACTATCATCGTCGTCCGGCGATGATTCTTCTGGTGTTTTGTCGACCTCCTAATATAAGAGAGCATCAGTAAAGTAGTTCTCCACCCCTTTGAATGGTTGCTTCTCAGTGAAGACAGTTCGTACTGTTGCATGATCTTTAACATACTTGAAACACTGGTGCAGAGTAGAGGGAACGACCCAGTTAGCATGGACCCAGGGTCGTCCTAGTAACAAATTATATAACGTGTCAGCATCAATGACATAGCATGTTACTTCTGACTTCAGGCTCCCTATTCAGCAACGGAGTCAGATCTTTTCAAGTGGGTGACTACTCCTTGCATTAAAGCCGTATATTGTTGTGGTGGTTGCAGACAACCGATATAGTGGTATGCCGAGAAAGTAGAGGAGCCTTTTGGGTATGATACTGAGTGCAGACCCCGGATCAACCTATACCCTTTTAATGCATGTCGAACCGATATATCCGGTGTAGTACAAAGGTCGATCGTGCTTGTTATCCTTGAGAAGCATATCCTCCGCTGTGAAGATAATAGCAGGTACCTTTGATTGCACAGATGGCATTCAGGGCAAGAAGACTGAGTGTCATCTTTAGGGATTTCTGGCATATATGTCAGGAATGACTCTGAGTTAGCCAGTGCATCCCTAAGTGCTTCTCTTATCTCTTTCGAGAGACAAAAGAGCTCGTGTATGGTGATACGAGCTGGTATATTAGCCAGCTGGGTCAATATATCAAAACGAAAGGGCATGTTAGGCCCTGGGCCTGAAGGTTTCTTCAGGACATGGTCAAACTGGATTTCTTTCTGCTTCTCTTTTCCGTTGTCAGAAGTGGAGCTGGTTGCAATATTTGTATTGATGTCATCTGCTGTTGTGTCTCGTCAGTAGCTTTCTCATACTGTTTTAAGTAAGATTTTTCGGATCGAGTACCTGTCGGCTGAGATACATCAGCCTGCATCGTGCAAGCGTGTTTTTCCCCTTCAGAACCGCTGAGAGAAGCTGATGTGAGATTGCCATCATCCGACAGGATGGAAATAACATTGCAAGATTTGCCCTTCGACTTGGATTTCTTCGAATCCCATTGTTCGTCCTGGACGAGATCTGGGTATATCCACGTGATTTCTCTATTTCTAATGTCAAGGGAACAAGACCCTTACTCTCTTGAGTTTTAGCTGAAGGATGCTTCACTTCCAACCGTGGTGCAAGGATTGGAAAGGTCCCGTCAGGAACTGTGACCTTTGGGGTTTTGCCGAACTCGAGAGTCACCATGTTTGCAGTGACTTTCTTTTGCTCTAATTTCAGAGTCAGAACTCCGGCATCGACCAAAGCTTAAATTTTGTCCTTGAGGACAAAGCACTTATCAGTAAGATGATGAACCATCCTATGAAAGAGATAATAGTTGGGATCGTTCGTGCGTCTCATTTCAGTAGGGCGTCGAACGTCTAGTAGCTTCAGCTTATTCCCTTTGTGGAGTAAATGGGATATTGCGACTACTTGCTCGTCTTTGAAGGAGTACTGTTTCAGAGGAAACTTAGACTCCAGATTATTGAAAGCGTTCTTCTTGGCCTTCGAATGAACATCCCCTGACAATTCAATAGACATAGCCTCTTTGCCTTTAGCTTGGGAAGACTGCGCCATGTCGCCGCGCCCCTTATTATTCATACCACATTTGCCTTTAGGGGTAGATGGTTCGAACTTCTTAGCCGACTTTTCGGCTATCTCAGCTTGTTCAACTAGTTCCTTCCAGGTATGGGTTTTGACAGCTCCCATGCGAATCTCCACTTGGTCGAGGAAATTATGCATGCATGTCTGCAAGAGCATGGTCAATGGCATACCTGCTGGGCACATCAGAGATAAGTTTCTGAACCGTTCAATGTAGTCACGGACGAATTCACCCTTCTTTTGCATGGTAGAGAGGAGTTTATCTATGGTTACCTCGGTATCGTCCTCATAGAAACGAGAAAGAAATCGAGTTTCCAGGTCGATCCAAGAATTGATAGAGCTCGGAGGGAGGCTTCGGAACCAGTCGAATGCTACCCCCTTCAGGGTGCCAATGAACAATCTGATGATGATAGCATCATTGTCTATAACATTACCGGTCTGAGACCTGAAGTAGTAGATGTGCTAGTTTGGCGATCTCTTACCATCATACGTATGTAACGTTGGTGGCTTGAACTTTGTTGGGTATGGTACTGAATCCCATTTCAAAGGGTAAGGACAGACTGTCCCTACTCTATTTAGTTCATCCCTCTGAGTTAGGGATGTGATCTGAGCTTGGATGCCTTTAAGAACTTCAGCGTCCATAGAAGAACTTTCCTTTGACTTCTCAGTCTTTGGTTGTTCATCGCTATGATGTTCTTCCTCATCATGGTTACTCACGGTATCATTGTTATTCTGGTTAGTGAGGAGTTGAGAGAGCATCTATTGAATATTGTCTAAAGCTTCCTACTGAGCCTAGAGGTTTGCTCTTGAGCTTCCAACTGTCGACGGAGGTCATCATTACCATTATCAGCCATATTCACTGATACTCTATCTGTTCGTAACGAGCTGACTGTTGCTGAAGAGACATACCCACTGTCTTTGTCCTCCTCATCAGACCATTAGAATAATCTTCTCATTAGTTCTGGCGAGGTTATTGTGGTTGAGAAGGATGGTTGTTCGTTATTGTAGGGTATTGCGACCCTAGATTTGGTGTTTCGGAAGACGCCTTCTTCATGCACCAAGACTTGGCGTAATCCCGGACTATAATCCGGATCTAGAGAACTGGAGGGAGCGGCATCCGACGCTAGTCTGTCCTTACTTGGCTCTCGTTCCCTTCCGATCATATTGACGGATGCAGAGGGCAAATCTTACGATACGCTCCTTTTGCGATGCTTCACAGGATCTTATTCTGATAGTCGATCAAAAACTGATCGTCGGTTTAGAGGAGTGGTAGGGATTGGTCCCAGGCATCAATGGACTGAATGGACCGTCACCAACTGACATCCCACTTGTTGACAACAAGAGGGAGAAGTCTGGGGTAAGTCTAACTTCCGTTTGTTCGTTAAGAACTCTCGCAAGTCAGACGTAGCCGGGCTTAAGCAATTTAGCACAGAGGCTCTGTTGGATTGCGCATAGGATGATGCCCTGTTCTTTTTATCACTGTAGAGGTGATTAGCACTAGATAGTGATTTAGCTCTAGCTTTGCGGCTAAGAACTTTGGGAACGCCCTTAGGCGCTGAAGCTGCATAAGCACCGCTATCAACACCCAGGGATAATCCCTTAGCTCCGCCGTGAAGAGCGAGCTTAGTGCTTGAAAAACTGGGGAGCGGGACACATTGTAGTGCTTTGTCCACTACCTTGCTGCGAAGGAGGTTAGCATTGGTGGGTACTTTAGTTCTAGCCTGGCGGCTGGGAACTCCGCGCGTACCCTGAGGTACTGGCGTTGTGTTTGCCACGCTATCAGTAGCTTCGCTCATAAGAACGAGGTTGGAGCAAGGAGTTACTGCTCCTGAATTAGGCGAAGGTATAGTCACCGTTTTAGCTTCGCGGCTGATAGTCTCAACGAAGCAGGCAGGCATCTTGCCTTTATCTTCGCGGGACAGGCGGACCTGTGGCGTAGCTACGCCTAAAACTTCATATAGAGCTTTCTGCTTTAGCCTCCATATTTGCTTTGGAAGAGGAGACTTAGGTTCGCAAGGAACCTGGCTAGCCACATGCGAGGCTGAGAGGAGTTGGGAGGAGTCCAATTTCTGGTCCAAAACCTTGGCCATTGTGACCTTTCTATGCTTCCGTGCGTGGAGCATTGGACCACATCTAGAGAGGAGTTCTTCGAATTTTTCTTGGTCGAAATGAACGACCAGGTTTTTCGAAGGTACCAGGCTCAAGATTCTGACCCTCTTTGTTGCGCCAGAAGACCGTAGTAGGCTTGCGGAGAGCCTTATCTGTCTCGACAGAGACTTGCTTCGAAGAATTAGCCAGAGGGGTTCCGGCTATGCCGACTTCCTTGTAGTCGCGCGTAGGTTCTTGGCCAGAGTGAATGGCCAGCGCCTCAGCAGTAGACCTGAAGGTTTGATCATCACATTGCGACACTTGATTCTCAGCAGTGGAGAATGCATTCCCCAGCGGAGTCGCCATCTTGTTTTCTATTGATTTTTACAAAGGGGAAAACTTACAAAAAAGTGTCGAGGAGTGAAATTAAAAGTAATTCTTTGCAAGAAGAAGATTACAGGTAGTCTCTTCTGAGATTTCTGGGGAAGTGTGCTAGTAGGAATCTGATCTGCGCGCGATCACTTTATCCCTTTGACGATGCGATCGATCAGACAATCGGACTGCCGCCTGATTGGATTCCCTTCTCGTCTGGTTTGGGGAATCAGAGAACAGAAGGTCAGTAGAACCCTCTTACTTTCCAAGCTGCTCCGCTTAGGAATTCCTTCTCGCCTGGTTCCGAAAATTCCTTGAGAGGGAGGAAGATCTTAGGGTATTAGCACCCTGATTAGAGAAGTGATTCTCTGAATCTTGAAAGTAAGAGAGTAGATCCCTGTCCTTAACCGTCTCTCCTCTCTTTTTTTTGAGCCTTTGCTTTCTAGCTCCCGCCCCTCTTCCTCTCGCCCCTGGTAGGCTATTTATAAGGAGGAGTAGGGGTATAATCGCCCTGAAAATCTGGAAACAGATTGGGTCAATCTGTTTTACATCCAGTAAGTAACCTCGCCGCGAGGCTAGAATCAGCTTCTGCGAAGCTAGGAATAGCTGATCTCTTGATCCGCTCTGTTAAATGAGGGATACTCCCTTGATTCTTTCCAAATAACTGAAAGATCTCCCCTGATCTTCTCACTTGATTGGGAGAGTCAAAAGATCATGGCAAACAACTGCCAAATTTGATCTCAATTAGATTTGATCTCATCTAGAGATTTGATTGGTCAAAGGTAGCCATAAAAGACCCGCAGCGAAGTCGTTTCGTTGAGCTCATGACGGAACTGGGAGAAGCATCTGGCGAAGTTAAAAGAAAGCTCTTTAGCGGAGATGGATAACTTTGTGGCGAAGCTACCAATTACCCTTTTGCGCAGCTGCATGGGCTTCGAGTGAAGCTAACTCTCTGCGAAGTTAACTAAGCATTTCTGTGCGAAGTTGTAAGTTAGCTCGCAGCGAGGCTGTGAAAGATCTTCCTGCGATGCTAAGCAACTTTGGCTTCTTATGTGAGACTCATCTCGTGGGCTTGTGTGAGACAAAGTGTTAAGCTCACTTAAGGTCTCTAGACCTGCTTGGGCCTTCTCACGAGCTTTTCTTAGCTTACTGTCTGCTTCACTAGATCAGTAGAGTCTAAGTTGTTGATTCGTTCCCTCTTAGATGGGTAAAGAACTGGCCGTCGGCTTGTCTTGCCACGTGTCTTTTGTAGATGTCAACATGCTAGACATTGTTCAGGCCAGTTAGAAATCTTGTCTTTTTTAGAGTGTCAACATAGACATGACAAAACAGTAGCTAGTGATATAAAGAAAGCATTGAAGTGTTTGTTTAACATGGTTATGTGTACCTTTATATGCTCATGCTTTATCAATATTTATTATATTGCTTATGTTGTTCTAGCATGATGAATATTGATATTTGCTATAGTAGATAACACACAGATAAAGATATATACATGTTCAAGTTAAAGAATTTATAAAGAGCTCATTTAATTGCGTATATAGTTCATGCTGACAACAGCCAGATCAAAGGAAGACTATTGTTTGGCGGAATTATGTACGGCGTCAGATACTTGATGTGGGTAATGCAAGTGGGAGAACTTTGATGTGTGGTAATCGGCCCAAAAGAAGGTTGTCACACTATAGGCCATATTACACTACCCTCATCAACTAGTCCGACGGCGGAATAAGAATCCAAATGCGTAGATTTGTATGGCTCATGCATATTGCAATCGGCCCAAAAGAAGGTTGTCATTATGGCTGGGTTATTACATATATTATATGGTCGATATAGGACCAATCTTATAAAGGGACAGTCGGCCCAAAGGAAGGTTGTTCTCTTACATAAGACCTAGAATTTTGGGGTATCTATATTGGGCAGTACAGTATTGGCATAAAGAGACATAACTTGTTCTGAAAGTTTGCCCGGCAACTCTATTGGTTAAACTGGTTACATTTTCTGAAATTCACTTTTTTATGGCTATTGTAGTAGAATTTTGTTAATGCAATGTTTATGTTAAATTGATCAGAAATTGTATGCTTATGTAGTTTATATTGAATGGTACAAACTTTAAGAAGTGGTAAGACTACGTAAAAGATCGTTCTTGCATTCATGGCCCTAACACCTTAAGGACTGATGGACCCCCTACTATCACTAACAAAAGTTCAGTTAAAGAAAAGGCCAATTATGATAAGTGGAAGAGGTCTTATAGGGTGTGTCTAATGGTCGTAAAGCACACCATCCTCTAACTATTAGGGGTTCTATGCCTGATAAAGTTAGTGCTAAAAGTTTTTTCAGCTGAATTAGCCGACTGTTTTATTAAATCGGATAAAGTTGAGACCATCACGCATCTTAGCAAGCTGATAAATGTGCACTACAACGTCAAAGAAAATATAAGAGAGTACATTATAGAAATGTCCAATCTTGTTTCTAAACTAAAGGCACTGAAATTGGAACTCTCTGAAAAGATTTTAGTGCACATCATTCTTATCTCTTTTCTTGCACAGTATAACCCTTTTCAAGATTATTTATAATGCTTAAAGAAAAAAGTGGACTCTCATTGAGTTTATAAGTCATTATGTCTGAGAAGAAGAAGAGAGATTGAAATAAGAAAAGACAGAAAGTGTTCACTTAGCATTCAGGGTAATACTTCTAATATGAGAAGGAAAAGTGTAACTAAAGGGAGAAACATAAACGCCACCACAGTAGCTGATCCTAAGTGGCAAAAGTGCAGAAGAAAAAACCTAAGATCATTGTGTACTTCTTTTGCAAGAAAGTAGGCCACCTCAAGTAGGATTGCATAAAGTATCAGAAATGGCTAATAAAGAAGGGTATATCTCATATTAATGTTTATTCTGAAATTAATTTAGTTTTAGTGTCACCCCATACATGGTGAATAGATAATTCACATAAGCAATTCAAGGCAGAACTTCCAAACCCAAAGAAGGCCTAGCCCAGCTCAGCGATACATATATATGGGTGACGTAAATAAAATTGCAATTGAAGTTGTTGGAGTTTGTAAGCTTAAATTAGATTCTGGTTTTTTGTTTTAAATTTGGATAAGACTTTATATGGATTGTCCTTTTAGGCGGAATCATATTCCTATTTCATTGTTAGACAGATCTGAATTTATTATCACTCTTGGTAATAAAATATTTAGTCTACTTTTCAAATCTAAAGTTGTTGGTACTAGAATTCTGATTGATGGCTATATAAATTGAAACCTCATGCTTCATTTCCTGAATCTTTATATGTAAATAGCCTATACACTCAGCGAACATTAATTAAATAAACATTAGGAAGATTGGTGCAAGACAGAGTTCAAGAGTCTTAAATTTGGTGTATACAGACATTTGTGGCCCATTTCCTACAGCTTCCTGGAATGGCCACAAATACTTTTTCACTTTTATAGATGATTACTCTCATTATGGGTACCTATACTTGTTTCATGAGAAATTCTAATCATTGGACATGTTTAAAATCTATAAAGCTGAAGTTGAAAATCAATAGAATAGAAAGATTAAAGCCGTAAGATCTGACCTTGGTGGTGAGTACTATGGCAGATACGACAGATCAGGTAGATGTCCAGGACCTTTTGTCAATTTTTTGGAAGAATGTGGTATTATAGCCCAGTACATCATGCCAGGGACACCTCATCAAAATGGTGTTGCTGAGAGATGAAATCACACACTAAAGGATAAGGTTAGGAGTATGATAGCTTATACTACTCTACCAGAGTCATTATGGAGTAAAACCTTAAAGACGGCTGTCTACCTCGTTAATAGAGTACCTAGCAAAATAGTAACTAAAACCTCATATGAGTTATGGACTGAAAAATCTTCCAATATTAGGCATCTACATGTTTGGGGTTGTCCAGCGGAAGCTCGGCCATATATACTATATGAGAAGATGGACTCAAGAATAGTTATTTCTTTATTTGTAAGGTATTCTGAGAGGTATAGAGGCTTTAGGTTTTACTGTCCCTCCGCTAAGAACATAAAGACGGATAATTCTAAATTTTTTGAAGATATTTAAAATAGTGAGAGTCAACTATATAAGGATTTCATATTTGAGAAAGAACATATTTTTATACCCATAATAACTGTTTCAAATGATGAAGTAGTTGTTCCACTTCAGAATAAAAATATAGTTGTAGCCTTACAAGGTATAGATACAGTTCATCATAAAGTATATCCTGCTGATGAGGTAGAACTTGAAAATTCTCAATCACAAGTACTTAGATGATCAACTAGGGAAAGGAGAGCCATTGCAAATGACTATATGTTTATCTCCAAGAGTATGAGTTTGACATAGGGATAGAGGATGACCCCACATCCTTGAATAAGGCCAAACTTAGCATTTACTCCACTAAGTGATCAAATGCCATGAAAGATGAGTTAAAATCTATGAAGGACAATGATGCTTAGGATCTAAGAGAGTTGCCTAACGGTAAGAAACCGTTTGGTTGTAAGTGGATGTTTAAAACCATACTGGATTCGAAAGGCAATGTCGAAAGGTATAAGGCACGTCTTATCGCAAAAGCATTCAATCAAACACATGGCATTGACTATAAGGAGACTTTCTCCCTGTTTTTCATGAAGGATTCTTTTAGAATTATCATGGCACTAGTGACCCACTTCGACTTGGAGTTACACCAAATAGATATTAAAACTGCCTTCCTTAATGGTGACATTGAGAAAGAAATCTTTATGGTGCAACCAAACAATTTGAAGCAAATGTTCATAATATTTAGTTTGCAAATTAAAGAAATTCATTTATGGTCTAAAGCAAGCATCCCATCAATGGTATTTGAAATTTGATTAAGTAATATCCCATTTTGGTTTTAAGAAAAACGTAGATTATCAATGCATTTACCATAAATTTAAAGAAAATAGACTTATATTTCTTGTACTATATGTGGATGACATTCAACTAGCAAGTAACAATATAGCTCTTTTACTTGAGACCAAAAGTTTTCTCTCAAAGAATTTTAAGATAAAAGAACTTGGAGATGTTTCTTTTGTGATACGCATCCAGATTCCACGTGACAGGATACATGGAATATTAGGTTTATCACAAAAGGCCTATATCGATAAGGTGCTAGATAGATGTAGCATGAAGAATTGCTCTAGGGGAGATAAGTTGAGCTTACTCTAATGTCCCAAGAACGACCTACAGAAAGAGCAAATGAAAGACATTTCATATGCATTGTTGGTTGGAAGTCTGATGTATGTTCAAGTTTGTGCCCATCCAGATATCGCATATACCATTAAGAAACTTGGTAGATACTTGGTCAATTCTGAGATTGATCACTGGAAGACTGCCAAGAAGGTGATGCGATATCTGCAGAAGACTACATGAAATCTGAGCAGTTGCAGCTGATCTGATACACAAATTCAGATTATGCTGGATGTATCGACAATAAGAAGTCAACTTCAAGTTACATTTTCCTGATTACAGGAAGATGGAGGACTTAGTCGAGAGGCCATTACAGCTACATTGTGATAATAAGAGCTATAAAGTTATACTGCAATAGTAACAAGAGTTCAAAAAGGTTAAAGCATATTGACATCAAGGTTCTTGTCATCAAGGATAAAGTTCGGAAGCACATTGTGTCTGTTGATAGTATTAGTAGTATTTTTTTAACATTACAGATTCACTTATTAAAAGACTTTCACCTAAAGTCTTCTTACAACATATTACTCATATGGGGATGGCTAGTCATGATGATATCCTGGTTTAGTAGGAGTGGATAATTTTATGTAACAAATATTACTTTTAAGTGCACTTTATGTTTATTTGTTGATTCTGATAATAAAGTTATAACTGCTTTTTTTAAATTCTTTTTGAGTTTAATTTGTGCATATGAGTTTGTTAGCAATTAGACTCGTTAGAGTCATAAAGTTAAACTCATTAGAGTCATAAGGTTAGACTCGTTGGAGTCGTAAAAGTCAGACTCGTTGGAGTCATAAGGTCAGACTCGTTGGAGTTATAAAGTGGAAATCAGTTGGAATTGTACCTTATTTGATCAGAGGACATTTCCATATCACATGTCCACATTTGATCTATGTCGTTAAGGATTCTGAAACTTGTGAAGTGGAAGGTCGTACCTCGATTATACAGAAGGTAACGACATCCCTGTTTGATAGCAGGACACTTAATAGAGCAGATTGTTTTGAAACGTGGTTTGTTGACAGTTAAAATTTTGGTACTATAAAGTTATGTATAACATCCTTCCGGTATGACTTGTTTGGCCCAAGTGGGAGATTGTTAGACGTATTTGGATTAGCGTCTAAATTATTTTAGGCCTACACAAGTCTAATTGGATTTATACACCCGTCTCTATAAATCTAAGTTGTTAGACCCAATAAAGAATTAATCAAGCCTAATTGTTTTGATCTAGACACGTTTCAATTACATTTAGCCATGAGTATATTTAAATTAAGATGTGAGACTCATCTGCACGTGTGGAACTCGTGTTATCAATAAAGGTTTAGATCTATGATGAGTTGAAGTAGGATTCTTTGATGCTATATCATTGGTAGGATTCCTCTCCACCACCAACCATCTATTATGACTATCTCTCTCATAGAGGCCTCTCATCTTCTCTAAGGATCAAGAAGAGAACTTGGTTGCTAGAGAGAAGAATCTCCTCCCTCAACTTTAGTGTTCTCGAGATCGTGCAACCTTCGGTATCCCTTTCATGATGGAATCAGATAGGCCTAAATCCTCCTTCACTTTGATCTTAATAAAGAAGTTTTCAGTTGTGCGCTTGTATTAAATAATTATTAAATCCAACATGTATCTCATGGCTGACCATCAAAATAATTTAAACACTGAACAAAATAGTAATGTTCCTGATCACTTAATCTTGTAATAAACAATAGAAGAACTGGAAGTATCGATGGAACAAGAATAGTTAGATCACTATATACGAAGTTTCTTTTACATTATAAATTTGTTCAGATATCATAAGGGATTTTGCAGTAATATATTTCAGGATCATATGGCTTGAAACTGTTATGGTTTTGAATGTTGAATTTTGAAAAACACATCTCTTTTGTTTCTTAGTTAATTCAAACTGCAGTTCTCCAAAAGAAATTCAAACTGCAGTCTGTAAATCACCCATTGTGTCGATCTGACAACAATTTCCATGGTCAATCTCTACTATTTAATGCAACCTCTTGAGTCTTAAGAGTTACAGCACGGTCCACGCTCATGGTCATTTCTTTTTACGTATTTAAACAAATAAAAAATCAAAAGTTTACAACTAAAATTCAAAATCTATGTTACTCTCTCATTGAATGCTATTATTGTATGAGTCTAACTCTTTAATAGTTTTCAATTATTTTCATGCTACATTTATTGTATAATTTAAATTAAAAGTTTTTTAATTACACTTTCTTACTCAATTATGAATTCTATAATTTATTTTGAGAATATATGTGTATATAATATCTTAATTTCATCTAAACAGTGTTTTCATCTAAATTTCTTCCCATCGACATATTGATTGTTTTTCTTAGGTGCGCCACACGCGCCAATAATCTAGAATAAATATAACTATTGAACACTAGCAAGTGATGTTAATTCTGATGTGGCTTAATATGGACGCTGATGCTGACTTGGGGGTATCACTAAATTTACGAGACAGCAGGTCAGATAGTGTAACGCCCCGATCCCAAAGATACGGGGACGTCACTGCAACGCATATACGTAGGCCAGATGGTGCCCCCACGTATATACGCTAAGTATAAGTACAACAAGTATCAGAGTACAACACACACAGCGTGGTATAATCATATGCCAACTTACCAAAATATAAATACAAAGTTGCACAAGTCATGATAAGCAAAATCACTTTGCAAGTGTCCTTTATCACAACCCAAGTCCAAAAGAACGATATACAATCAAAAATACAAAAGTGCTCACGTAAGGATGGAGATCCGTGAACCAAAAAGAAGTGTCGGGCAGGGTAGATCTAGAGCTGGTCAGCCTGCTCTCCTAGGTAAGCCAAGTCCTCTGTGGAAGGCTCCACTTCGTTCCAAGCCTCAGAATCTGAATATGCAAATCCAAAGGGTCAAGACATAATACAACAAATAAAAGATAGCCAAGTGGCAAGGATCATGAATAGAGATAATGAAATAGTACTAAGTAACAATGTATGACAAGAGATGTAAACTAAGAAAGATAAAGTCATATGCAATAAATCTACAAATAATGTCTTATTATTATTACTTGTCTTACTGTGATATCTAGCTATGTGACCCAGCGTCCCAGAGCACATAGATCCATATCCTAGTGAAACAAGGTTGTTATTGGAAACAGCGGTTGTATCGACGAACTATGTTTACAGTGGGTCCCGTGCATGCCCGGGACCACGGCCCAGTATTGTTCCGTTGCTTGAAGACGGAACCTGCCGCTAGGCTAACAGGAGGGTCTTATGTATGCCCTTGTCATGACAGTAAATAGGAAAGGGAGGAAGCACTCCCCTCGGTCCCCTGGAGTACCGCAGGTAAGACCGGAAAATATAGTGCACAACCTAATACCACTGTAAACACGAACACATATCGATATTCCGCATATTTCCCCCTGTCCCCATGTAAGTTGGTATATTTTATATAAAGGTCGGGTATATCATGCTTGGTGTTTGAGTGATAGCATGAGGGGGAGGTGATATTTCATATTTAACGTGATATGGAATAGCAATATGTAACATGAGTCATGAAGCATAATAAAGCAAGATCCATCAGGTAGTAAGTCATGCAGTACAGGTATGAAGCATAAACAAGGCTAAAACAGCATACATATATCAGGGGAATATCAAAAATTAGAAAGGAAGGGAGTCTGAAAATCTGTCCCAGGATTTGGCCTAACGGTCGACCTCCGGTCGACTGCCGGTCGACTGGGATTTACAAAGGCGGTCGAGTGCCGGTCGACTGCCGGTCGACCGTACAAAGTGCGTGAGCTCCAGGTTTTGGCCGGTCGACTGTCGGTCGACTGGTCCACACCTAAATCCTAAGCCGGTCGAGTGGTCGGTCGACTGCCGGTCGACCGCCAACTCAAAATTGTGCACGCTGTGCACGTCGGTAGAGTGATCGGTCGACTGCCGGTCGACCGATCCTCTGAAATCTGCTGCTGTTAAGGCAGAAAAATCAGATTTCACCTTGGTTGGTTCTATCAGTCTAAAAATAGGATTTTTGTGGCACTAGAGGACCTGATCTACTACTACAAGTACACCAGAACAGGGTCTAGCTTTGGTGTGTGATATATTGACATGAGAGGTTGGATTTGAGCTTAGATGACCTAAAAATTGGATTTTTATGTTATAGGTGTACATGGATCTCTACCCTAAGCATGTGGAGTGTTAACTAGGTCTTGGTGAGTAAGAAACTCACTAGGATAGGTTGGATTTGAGTCTTGATCCAAGGTAGAGAAGATGGCTCCAATCCACACTTGATGTTGAAGCTAGGGTTGAAGAATTCCCTTTGGTGTTGTCTTGGGAAGTGGTGGTTGAATCTGAGCTCCCTTGATGAAGCCCTAGATGAAAACCCTTGAGATCTTGAGGTGGAAGTGAAGGGATTTGGGTGATTTTGGAGCTAGGGTTTGTTGAGGAAGGAGAAGGGAATTTTGAAGAAGATTTCTTCTCTTGGTGAAGAAATGAGAAAAAGGGCAATTTGCAAATGACAATGCATATATAGGTTTGTGATTTTTGTAAAGGGAGAGGAATTAAAGTGAAAGGGAAGGGTTTTCTTGCAAAAAGAAGGGGTGAGGTGTCCCCTCCCTTGCCACTTGGCCGGCCATGAGAAGGAGAGAGAGTTAGTGGGGTTAGGTGAAGTGTGTGAGTGGGAAATGAGGTGGAAATGAAGTGGAAAAGGAATTTTGCAAATTTTGGAAAAATGCCCGAAATTCAAGTATTTTGGAATGGTCTGAAAATTTCACCAAAAATCAAGAATAATATTTGAAGACCAATGGTGAAATTCGTTTGAAGAAATACTGTATAGATTTTTAGTTAAAAATCTTGGAATCAGTAATTTACCGACTCCGAAAGGATTTTCATAAATTTATAAAATTCTCAGAAAAAGAGTATAAGTAGGAAATATGATTCTAAGCAATAATGTCTAAAGGACTTTCTAGAAATTCTTAACAGTTTGGAAGATTAAAATTCGGAAATCGGTCAGCGACACTGTCCGACACCGGTCTTGAAGAAATTCATTTTAATTTCAGAAAATTCCAGAAAATCACATAAAATCTAAAATATTGGAAAATGATATTTGAAATTAAAATCGGTCAAATACGGAAGGTACATCGGAAAATACGGTCGAAAGACTGAATACGTAACTAAGCACGTATTCCGGGAGAGGGGTATTACAATCTACCCACCTTACAAAAATTTCGTCCTCGAAATTTCATAAGGTGAAAGATAACAGGAAAAGCAACAGATAGATATGGATACAAGGAAAGATAACGGTAAAGAAGAGTAGAAGAAAAGAGTCTTACCCAATCAAGATGTGAAAAGTTGAGGATAACGCTCCCGGATAACGTCCTCACGCTCCCAAGTGGCCTCTCCTGGCGCATGCCTGTTCCATGACACCAATACCAATGGAATAGCTCTGTTCTTCAGTGTCTTGACACTCCTGTCCAGAATGGCCAACGGCTGCTCTTGGTATGATAAATCAGGTTGTAACTCCAGCTCAGAATGATCCAGAATATGGCTGTCATCCCTGACATACTTCCTCAACTGAGATACGTGGAAGACATTATGCACCCCGTCCAAAGATGGCGGCAATGCCAATCTATAGGACACATCTCCCACACGATCTAGGATCTCGAATGGGCCAATATATCTCGGACTCAGCTTCCCACGTGTACCGAACCGGATCACTCCCCTGGTGGGTGATATCTTCAAGAACACATGATCACCGGTCTGAAACTCCAATGGCCTCCTCCGAGTGTCTGCCCAACTCTTCTGCCTACTCTGAGCAGCCCTGAGATGATTTCTGATAACCCTGACTTTCTCTGTAGTCTGCATCAGAATCTCAGGTCCCAAAAGACTCCTCTCACCGACTTCATCCCAACAAATCGGTGATCGGCACTTCCTACCATACAATGCCTCAAAGGGTGCCATCTTAATACTTGCCTGGTAGCTGTTGTTATATGAAAACTCAGTCAAGTGAAGATGGTCTTCCCAAGATCCCCCAAAGTCAATCATGCAAGCCCTCAACATATCTTCAAGGATCTGGATAGTCCTCTCAGATTGTCCGTCTGTCTGAGGATGATAAGAAGTACTGAATTTCAGACGAGTTCCCAGACTTTCTTGGAGACTCTCCCAGAAATGAGATCTGAATCTGGTGTCTCTATCTGACACAATACTAACTGGAACTCCATGCAGACGAACCACCTCCTTCATATACTTATCTGCCAGAACCTCTGTCGTCTGGCCTACCCTGAATGGTATGAAGTGAGCTGACTTGGTGAGGCGATCAACTATCACCCACACCGCATTATTACCCCTGGGACTCCGAGGCAATGCCGTCACGAAGTCCATGGTGATGTGCTCCCATTTCCACTCGGGTATCGGCAAAGGTTGAAGAAGTCCAGCTGATCTCTGATGCTCGATCTTAATCTGCTGACAAACCAAGCACTTAGCAACAAACTGGGCTATCTCCCTCTTCATAGCATTCCACCAAAAGTGCTTCTTCAGGTCCTGGTACATCTTGTTTCCTCCTGGATGTATAGAATAAGCTGAACTGTGAGCTTCCTCCAAAATCTTCTGTCTGACTTCTCCCTGGGGAACACAAAGTCTATCTCCAAAATACAATGCACCATCTGGATGAATGCAAATATCAGTCCTCAATCCAGCCTCCACCTGAGCTCTGAATGTCTGCAATCTGGGGTCCTCTTTCTGAGCTCCCTTGATCTCCTCTATCAATGATGACTGGATCTGTAAAGTCATAAGCTGCCCTGCCTTATCACCTCCTTGCACCAACATCAAATCCAATCTGATGAATTCCTGAATCAACTCCCTCTGCTGCGTGAGGTGGACTAGCACTCTGTTCTCTGGCATCCTGCTCAGTGCATCCGGTACGGTATTGACTTTGCCTGGATGATACTGCAAGTCAATATCGTAGTCCGCCATAAGCTCCAACCACCTCCTCTGCCTCATATTTAACTCCTTCTGTGAGAAAATATACTTGAGGCTCTTGTGGTCTGTGTATATCAACACTTTGTCTCCCAGAAGGTAGTGTCTCCAGATCTTCAAAGCAAATATCACAGCTGCCAACTCCAAGTCATGAGTTGGGTAATTCCTCTCATGAGGCTTCAACTGCCTAGATGCATATGCTATAACATGATCATGTTGCATAAGCACACACCCCAGGCCTTTACCTGATGCATCACAGAAAATGACCATCCCTCCTCTTCCTGAAGGAGTCCTCAAGATTGGGGCTGTGATAAGCCTCTGCTTCAACTGCTCAAATGCTGCATCACAATCTTCTGTCCATAAGTATCTCTCCCCTTTCCTGGTGAGCCTGGTCAACGGAGCTGCAAGCCTAGAGAAATCCTGGACAAAGCGTCTGTAATATCCGGCTAGTCCAAGAAAGCTCTTTATCTCGGTCACCGTCTTCGGAACTGGCCAATTCTGCACTGCCTGGACTTTACTAGGATCAACTGAAATTCCTTCTGCTGAAACTATGTGTCCAAGGAAAGCTATGCTATCCAACCAGAATTCACACTTGCTCCTCTTGGCATGAAGCTGCTCTTGCTGAAGGGTCTGCAACACAATCCTCAAGTGCTCTGCATGCTCCTTCTCATTCCTTGAATAGATCAGGATGTCATCTATGAATACAACTACAAACTGATCTAGGTAAGGGGAGAACACTCGATTCATCAAATCCATGAAAACCGCAGGGGCATTGGTGACTCCGAAAGGCATAACTAGAAATTCATAGTGGCCATATCGGGTCCTGAATGCAGTCTTCGGAACATCCTCCTTCTTCACCCTCAGCTGATGGTAACCCGACTGCAAATCTAACTTAGAAAATACACGGGCTCCATGGAGCTGATCAAATAAATCATCAATCCGGGGCAAGGGATACTTGTTCTTGATGGTGACCTTGTTCAACTCCCTATAATCAATACAAAGCCTCTTACCACCATCCTTCTTACTCGCCAAGAGTACTGGAGCTCCCCATGGTGAAGTGCTCGGCCGAATCAATCCCTTGTCCGAATACTCCTGCAGCTGCTTCTTCAGGATCTCCAACTCCGTCGGTGCCATCCTGTATGGAGCCTTAGATATAGGAGCTGTCCCTGGAATTGTATCAATGGAGAACTCCACTATCCTCTCCGGTGGAAGTCCTGAAATCTCAGCAAAGACTTCTGGAAATTCATCCCACACTGGCACTCCCTTCAGAACCTCCGAAGTGGTCATCTGAATCTCCTTCTTAGCAGGCTTCACCTCTCCACTAAACTGGAACTCCGGCTGATGAGGGATTCTGAAATTGATCCTCCTCCCTCTACAGTCGATCACAGCATAGTACTGACTGAGCCAAGTCATGCCTAAGATCACGTCGTACCCTTTGGTGTCTAGTACGAGCATATCTATGGCCAAGATCTTCCCACAAAGCTCCACTGGACAGTCAGCACAAACTCTAGAAGATACAACTACCCCATTCCCGGTACTTATCTCCCACTTGTGGTCTAAAGCCTTAACAGGTATAGAATGAACAGCCACAAAATGGTCGGAGATATAACAGTGGGATGCACCTGAATCGAAGAGAGCGAGAACGGGTATAGAATGAACTCTGATGTTACCTGTAATCACCTCCTCTGAAGCCTCAGCCTCCTCCGCTGACAGGTTGTAGGCCTGACCTCTACCACGTCCTGCTGCCGTCCTGGCTCCTCTCTGCACTGGGCGAACAACATGCGGTGGAGGAAGGGGAAGAGCTCTCCTCATCACTGGTCCCTGGTGCCTCTGCCCAACTGGCCCTGGTAGTACCCTCTGTACATTCTGCCCTTGAGGTGCCGGCAAGGTTTGATTAGCAAACCCCACTCTCCTGTGCGGACAGGTCTCCACGGCATGGTCTCGTGCTCCACACACCAAACACCATCCGTTTGCCCTCCGGCAATCCTGCTGAGAGTGTCCTGGCTTCTGGCAAAAGTTGCAGATAAGACCTGGTCGAGCCATCTGGTAAGGAACTGCCCTGAATGGTTGCCTGGCCTGGACCTTCGCTGCTCTGGATGGTCCTCCTCTGCCCACCGGTACAAACGGCCTCTTCATGGCCTGGTTCTCTTGCTTCTTCTGAAACCCACGCTCCACCTCTCGAGCGATGGTGAGAACCTCAGCATAGGTCTTCAGCTGCTGGGGCATCAGAAACATCTGGATCTCCATCTGTAAACCCTGCTGAAACCTGCTTGCCCTCTTCTCTTCATCTGACACCATGTAAGGGGCAAAGCGACTCAGCCTGAGAAATTCTGCAGCATACTCATCTACGGATCTGTTCCCCTGTTGAAGCCTGATGAATTGCTCCTCCATATCTTTCTGAGCAGTGGCGGGAAAGAACCTGCTATAAAAGCTCTTGGAGAACGTATCCCAAGAGATAGGTTCCTTCAAGCGAGCCTCCTCTGCAAGCCACCAAGTCCTGGCTATGTCCTTCAGCTGGATCTTTGCAACCTCCACTTGGTTCTCCTTAGGCACCCTGGCGGCGTTCAGCAGATCGGTGGTGTCTGTCAACCACTGTTCAGCCTCCAATGGTCTCTCGACTCCCGTGAATACGGCCGGTTGCAGCCGCCGAAAGTCTGACACGTTCCCAGGCCTTTGCTCCTTCGGAGCTGCCAACTCCTGCCTGAGGAGCTCAGTCTGCTGCTGCTGATTCTCCATCTGCTGTTGCTGGTTTCCCAGCATAGTCTGAATGATCCTCAGGACATCAGCACCCTCTCCTCCTACGGGTCCATTCGGTACTTGCCCGACATTGTTGCGACCCGAACGTCTCTCCATACCGAAAGGGATAAGATCTGGAATTGGAAACAAAGGGGAGGAGTTTAGGATACGAGGAGTGAATCAAGGACGAAGTCAAGAAGGACTATATAACTTTGTACATTGTAGTTGGCATTAGCAAATCACTAGAATTTGCCACTTGGTTGTACTTTTAGGTTTGAGAGCCTAGGCTCTGATACCAACCTGTAACGCCCCGATCCCAAAGATACGGGGACGTCACTGCAACGCATATACGTAGGCCAGATGGTGCCCCCACGTATATACGCTAAGCATAAGTACAACAAGTATCAGAGTACAACACACACAGCGTGGTATAATCATATGCCAACTTACCAAAATATAAATACAAAGTTGCACAAGTTATGATAAGCAAAATCACTTTACAAGTGTCCTTTATCACAACCCAAGTCCAAAAGAACGATATACAATCAAAAATACAAAAGTGCTCACGTAAGGATGGAGATCCGTGAACCAAAAAGAAGTGTCGGGCAGGGTAGATCTAGAGCTGGTCAGCCTGCTCTCCTAGGTAAGCCAAGTCCTCTGTGGAAGGCTCCACTTCGTTCCAAGCCTCAGAATCTGAATATGCAAATCCAAAGGGTCAAGACATAATACAACAAATAAAAGATAGCCAAGTGGCAAGGATCATGAATAGAGATAATGAAATAGTACTAAGTAACAATGTATGACAAGAGATGTAAACTAAGAAAGATAAAGTCATATGCAATAAATCTACAAATAATGTCTTATTATTATTACTTGTCTTACTGTGATATCTAGCTATGTGACCCAGCGTCCCAGAGCACATAGATCCATATCCTAGTGAAACAAGGTTGTTATTGGAAACAGCGGTTGTATCGACGAACTATGTTTACAGTGGGTCCCGTGCATGCCCGGGACCACGGCCCAGTATTGTTCCGTTGCTTGAAGACGGAACCTGCCGCTAGGCTAACAGGAGGGTCTTATGTATGCCCTTGTCATGACAGTAAACAGGAAAGGGAGGAAGCACTCCCCTCGGTCCCCTGGAGTACCGCAGGTAAGACCGGAAAATATAGTGCACAACCTAATACCACTGTAAACACGAACACATATCGATATTCCGCATATTTCCCCCTGTCCCCATGTAAGTTGGTATATTTTATATAAAGGTCGGGTATATCATGCTTGGTGTTTGAGTGATAGCATGAAGGGGAGGTGATATTTCATATTTAACATGATATGGAATAGCAATATGTAACATGAGTCATGAAGCATAATAAAGCAAGATCCATCAGGTAGTAAGTCATGCAGTACAGGTATGAAGCATAAACAAGGCTAAAACAGCATACATATATCAGGGGAATATCAAAAATTAGAAAGGAAGGGAGTCTGAAAATCTGTCCCAGGATTTGGCCTAACGGTCGACCTCCGGTCGACTGCCGGTCGACTGGGATTTACAAAGGCGGTCGAGTGCCGGTCGACTGCCGGTCGACCGTACAAAGTGCGTGAGCTCCAGGTTTTGGCCGGTCGACTGTCGGTCGACTGGTCCACACCTAAATCCTAAGCCGGTCGAGTGGTCGGTCGACTGCCGGTCGACCGCCAACTCAAAATTGTGCACGCTGTGCACGTCGGTAGAGTGATCGGTCGACTGCCGGTCGACCGATCCTCTGAAATCTGCTGCTGTTAAGGCAGAAAAATCAGATTTCACCTTGGTTGGTTCTATCAGTCTAAAAATAGGATTTTTGTGGCACTAGAGGACCTGATCTACTACTACAAGTACACCAGAACAGGGTCTAGCTTTGGTGTGTGATATATTGACATGAGAGGTTGGATTTGAGCTTAGATGACCTAAAAATTGGATTTTTATGTTATAGGTGTACATGGATCTCTACCCTAAGCATGTGGAGTGTTAACTAGGTCTTGGTGAGTAAGAAACTCACTAGGATAGGTTGGATTTGAGTCTTGATCCAAGGTAGAGAAGATGGCTCCAATCCACACTTGATGTTGAAGCTAGGGTTGAAGAATTCCCCTTTGGTGTTGTCTTGGGAAGTGGTGGTTGAATCTGAGCTCCCTTGATGAAGCCCTAGATGAAAACCCTTGAGATCTTGAGGTGGAAGTGAAGGGATTTGGGTGATTTTGGAGCTAGGGTTTGTTGAGGAAGGAGAAGGGAATTTTGAAGAAGATTTCTTCTCTTGGTGAAGAAATGAGAAAAAGGGCAATTTGCAAATGACAATGCATATATAGGTTTGTGATTTTTGTAAAGGGAGAGGAATTAAAGTGAAAGGGAAGGGTTTTCTTGCAAAAAGAAGGGGTGAGGTGTCCCCTCCCTTGCCACTTGGCCGGCCATGAGAAGGAGAGAGAGTTAGTGGGGTTAGGTGAAGTGTGTGAGTGGGAAATGAGGTGGAAATGAAGTGGAAAAGGAATTTTGCAAATTTTGGAAAAATGCCCGAAATTCAAGTATTTTGGAATGGTCTGAAAATTTCACCAAAAATCAAGAATAATATTTGAAGACCAATGGTGAAATTCGTTTGAAGAAATACTGTATAGATTTTTAGTTAAAAATCTTGGAATCAGTAATTTACCGACTCCGAAAGGATTTTCATAAATTTATAAAATTCTCAGAAAAAGAGTATAAGTAGGAAATATGATTCTAAGCAATAATGTCTAAAGGACTTTCTAGAAATTCTTAACAGTTTGGAAGATAAAAATTCGGAAATCGGTCAGCGACACTGTCCGACACCGGTCTTGAAGAAATTCATTTTAATTCCAGAAAATTCCAGAAAATCACATAAAATCTAAAATATTGGAAAATGATATTTGAAATTAAAATCGGTCAAATACGGAAGGTACATCGGAAAATACGGTCGAAAGACTGAATACGTAACTAAGCACGTATTCCGGGAGAGGGGTATTACAGATAGATATACTAGAATACAATTTTTTTTCTCAATAATTAGAATCTTACATAAGTGGTGTGAGGTCAGTACAAATTCCATGAATCAAATCAGCGGTTAAAGCATGTCTGTCAAGGTTTTCATTTTTGCATAATCCCTTGTGCTATTCGCACCATTGTGCATACAAGACATGAAAGTGTTGTTAGAATATCAAATAAAAATATCTTTTATGGCATTAATTTTAGAAGTAAAAGAGTCATCATCAATTGAAAGAAATGAAGAGTCATCATCATCAATTAGGAGAAATGAAGAGTCATCATCAATTTGGAGAAATCAAAAGTCACCATGAATAGGAGAAGTTAAAGAGTCATATATGGATTATTGTCATTTGTTTATGACATTGAAATAGATGGTTGGTATTCTTGTAAGTTTTTTCCTTTAAAACCTATTAAAAGCTAGTGTACCTTTTTATTTTTTCAAGCAAGTAAGAAAGAAAAGTTGAATAAGATCCATTCTCCACTTAAAATTTTAGATTATAGTATATTAGTCCATAGACTAGTATACAACAATTGGTATTAGAGCCAATTCAATTTCTTTTCCATTTCCTCTTCTCCTCATGGCCTCCACTAACAGTCTCATCAATCAATAAGTACCCAAGTTATTGAAAGATAACTATGAGAGTTGGTCAATTCAGATGAAAGCTCTATTTAGTTCTCAAGAGTTGTGGGAGCTAATCTTTGATGGGTCCAAGGAACCCACACCGGAGATTGAAGCAGCCTATACCGTTGAAGAGAAGAAGACTCTTAAAGAGCAAAGAAAGAAGGATAGTAAGGCTCATTTTCTACTCTATCAAGGGTTGGACGAGTCTACCTTCGAGAGAGCTGCCGAAGCAACGACGAGCAAGGAAGCATGGGAAATCCTTGCTACCATCAACAAAGGAATCGAGCAGGTGAAGCGAATTCGCCTCCAAACTTTGAGGGGCGATCTTGAAGCCGCTCAAATGAAAGTTGAAGGAAAAAAAACTCCGATTATTATTCACGATTACTTCTAATTGTGAATAAAATGAGGAGAAATGGAGAGAAGATGAAGGACATCCCAGTGATGGAGAAATTGCTGCGATCTTTCACATCAAAGTGTGAGCACATGGTGACGGCAATTGAGGAGTCCAAGAATTTAGAGGAGATCTCAATAGAGGAGCTTTTGGGATCTCTCCAAGTTCATGAGTAACGCATGCAAAAGAAGACCGGTTCCATAGTTTTGAAACAAGCATTAGAGTCAAAGCTGACTTTAAATGATCGAGGCTCACATAGTAGAGGTTGTGATCATGGTAGAGGTAGGGGACGTGATCCCCAACAATGAACCACTTAAAATCAAGTGGAGTTCCAAAGTTTCAGAGGTCGAGGACGAAGCAACCAAGGAAGATTTACATCTGGACATGGAAACAACAAGAACGTCCAATGCTACAACTGTCAAAAATTTAGACATTATGCCTCGGATTGCTGACACAGAACTGAAGATCTTACCAATCTCGCTGAAGTAACAAATGATGTGGGTAATAACTCTACTCTTCTTCTTGCTCATGATGATTCAAGTGATCAGAATGATGTTTGGTACCTTGACTCGGGTGCTAGCAACCACGTGTGCGGAAAGAAAGAACTTTTCATGGAACTCGCAGAAGGAGTTCATGGAAGTGTGAGCTTGGGAGATTCTTCAAAACTTCCTGTTGAAGCCAGAGGGAAGATCAAAATGTACCAAAAGGATGGTAAGCCTGAGTATATTTTCGATGTTTATTATATTCCTAACATGAAAAATAATATTCTCAGCATCGATCAATCACTCGAAAAAGGATATAAAGTATATATGGAGAACAAACATCTTTGGTTGAAAAATACAAAAGGAGGTCTTATAGATTGCATTAAGATGACAAGGAATCGCATGTTTCCAATGCATCTAAACACGAAAGTTGATAAGTTTTTTCAAGGACTCATGAAGAATGAGTCATGGAGGTGGCATCTTCGCTTCGGCCATCTAAACTTCAGTGGCCTGAAACTACTATCTACAACTGACATGGTACGAGGTTTACCAACAATCAATCCACCAAATCATACTTGTGAAGTTTGCATAATTGGCAAGCAAGCATGACTTCCTTTTCCCAGTGGAAAGTCGTGGAGAGCGGAGGCACCATTGCAACTTGTTCATACTGACATCTGCGGACCATTAGATCCCGTCTCTTTAGAAGGTAATAGATATTTTATTACCTTCATTGATGATTTTAGTAGAAAGTTGTGGGTGTACATTCTTACAGAAAAATCTGCTGCCTTTACTACCTTCAAGAATTTTAAAGCTCTTGTTGAAGCGGAGAGTGTCCACAAGCTAATTACTCTCCAATCTGATCGAGGTGGTGAGTACACCTCAGATATATTTCAAGAATATTGCAGGGAGTAAGGCATAAAGAGGCAGTTTACTACTGCCTACACATCACAACAAAATGACATCGTAGAAAGAAAGAACCGCACTATTCTTGACATGACAAGAACCATACTAAAAGAAAAGCTGCCGAAGCAGTTTTGGGCGGAAGCTGTGGCATGTTCAACTTACTTGCTCAACCGGTGCCCGAGAAAGCAAGTGAAGGACAAGACTCCTCAAGAGGCATGGAGTGGCTACACGCCTAATGTCGCACACCTACAAATTTTTGGGTGTGTTGCATATGCTCAAGTACCTGAAGTTAAAAGGAAAAAGCTTGACAATCATGGTGAAAAATGCATTTTCATCAGATATAGCGAGGAGTCAAAGGCATACAAGCTCTACAATTCACTAACTAAGAAACTAGTGGTTAGTAGAGACGTTGTCTTGAATGAAGCTGAAGTATGGAGTTGGAGCAATGAAGAGACTGCCAAAGAGAAACCCATGGTGAATGAACTTGACGAGCCCCTACAAGAGGTTCCACCACCAGCTACACCACCATCTCCTCAACATGCTACACCGTCTCCTGCGAGAGGTTCTCCATCTTCTGCAGAAGGTAGTAGTAGCGAATCCTTCGTGCAACGAGGTCCAATCAAAATGAGAAGCCTCAGAGAGATCAATGAACAGATAGAAGAAGATGGAGAAACTAATCTCTTTTGTTTATATGCCGATCATGAGCCTCTCACTTTCCAAGAGGCTAAGGAAGAAGATTGTTGGCGATCAGCAATGAAGGAGGAGATGCATGCCATCCAGAAGAACGACACATGGGTATTGACAACACTTCCACAAAATCACAAGGCAATAGGTGTCAAATGGGTGTACAAGATCAAACACACAGTAGATGGTGAAGTTGATCGGTACAAGGCGTGGCTTGTAGCGAAAGGCTATAAACAAAAATACGACATCGACTATGATAAAGTATTTGCACCAGTTGCTGGATTGACATGGTGAGACTATTAATTTCACTTGCAGCTCATCACAGGTGAAAGATATATCATCTAGATGTCAAGTCAGCATTTCTCAATGGTATTCTTGAAGAAGAGGTGTATGTACATCAACCAGAAGGTTTTCAGATAAAAGGGCAAGAAGACAAAGTATATCACCTAAAGAAAGCCTTGTACGGCTTAAAGTAGGCACCACGGGCATGGAATGCCCGAATTTATTGTTATCTTCATCAAAATGGCTTCATCAAATGTCCTTATGAGCATGCCATCTACATGAAGAGGAACCATCAAGGCGAATTTCTAATAATTTATCTTTATGTTGATGACTTGTTATACATAGGAAGTAGCGCCGAGATGCTTGCTGAATTTAAGGAGGCGATGTTCAATGAATTTGAGATGACAGACAATGGATTAATGTCCTATTTTCTTGGTATCGAAGTGAAGCAACAATAAGATGGGATATTTATATCTCAAAAGAAGTACATGAAGGAAATCTTGGAGAAATTCAAGATTAATAACTGCAACCCGGTGAACACCCCAATAGCCACAGGAATGAAGCTATCAAGAGAAGGAATTGGAGATTTTGTAGACTCGACTCTTTTCAAAAGTCTAATTGGTAGCCTGAGATACTTAACGATCACAAGGCCCGATATTGTTTATGGAGTCGGACTTGTGAGTTGATATATGGAGACACCGAAGGAGTCTCCTTGGTTAGTTGCAAAGAGGATCTAAGGTATATCAAAAGCACACTCAATCTTGTCTATTTTATACTTATGGTGAAACTGCAGAGTTAGTAGGCTATTCAGATAGCGACTGGGGAGGTGACCAAGATGAGAGAAAAAGCACCACTAGCTATGTCTTCTATCTTGGGTCAACTGCATTTTCATGGACCTCAAAGAAGTAAGGAGTTGTGGCCTTATCTTCATGCGAAGCAGAGTATGTGGCAGCTTCATCTACTGTGTGTGAAGCTATTTGGTTGCGGAACATTTTAAAGGAGTTGGATCATCCACAAGAAGAAGCGACTGTAATATTTGTGGACAACAAATCAGCCATCCAACTTGCAAAGAACCCAGTACATCATGGGAGGAGCAAACATATAGATACACGATTTTATTTTCTCAGAGTCCATGTAAAGCAGAAAACCATGGAGCTGGAGTATTGTCATACCATGGAGCAAGTAGCATATATTTTCACCAAACTGTTGCCTATTGAATCTTTCAGAAGGCTAAAAGAAATGCTCGGTATGAAAACATTTTGATTTGAGGGGGGCGTGTTGGAATATCAATAAAAATGTCTTTTATGACATTAATTTTGGAAGTAAAAGAGTCATCATCAATTGAAAGAAATGAAGAGTCATCATCATCAATTAGAAGGAATGAAGAGTCATCATCATCGATTTAGAGAAATCAAAAATCACCATGAATAGGAGAAGTTAAAGAGTCATATATGCATTATTGTCCATTTGTTTATGACATTAAAATAGATGATTGGTATTCTTGTAAGTTTTTTCCTTTGAAGCCTATAAAAGGCTAGTATACCTTTTTATTTTTTCAATCAAGCAAGAAAGAAAGAAAAATTGAATAAGATCCATTCTCCACTTAAAATTTTAGATTATAGTATATTAATCCGTAGACTAGTATACAACAAGTGTAACGTTGTTGGAAATACAAGGCACCTTTTTAGGTTTGGGGGGCTCTATTGGAGTTTTTCGACATCTTGCTGCATGAACTGATGATCTATATTGGATGTGCTATAATCAGGGTTTCTAAACTAACATTTTATGCACCTTCTTTCGTGCAGCCCCTCTGCCGCAAGTCCGGACTACAGCCCAACTTCTCCAGGGTGCTGGTATATGCAACTGTTTTGTTTTGGTTGATTGGATACTTTATTTTACCATCCATAGTTGTATGCCCCCAAATTCTCACCCCAGTCCAAGCGGCGGGTATTCACTGACCTCACCAGGTTACTTCCCGTCATCCACCAGTCAATACAGTCAGCATATCAGCAAAGAAGCCAAGAGGACAGCCGTACTCCTTGATCTGAGAACATTTGCCGAGTTCTGAATCAACCATGCATAATATTTTAGTTGGAGAGCGGATCAGAGGTAGGAGAAATTAGGTTTTCCTCAATGATGGATGCCATGAATTTTTGAGAGAGAGGACTTCAGTTGCATCGTATTTATTCGTATGTCAACTGTGCTGTTTATGTTGTGATTGACATAGAGGACTTTGGTATCTTTTGTTCTGCTCGGTGAGATCTCATTAAAACAGAATCATTATCGTTTGTAATATGCGGATCTATTAATGGCAAGTGGTGTCTGTTAAATTTTGATGTGAAAGTTTTCTGAGAGGAGATTATCCTAACTGTATCCTGCACCTGTTATGATCATTATGTTTCTATTGTGAATAATAGAGCATATTTATATTAAGTGTTGGCAAATACTGTTGTGATTTCGAGGGGCGCCCTATGATCGGATCGACTGGGGTGGCACAGCGAAAACCACAGGATCTACTAAGAAAACGAGAAGAAGAAGATATTCCAAAGTAGATAGAAAGTTAACACACAATATAACGTGATTCCACCGATCAAACAGATCGTGTGTACGTCCACATAAGAAGGGAGAAACTTTATTAAAACTTTGGGGGAGTAAATAAGAATTACTTACACCCACGCTGAGAAGATTACAATCCCTTAATGGCCGCCAAGAACAGCGAACTTTTGTGATTAAGCTTCTCTCATAAATTTCTAACTTAGATAAATTACACCCTTAGGAATTACAAATTCATTGGGATTACATTGAAGGCCACCCCCAAGGGGTCATTTATAAACCATAAAACTCTCCTAGTCCTAAACAAACTTCATCAATACGAACAATCACCATCATAATAAAGAAAACCCGAATTTCAACTCGAATCCTGAAATAGATCCAGAAAAAGAAACTGCCAAATCCAACATTAGTCGACTAGGCCAGAGTACTAGTCGACTAATATCATGTATTAGTCGACTAGGCCCAAATACTAATCGACTACTCTAATAAGATTCAAGAGTCCCAACTCTCTGTTGGCCAACCTAGTCGACTAGACAATGTATTAGTCGACTAATCCATGTGATTAGTTGAGTATACCTGGCATTAATCGACTGGTACTGCGCACAACTCTTTGTGTGCGTCTGTTTTTTGATTTCTGAAGTTTTTCTACCTTCACGACGTATTGTAGTTACATGTCCTAATAATCTCCCCCTTGACTTGAATATGTCCAAGTCCGAGAATAGCCCCATGCTCCATATGCTCGCATCCATGCACAATTAAATAAAACTTGACTTCATTTCCCTCTCAGTCCCTCTTCTCCATAACCCCCTCATGGGGTTCACAACTTGATAAGGCAGAATAAGTTCAGGTCCAACCTGAACTTTATCACCCAATGATCTCATTGATCCACACTGGATTTATGAGAATTTTCCCACCATAGGAGTAAGATCTGGCTACCTTGTTGCACGCCTAGTCCCAATCTCTCTTCGAGGTACAACTGAATATCGGAGCTCGAAACCATCGTAGTCTCTGATTGTTCCACAACTGCCACTTTTGAAGCCAAGGATAACTACAATCCACCAACTGTAACGTCCAAATTTCGTAACATATACATATTGCCGACACGTTCGGCCTGAAACTTCACATTGGCCTCTTTGGAGACTTTCATAAGATCACCTTCAGAACTGAAACTGAACCCTTCTTCTTGTAGGGCTCCAAGAGAGATGAGAATGTACCTTGATTCAGGAACACAACGAACGCCTTGAAGAGTATTGATGCATCCATCATGAGAGCAAAACTGGATTATTCGTTTGCCAATCACCTTGCTAGTAGCAGAATTCCCCATGAAGATTTCTCCCCCTTGAACTGAAGTGTGTGAAGAGAACATCTTCTTATTGGAACTGATGTGTTGTGAATATCAAGAGTCAATAATCCATCTTTGTTACCAACTGATCTGTCTGTAACAGATAGAATGTCACACTGTTCTTCATCTTCTCCAATTAGTTCAGTGACATTAGCATCTAGTTATTTTTTCTTTTGAAGCCAACAATCAGCTCTAATGTGCCTCTTCTTGTGACAATATTGCACGTCAAATTCCTATGTTTTGAGTTACTCATGAAACTTTCATTATTACTCTTCTCCTTTGAATAATGAACTTGCCCGGAATTATCATGATGAGACTCATCCGTCAATGATCGGGGGAAAATCATGCACAAAATATGTCATTTTGAAATCAAGAGTTAAGTGTGTGCGCTTTGGCTTCCTCGATACTTCCGTTATAACATAGAGGCTAAAACGAGTTGAATCCACAAGGACGGGAGGCGATAGAAGCTTACACGGTATGTTCACGTGTGTGTTAACGGTTCTTCTATGTTTAAAAGAATGACAAGAAAAGAAAACAAAGAATGAAAAGAGAAGTACGGTGAAAACAAAGAAGTGGGAAACATAGAAAAGAATATATTTGTGGTTTTTGATATATTTCTAAAACAATGTGAAAAAAAAAAGAAAACCCATGGCTACTAACTACTAATGACTCCACCAACATGCTAACCTCTTAGTGATAGTTGCCTCACATGTATCCTTGGCAATCACTAGTCATTGGTTCAAAAGCATTTCAAAGCATGACCCATATGTAACTCATCACATCCCAACTCAACAAAATAAGTGCAAGTTACACTTAAACCATCAAAACTAAAAGTAAGCATGGAGTAAAGTAATGTTAGCTTGTTAGAGAGCTAGGAAGTTAGAGTGTTAGATCCATCATTATAAGCGATCAATGGCTCTTGCAAGAGCAATGCCAAGTAGAGGCTATTAAATTCTTGTAGATTATCAAGTAAGAAGTTAGACTAGTTAGTAGTTAGTAGTTAGTTATCATGAGAGAAAAGATTAGCTAAACATATAAAAGAGATTAGAGAAAAGAAAATAAAGAGAGGTAAAGAGAGAACTTTTCATAGATTGTCACCTTCTATTACAAGAACTCTTACTTTCCAACCATATACCACTCTCTCTCCGATTACAAGATCTACAAGAAATAGAAAATACAAAGGAAGAAGAAGAACTAACCTAAACTAAACTATCCTAAACTATAACATAGAATGAAAATTACCATATTCTCTGTATATCTCTAACTGAAGAACCCCAGGGGGTATGTATAGGCACCAGAGGAAAAGGGGGCCAGGGGCAAACACTGGCCCAAAGTACGGGCGCGGCCACGCCCGTACGGCCGCGGAAACCCATCCCAGGCCGTGTTTTCGTGGGTCTTCCAGAGCCGCGCGCGCGGCGCCTCGTGCCGCGCGCTATCGCTTCTATCCCCTGTCAGCTGGATGTCTCGGTTTCTAGTTTTGGGCCCCTGATTTTGACGAATTAGCTCTCCAAAGTCAATGGCTATATTATAGGCCTTTAATCACCCATTAAATGGTAATTTAGGGTCTTCTTCTTCATTGCACACCATGGACCTAGAAACATGCAAGAGAGATGTTATTAGCAGAATTTAATATTTAAAAATGTGAAGATGTGGTATAAAATATGCAGTTTTAGAGACTAATCACACCCCCACACTTATCTTTTGCTCGTCCTGAGCAAAACAAAAACTAAATGAGTTATTACACCACTTTCGCAAGTGACGCGATTGCACTGAGCATGTGCAACAAGACGTTAAACCTCTAGGTTTCCCTTAGAGGAGGAGTTTTGTCTCCTGAGGGTTTTCAGTAGATTACACCCACAAAATTCATAAAAAAAGAAATCAAATGTTAGTATTTTGAAAACACATTTTTGAAATAGAGAAAAGTGTTTGAAATATTTTTGCGAAAATATAAGTGATCCAGGGTCATAGGTTAACCAGAAATTATTCTTTCTTAAACTAAGTCGAAATGTAAAATCTTGTTATAAATTAA
This sequence comes from Agave tequilana, assembly GCA_038442645.1. NCBI lineage: Eukaryota > Viridiplantae > Streptophyta > Magnoliopsida > Asparagales > Asparagaceae > Agave > Agave tequilana. The sequence continues at coordinate 73,882 of JAVJIF010003108.1, read as the reverse complement.
ATATAAAAATTTAAAATTGAATCGATTCTTTAATCTTTCATAAAACTCTTAGAAAAATATGCACTTTGTGAACTGTGAAGATTTTTGGGATATTGACTCAAACTTTCATGCCATTTATTTTGTGTGTGTGTGTATATATATATTCTTTTTTCTCTTAGTTTTCTTAGGCTTTCTTATTTACCCGGATATTGAGCCTTTAGCCGGTGACTCCCAAACCAGATGATCTTAGGGCACCAGATGAGAAAACATCTCTCGGACTTAAGGACTCAAGTAAACAAGGTCACAAAACCAAAGAGGATTATTTTTATTTTTGTCCACCATTTAGGTGTGAATAATCATGCTTCCTGACGCATAATTAACCAACTTCAATAAGTGATTTTTATTATCATTATTTTTTTAATATATTTTTATGGCATTTTCAGTCTTTGTTTCAATCCCAAAAATTGTGTAAGTGTGAAGTGCATAAATCTAAAGCAAAAAATTCAAGATCAAATTATCTTTTCAATCTTACTTTCTTATCCTAAAATTTAAACAAGATCTATTATTTTGACTCAGTTTAAAATTTTATAATTATAGGTCTTCCTAATTCCTAAGATAATCTTAATTTTCTTAAAATTAAATCAAAACTATTTCTCTTAATTCAACAAGTTTTGTAAAAAGAAAAAAAGTGTTTTTATACAAAAGAAAATTTTAAAAAGTTCCTAAAAAGAAGTGTAAAAGAAAGAAAATTTAAAACTAGCCTACGTTAGTAAACCCTCCCCCACACTTATCTCATACATTGTCCCTAATGCATCGTGAATGTGTATATATATGAAACAAATGGGAAAGAAAGGAAAATTACCTCATGGTGGTGGCTCCGGTGGTGGTCTGATTGGACCAAGCGTTGCTACCCAATCAAGATAATGTGGTGGCTCATGGAATCCACCTTTATTGACCTCTTTTTTATTAACATATTTACAATCCCTAATTTTAATAGGATCATGCAAGATCCTATCATGAAAATTATTCCCTTTATATGACCAATCTTGGAAGATCATCACTGAGTCATTTTGGTCAATACCTTTGTCCAACAATAGAATGTGATTTTGTGGAATAGATGATTTGGGCTTTGAAATGAAAAGTTCAGGAACCTATACTAACTCGAAAAAATCAACTTTGGGTTCGAGAGTTGGTTTCGGTTCAAGAGTTGAGTCCAAATCACAAAATTTAATTTCACATTCTGTTCCCATCAATGAAATGTGACTATCCAAATGAAGTGGTTCAATTTCAAAATCCATGAATACAGGAATCAATGTTGGCTCAGGCAATGGGTCCAACTTGGGTAAGGATACTGAAGTCAACATAGATTTAAAAATTGGAATTGAATCACAAAGTTGTGGGTTGGGTTCACATTCATATTCAAGTTCAATCTTATTGAAATGAAAACTTGCCAATTTGTCAATGGGTTGATATTGGTCAAGTTCAAAGTTTTGTGGTGAAATTGAATCTTGGTCAAAGCCTTCAAGATTCCATGATTTTTTGTTTTCATCAATATGATTAGAAGTATTAGGAATAGTCAAAGATTTGGTAGGGAGAGTTTCCTTATTCCTACACATGTTTTCCAATCGACTAAGTCTAGCTTCTATCATATTAAAAGGATCACTTTGGAACTGAATCATGGATTCCGTACTCTTTTCTTGCTCTGGAACTTGAAAAATGGAGTAAGGATCTTGGATTTGAAAACTTTAATGGGATTTTGAGTTTTCTAGATTTTGAATTTATTGCTCGAGTTCCTCTAAGGCTTCCATCCTTGTTTCCTAGTCAATTGGTTCTTCTAATGGTTGTTCGGGGGAAGGAGTATGTGAAGATGGATGTTGGTAAGTTGGTTAACCGTAATACTCGGGGGAGTTGTATCCCCACTGACTCGGTGAAGAGCGGTGATGATTATTCCAGTCTTGTTCATAGTATTTGGACTGGGGCACATATTGAGTCGGATAATCCAAATTCGACATATAAGGTTAGTTCATGTTGTACATAGCCGAGTCGGAGTTATCCGAGTCAAATGAGGTCGGGGTGAAATATGAATTCATATTTGAATGGAAAAAATTGTTGTTATTGAAATCCATATCACAATTTACAAAAAAGAGAACAAACAAACAAACAAACAAACAAATAAAGAAAAAGAAAAAGAAAACAAGCCTATGTTAGGATTGACTTAGACCTAGACGACTCCTAACTGGTTAGAGTGTCCACGGGGGGTATATTGTCGGAAGCTGACCACGAGTTAATCGCCAAGTAGGGGCAAGATTAGTGGGAGGTATCCGTGCCAAAGCAATGAGCCTAATTATGTCAAACCACTGTTTTTCGAGGTTTAGCCTCTCAATCCCCAACCTTAGACACCGATTTGACTAGAGTCAATTTCTAACAACTTCCCCCTTAGATCAATCTCCTAATTAAGTCTGAGATGTCCCTATGGGCTAACATCTAGAAAATTTTATTTAGGCTTGGGTTGTGTGAGTGGGGAGGTGATTTTTGGGCTAAGGAAGGGTAATGACTTCCCCACCTTATGTTGTATTGGATTTTACCCTTAAGTTCAATTCGTGCAAGTGTGCAATATAGATAAGAATGAACACACAAAGAGAGTAAATCACCCACGTGTTTGTCCTATACTATATGCAATGCCATTTGTACACCTCCTATCAATATCACAACAACACAAGAATAAAATACAGTATATTGGAATGAAAATTGACACGTGCCTAGATGCAAATGTCTAAATCGTTTTAAAGCATCCAATTACCGTATTTTAATTCTTAAAATTATTTATAGTGCACAGGTAATATAAACAAAAATTAGCAGCAGAGTATATGAATGTACAAGAATTTACCCAACTACACAAGAGAAAGTGTGGACTTCTACAATGCTAAAGAATTTAACCTGCACACCAAAAACAAAGAAGAAAACTTAACAAAAACGTGAAATCAAACCGTTCCCATCCCTGGCAACGGCACCAAAATTTGATCGGGGGAAAACCGTGCACAAGATATGTCATTTTGAAATCAAGGGTTAAAGTGTGTGTGCTTTTGCTTCCTCCATACTTACGTTATAACATAGAGGCTAAAACGAGTCGAATCCACAAGGATGGGAGGTGATAGAAGCTTACACGGTATGTTCACGTGTGTGTTAACGGTTCTTCTATATTTGAAAGAATAAAAAGAAAAGAAAAGAAAGAATGAAAAGAGAAGTACGGTGAAAACAAAGAAGTGGGAAACATAGAAAAAAATATTTGTGATTTTTTTATATATTCTAAAACAAAGTGAAAAAGAAAGAAAACCCATGGCTACTAACTACTAATGACTCCACCAACATTCTAACCTCTTAGTGTTAGCTGCCTCACATGTATCCTTGGCAATCACTAGTCCTTGGTTCAAGAGCGTTTCAAAGTATGACTCATATGTAACTCATCACATCCCAACTCAATAAAACAAGTGCAAGCTACACTTAAACCATCAAAACTAAAAGTAAGCATGGAGTAAAGTAATGTTAGCTTGTTAGAGAGTTAGGAAGTTAGAGTGTTAGATCCATCATCATGAGCCATCAATGACTCTTGCAAGAGCAATGCAAAGTAGAGGTTATTAGATTCATGTGGATTATCAAGTAAGAAGTTAGACTAGTTAGTAGTTAGTTGCCATGAGAGAAAAGATTAGCTAAACATATAAAAGGGATTAGAGAGAAGAAAATAAAGAGAGGTAAAGAGAGAACCTTTCATAGATTGTCACCTTCTATTAAAAGAACTCTTACTTTCCAACCATATACCACTCTCTCCCCTATTACAAGATCTACAAGAAATGAAAAATACAAAGAAAGAAGAAGAACTAACCTAAACTAAACTACCCTAAACTACAACATAGAATGAAAACTACCATATTCTCTGTATATCTCTAACTGAAGAACCCCAGGGGGGTATATATAGGCACCAGAGGAAAGGGGGGCCAGGGGGTAAACCCTGGCCCAAAGTACGGGCACGGCTGCGCCCGTACAGCCATGAAAACGCAGCCCAGGCTGCATTTCTACGGCTCTTCTAGAGCCGCGCGTGCGGTACCTCGTGCCGCGCGCTGTCGCTTCTGTCCTCTGTCAGCTGGATGTCCCAATTTCTAGTTTTGGACCCCTAGTTTTGACGAATCAGCTCTCCAAAGTCAATGGCTATATTATAGGCCTTTAATCACCCATTAAATGGTGATTTAAGGTCTTCTTCTTCATTGCACACCATGGACCTAGAAACATGCAAGAGAGGTGTTATTAGCAGAATTTAATATTTAATAAATGTGAAGATTTGGTATGAAATATACCGTTTTAGAGACTAATCAGTCAACTGGGTATCAATTTTGTCCTTGTTGAGCAGATGCTCCTTGACCTCATTGATCTTGATTGTTGACTTGCCTCCATAGACGATAGCTTCCCTAAAACTCTTATATGAAGAAGGTAAAAAAAATATAGTAATAGAAGTATTTGATCCTCATATTCTATCTTAACCTCTATCTTATCTCAATCATTGATAATAGAGAAAAATTCTACAATGTGAGACTTAATAGTTGCACCTTCATGCATACGGAGAAGAAAGAGACGCTGCTTCAGAATCAACCGATTAGCGTATGACTTCTTCAGATAGTGGTCCTGAAGTCGTTTTCACAACGAGGATGTTGTTTTCTCTGTGAAAAACTTATCCAACACTTAGTCCACCAAATAAAGCTAAATAACCATCATGGCTTTCTCATTCAACTCCTGCCAAGTTTCTTTCTTCATGTCTTGAGGCTTTTTCTCCCTCCCGAGTAGTGCTTTTTTTCAACCCGCTCTGGGTAAGGATGATGTTCATCCTAATCTGCCACCACTAAAATTGATGACACCATCGAACTTCTGAATATTGACCTTGATCGGAGACATATTCAAGTTGATCTTGCTCTGATACCAATTGTTGTGAAATAATCTGTATGCTCTGATATCAATTGTTGAAAAACTATCTGTGTGCTCTGATACTAATTGTTGTGATTTCGAGGGGTGCCCCTATGACCGGATCAACTGGAGCGATACAGCGAAAACAAAGTACAGGATCCACTAAGGCAACGAGAAGAAGAGAAGAAAAATATATTCCAGAGTATAAAAAAAGCCAACACATAATATAACATGGTTCCATCAATCAAACAGATCGTGTACACGTCTACAGGAGAAAGGGAGAAACTTTATTAAAACTTTGAGGGAGTACAATAAGAATTACTTATACCTCATACTGAGAAAATTACAAATCCTTGATGGCCGTCAAGAACAGAGAACCCTTGAGGCTAAGCTTTTCTCACGAATTTCTCGTCTAGATAAATTACACCCTTAGGAATTACAAATTCATTGGGATTACATTGAAGGTCACCCCGAAGGGATTATTTATAGACCATAGAACTCTCCTAGTCCTAAATAAACTTCATTAATATGAACAATTACCGCCTCAGAATAAAAAAAAACCTGAATCCAACTTGAATCCTGAAATAGATCCAGAAAAGGAAACTGTCGGACCCGACATTAGTCGACTAGGCTAGAGTACTAGTCGACTAATACCATGTATTAGTTGACTAGATTCAAATGCTAGTCGACTACTCTGACAAGATTAGAGAACCCCAACTTTCTATTGGTCAACCTAATCGACTACATAATGTATTAGTCGACTAATCCATGTGATTAGTTGACTATACCTTGTATCAGTCGACTGGTACTGTGCACAACTCTTTGTGTACGTCTGTTCTTTGATTTCTGAAGTTTTGTCTACCTTCATGATGTATTGTAGTCACAAATCCTAACAAATGCGTGTTATCACCATAAAATTTAATTATGTGTAATTTTATTTCACTTTTCCTAGTAGTCAATCGAGCTTGATCCCTTATAATCATATTAATTAGTGTGGATTGTTTTATGAGATGTTCAAATTATAGTATATATGTATGTTTCCCATACATGTTATGATCATTGTGTATCTATTGTGAATAATAAACCATAGTTATATTAAGTGATTTGTGATTGAGAACAGAAAATATATTGAAAGTAGAGTTAAGAGTTAAAGTCAGAAAGTTCTTAGTCTCTTCTCAATTTATTCGTGTAGCAATGGCTAGACGGGTCGATCCATAAGGAAGGATGCGATAAAAGCTTTTCGGAACAATTTCTGTACAGATAGCTTGGAAAAAGAGATGTTGGTTGTAAGAAAAGGATTTAATTAAGCAAAAGGAGTTATAGTCCACCAATCATCTACTACAACTAAGTACTAGTCTAAGAAGGGTGAACATCATGTTGAATCTATAAAGATTTACCCTAAGGTTTTGCTTCAGAATAAAGTAAGATGAGTAAAGAAGAATGTAAACCCTAATTAACATTAAATAAAATTAAATTTTAGTTCATCCTAATTTCTAAGTATAGCATAAGAAAAGTCTTTTAAACCTAACATGAAGCTATCAAAGTATCTAAATATGAATTAAGAGTAATCATTAAAAAGTGTAACCCTAAAATATTTCAACTTAACCAATTATTCGTCTTCAAGAACCTTAACTTGTTCTTGGGGTTTCAAACAGGCATAGAATTCAATCAGTTCATCTTTTAGACTAGACTTAAGTTGATCGAGAGATTAGCAAACTACAAGATAAATTAGTTACTCATATTTTTATATTTTTAACAAGATATATAATGGAGAAGGAAAATTTGAATCAAAAGAAAACAAGAAAGGAAAATAAAAGAACTAAAGCAATAACAAGGAAAGTAAAAGAACAAGAGATAAAAGAATTAAGAACCTTTATTATGGTTGTCACGATCCACTACAAAAGCCCTTCATCTCTTTACAATTTTCTTCCAAAAGCAAGAAAATACAATGAAAATTCGGAAATAAATGACTAAACAGATAATCCTAAAGTTGATCTCTGAGATGCCTCTGCTCTATTGCTCTTCAAGGTTATTTATACGAGATTTCAGTAGTAGAGTTCGAGTAGAATACTCCCCCAAACCTTCATGCAAACAGCCACAAAAACGCGACGTTTTCGCGGCAAAAAAGGAGGGGCCGTGGCACTTTTGGAGGGTTAGGGCACCCACTTTGGCACGTGACTTAATCTCGTCCGTTCATGTGGAGATCTATTCTCAGAATCTTCATTTAATCCCTGAATTTTGAAATATTTCGATCTCCTAGAAAACTTGGAGATCAAGTTATCTCTAAATCCGGGATAAATTCAAATTTCTCCTCTTTATCTTCGACTTATGGCGCAAGCAACTGGAATTCGAATAGAAGTCCACCTCTTTCTTCAATTCGGATGAGGATTTATCTTGTTCTATCCTTTTTCTCCTCTAGATTTTAAATTAAATTAATTTAAAAACCAAATTTAAATGGGATAGAATAGAAGTTTCCTTTATCTTTTCAATTAATCCTTATTTTCATAATAATTGTGGGCTTTTGGGCTTATTTTGGGCTTTCTCTTGGATTATGGAGGCATGTACATTACTAAACAATAAATGAATTAAATAGTAATATTTTATAAAAATATTAGTATGAAAATGTGACTATGCATTATTGATGACCAATCACGCCCCCACACATTTATTTTTTTGCTCGTCCTCGAAAAAACTAATCTGACTATCCTAATCTCACTTTCGTAAGAATCACGATTGGACTTAGTACTTGTAACAAGTCGTTAAACCTCTAGATTACCTCTAGAGGATGAGTGTTGTCTCATGAGGGTTTTTAGTGAATAACAGCCACAAAATCCATAAAAAACTGTTAGTATTTTTGAAAATCATTTTGAAAGAGGAAAAATATTTGAATTTTTTTTGTAAAAATTAAGCGATTTATAAGTTTTAGGATTACCAAATTGATCATTCTTATACTTAGTCTTTGCTCAAATATTTATCATCAATCTAGGTTAGAGTTCAAACTGAATTTCTCACCAAGTCTATTATCTTACCCTAAGTCATATGCATCTTTGTGACCGTAAATTTTTGACTTAAAATTTTTTAATTTCAACTCTTATGCCACATAATTTTTTTCTTTTTTTATTTGTATATATTATTATAGTAATAATATCTCCTAGCTTCTATCAGGCTTTCTAATTTGCCCATGTAACGAGTTTTAGGTCGATGACTCTCAAATCGGATGGTTTTAGGGCACCGGGTGAGAAAACACCCCTATGACTTAAGACTCAAGCAAATAAGGCCACAAAACTAAGAATTTATATAAAATCACTTTTAGGCGTGAATATTTATGCTTCATGAGGCACAATTATCCAGCTTAATCGGATGATTTTCATTTATTATATTTATATATTTACCTTTTTATTTCTTTTTTTTATTGTTTATAAGGTACAAGGGTTTTTGCTTCAAATCCTAAGTGTGTAAGTGTTTTAAGAATGCATATTTCACTGAGATAAAAATCAAGACTAAATTACTTTTCCAATTTTCCTCCTAATTTTTGAAATCAAATAAATAGTTTTATTTTAACCAAGTATAAGAAATCCTAATTATAGTTTTCCTTATCCTTAAAATTAACTTAAATATTTACAAGAGAAAAGTCAAAATATTTTTTCCTTTTAAAAGTTTTTATTTTTATTTTTTTATGTTATGTTATTAATTTTCCTATTGTTACGATATCACTTATCGCTTGTCACCTGCCTGATCACTTGTCATCTTGATAATAATACCTGATACATGTCATGTTTAATTCTTAACTCACGATTATCACATTACGGGAATGTAATACCTGATCTCTTATTATGTACTCCCATTATACTTGTTATGTACTCCCGTTATGCTGGTTACGTACTCCTTATTGGCCCAGAGGCCTTCCACTCTAGTTTTGATGATGATTAACTCATGTAGTTATGTTTACTAATAATCTTGTGATGTTTAGTTTCAGATCTCTAATCAAGATATTAGTAGGTGATTAGCTTCAACAAAGGTATTTTTGAGCTCTTCACATGGTGATTCAAGAGCCCGAGCTTCAAGATCATATATAGCACTCATTGGAGTCTAGCTCGGTGGATCACGATTTGGATCGAGTCAACTTAAAGACGAAGTTCATCAAGAAGACTTCGGTACATAGTTTAGTTTTTAGTTTAGATCCATTTGTAAAGATTAGATAGTGTGATATGCTCAAGTACACAACACACACACTTGTTTAAGTTTTGGTTTATTGGTTTTCGATTTTTGGTTTAACCGATCTTGGTTTTCATGAATAGATAGTATCAATACAAGTTTACATTGTTTAAATGAATATTAGATATGTTCTATATACATGTATGCTTCATATCTTAAACAAACTTATTTTGATATGCCTATTCATGTGTTTGGAGTTTGGTATTTTAACAAAACATATTTTTTGGTTTTTAAGTCAAAAACAATGATATATATATCTTTTATGTATATTGGATTATATCCATATACTACATGCCTAAAAGTTGTTTGAGTATCATGTTTTTGCATTTGGATGAGTTTTGGACAAAACGAATCTTCAATTCATAAGTCCAAGTTTTAGAAAATACAGTTTTTAGTTTTCGACAAAATTTCCATAACACAAAAAGAGTTCAAAATGTTTGTAACTTGATTTGATTTTTACTCAAACAAGTTTGTATATCAATGTATTATACTGAACTTATTTTTGTGGATTTTTAGAGTTTTTATGGGATTTTTTTAGGTAAATAAAAACCAAGTTTTCAAGTCCTGTAATCCCTGTTCTGGCTTCTGCCGGTCAACCGGACCGATCGACCGAGTTAGGAGTCGGTTGACCGACGTACACAGAATGTGCACGCCTGTTTGGCTGGAGGGCCGGTCGACCGTCCCGGTCGACCGCCAGAGAGCTTCTGCTCTCTGGAAAGCCCCGGTCAACCAGCAGAGAGCTCTGCTCTCTGTTCCAGGCTGCGGTCGACCGAGCCGGTCGACCGAGGCTCCAACGGTCAGAAATTTGACCGTTGGCGGTCGACCGGGCCGGTCGACCGACAGCCGCCACGGCTGAAAAACTGCCCCAACGGCTAATTTTTCATGGGGCCTTTATATACCCCATTTTGAGGGCTGTTTAAGTCAAGTTTTTAGAGAGAAAAATCCTGACCTTCTTAAGTGTTTTAACACTTGTTTTCAAAAGAGTTTTTGTGTTTTAAAAGGATCAATCTTTATTTGTTTTAAAAGTGTTTTTAATTCAAAGAAAATAGTCTTTTGGGAATTGATTTTTGGTCTAAAAATTCTCTATCTATTTGGTGTTTTTTTCAAGTGATTTTCTTTGTTAAAAACACTTTGTTTTCCACACTTGAGCTATATCTTTTATCCTATCTATTTAGGATCTTTGTTTTGTGGAAGAGGATTGTTTGTGGTTGAGATAGACCACTTTGTTGTAACCCTCCTACTTTGTGTTATCCCTCTTGGGTAGAGGTTGATTGTGGAGTGGTGATTAGCTCCCTCTAGTGAGAGGTGGAGGCTTGTGTTGGAATCCCTCAAGTGTGAGGTGGATTGTGGTAGTTTGGCTAAGGGCCTACCCCTCTTGTGTGAGGTGGTGTTTGTGTTGCCTCTAGTGAGAGGTTGTATTGGTTGAGAGAGGAGTTGTGTACTCCCGGTTGTAGTTGCCCCAAATCCTCGGTGGAGGTTCCCTGTGTGGGAGTCCTAGGTAGACAAGTTAGTGGATTGAAAATCCTTCTCGGTGAAGGCGGGGACGTAGAGCTGGGTGCTCGAACCTCGAAACACATCTTATTGTTTGTGTTTGATCCATTGACTCTAACTCTCTCTCTTTATATTGTGCCTTGCATCTATTCATATTGCTTATTCATATATTATATGCTTGGCTTGTTTGTGTGTGCCTCACTTGTGCATAACCACGAGAGCTTCATATAGCGCCTCAACTCTTATTCAGAGGAATCAAGAGGAGTTAGTCCAGAGCCCTTCACCGGGAATTCGCTACACTCGTTGGTTGCATTAAGTGTAGTTGCAATTAATTTTTAATTTTCGCATTTAGTGCATTACATTAGTGGTACACCTATTCAGCTCCCCTCTAGGTGTACTTACAATTGGTATCAGAGCCTACGCTCCTGATATTTGGTTTAATCACCTAGGGGTGTGATCTTGGTTAGCTAATCTATCATTTGCATTTACACATATATTTGTTTACACACACTCATGGATTGCTTGTCACCTCCCATGTTTGATGTCACCAACATTGACATGTGAAAATTTAGGATGTCCATGTATTTAAAAACCCTAGGCTTGCATGTTTTCCTTGCCGCTATAAAGAAATCCTTCTCTAGTAATAGCAAGCATATAGAGGCCAATGCACAAGCCCTTGAGGCACTTAGAAGCACGCTTAATAAAGAATATCTGTGCTTAGTTTCTAACTGTGATTCCGCCTTTGCAGTGTGGAACACGTTGACCTCCTCCAAGCTTCAATTGCCAATTCAAACGGAGGATGAATCTAGTGGAGAATCCGAGCAACAATGCTATATGGTCCAAGGGAATGACTCCCTTGAGGTATATTCAGAATCTCAATTAGATGATGATTGTGCTAGTTCTTCTAATGAGTATGTTATGCCAATGCCTTTAATGAAGAACTCTCAATTGTTTGTGAAAAATTGTTAGAAAAGTATAATCTTTTGAAAAAGAAGACTTTTGCAATAAATAAAGAAAATGAAAAATTGTCTTCTAAACTTGACTTGGTTTTGCAAGAGAAAGTGAAGATTTCTAATGAAAGGGATTCATTGAAATCTAAACTTGAACTTGCCCTAAAAGAAAATGAATTTTTGAAAAATAAAAATGATTGTAATGATATTTTAAAGAAAAATGAAAACTTGTCTTCAAAAATTGATTTTGTTGTAAAAGAAAATGATTCTTTGAAAAACAAAATTGATTTGATTTCAAAGGATTTAGAAATTTGTTTAAAGAAAAATGAATCTTTAAAAATTGTCATAGATTCACATGTTTGCCATGCTAGTGTAGCTTCACTTTCTAGCTCACCCATTGCATGCTCCACTTCTTCTATAATTGAAAATGATATAAATTTGTTAAAGAAGAATATGGATTGTTTGAACTCCACTTTGAGCCATTGTACTTTGAACCATATACGTTTGGAATCCATGTTTCGAAAGAAACAAATTCCATCTTTGCATGCACACAAACCACGTATACACATGCTCCTCATGGTCACAACCATCACACTATGTATGCTCATGTGTACACTTGTACACATTGTGGACGTAAGGGCCACCTTGCTAAATTTTGCTATGATAAGATACATGATGTAAATTTAGCAACTAAATTTGTTTGGGTTGGGAAAGGTGCTAACCCCCATGGACCCAAAAGAAAATGGGTACCAAAATCCCCACCTTGTGTATCTGATGTAGGTGCGGGTTCTCACAAAACGTGAGAGGAATGGTGCCTTGGTGGTGGATGCATGGACTTGATGGACACACATTTGATGCAACGCTATCAAGGAGGTTTGGTGGGACAACCACCATGTTTTAGAGAATTGGAGTATAGTTCATGTGTTGGTAACTATCTCTAAAACTCCTAATTTATTTACATGCTTTTCATTTATGATATTTTTAGCATGTTCATGTTTTATTTGTTTTGTGCTTCATGTGGTAAAACATGGTTAGATGTAGTTTTTATCAAAATTTGGATATATACATGTACAAGTAGTGAGCAACAAATTGATTCATATATGTTTGCACTTCATTATTCATTTGTACTCACTATATGCACATGTATAGCCTAGTTTTGATGATTTTCTCATTTACATTTGTTTTACCTATTTATATGCTTTATTTCATGTATATGTAGTTTGTATTCAAATCTAATGAATATACATGTATGTCTCTTGAGTCTCTTACCTTCATGCAAATCATATCATAGACTCTTTTTATGTTTGGGATATGTATGCATATTATTAGTTTTGGATAAAAACATACATATACTTAGAAGTTTGTTTTTAAGATGAAAAATGAATTTTTATGATTTTCATCTTTATATGAAAAATATATTTTCATGATTTGTTTGATAAAATAATATTCATGTTTGTTTTGAGCATTATTGATTATTTTCATGAAAATGCTATTTACATGATTTTTGAACACTCACACTTCATTTGTTTTGTCATGACCTTGTTTCATGAACATATTTATGAGCTTTATCGATTTTGAGTGTCAACTCTTGTGTATTTGGTATGATTCATGAAAAACATATGATTTGATTTCATGTTTTGAAGGATCTTTAACTAGTTTTTCAAAAATTAATCTAACTAGTTATTTATTCTTTATTTGGTAGTGTTTTCATTAAAAATATTTTCAAACACCTATTTTTGAAAACCTTTACCTACCCCTTCTTGGGCGTTTGGTTGGGAGACCATGCCTTGTATGCTCTTTATTGAAAATCATTTTAAAACATGTGCATGAAATGGGTGGTAGGTAATATGAGGTATACACTTGACCTTATTATAGTTTTAATTGGTATCATTGGATCTTTTCAATTGGTATCAACATTGACATTCTTTTGTATGCTCATATATTTTTTATATGTATGCTTACATTCCAATTGGTATCAATTTTGATTGGTATCTAATTTTTTCATACATATATATATGCTTTATTTGTGCTCATTATATCTCTATATTATTAAGCACAAATTTTGATTATGCTAAGCTTGATTTTTAATGACTATTATATTTCAATTGATTAGTTTTCAATTGGTACTTATACAAGCGTATGCATCGTTTTATTTGGTATTTCATAATGGGGGAGAAAATTCGTAGTTTTATCTTTCAATTGGTATTTGGTTTACCTTTGATTTCCACTCCCATACTTTATGATGAAAAATGATTGAAAAATTAATATTGATTTTAATTTGGTATCATATGTTCAAAATGAAAAATATTTACAATTGGTATCAAGATATTTATTTGTTTACTTTCAATTGATTTCTATTGATCTATTTCTTTCAATTGGTATCCATGAAAATTTATATTGGTATCTTAAAATTTGATTTACTAAGATATCTCAAAATTTATTTTATTGAGAAAATTCAAAATTTTGTTTTAATAAGAAATGTTAAAAATGTTTTGATGTGTATTGCCTATATGCAAGGGGAGCCTAACATCTCTTCTACATATAGATTCATGTTGAGTGTATCTTATATTGAGGAGCTTGACAACTCTTCTTTATGCGATACACGTGTGTAGGGGGAGCTTTACATCTCCTCTTATGCATTGCATATTATGCGTTATGTGAGTTAGGGCTTGTCATCTCTTCTTCATGTAATGCATATATGTAGGGAAGTTAACTTAGCGTCTTCCTCTTCATGAATGTATATCGCATATATTCTTATTATTTATTTGTTTCGAACAAAAAGGGGGAGAACATTGTTTTGTATTTACTTTAACCCCTTTGTTGATGATTAACAAAAAGGGGGAGAAGTATTTGAGTTTATATGCATGATTTTTATGATAGTTTTATTGGTATTGTTTTTTATTGGTATCAAGAGTACTTGTTTATTGGTATCAAGAACATTTGTTTATGAAAAAGAAAAAGAAATAATTTATTTTGGTATCAAAAGCTTGTTTTATATATGTAATTTTCGTATCATGAGTTTATTTTATGCATGATGATGCATTTCATGTTTGGTATTAAGAGCATGTTTTTATTTGGTATTAAAAGCATGTTCATTTCATTTGTTTTATGCATGTCTATGCATTTTCATGTTTAATATTCATTGCATATATTTATTGTTTATTGCTATGCATGAGTTAAGGGCGAGCTTCTTTGAAGCTTAACTTTAATCCATGCATATATAACTCTATGAGTTTTGTCATCATCAAAAAGGGGGAGATTGTTGGCCAAGAGGCCTTCCACTCTAGTTTTGATGATGATTAACTCATGTAGTTATGTCTACTAATAATCTTATGATGTTTAGTTTCAGATCTCTAATCAAGATATTAGTAGGTGATTAGCTTCAACAAAGGTGTTTTTGAGCTCTTCACATGGTGATTCAAGAGCCCGAGCATCAAGATCATATATAGCACTCATTGGAGTCTAGCTCGGTGGATCACGATTTGGATTGAGTCGACTTGAAGACGGAGTTCGTCAAGAAGACTTCGGTACATAGTTTAGTTTTTAGTTTAGATCCATTTGTAAAGATTAGATAGTGTGATATGCTCAAGTACACAACACACACACTTGTTTAAGTTTTGGTTTATTGGTTTTCGAATTTTGGTTTAACCGATCTTGGTTTTCATGAATAGATAGTATCAATATAAGTTTACATTGTTTAAATGTATATTAGATATGTTCTATATACATGTATGCTTCATATCTTAAACAAACTTATTTTGATATGCCTATTCATGTGTTTGGAGTTTGGTATTTTAACAAAACATATTTTTGGTTTTTAAGTCAAAAACAATGATATATATATCTTTTATGTATATTGGATTATATCCATATACTACATGCCTAAAAGTTGTTTGAGTATCATGTTTTTGCATTTGGATGAGTTTTGGACAAAACGAATCTTCAATTCATAAGTCCAAGTTTTAAAAAATACAGTTTTTGGTTTTCGGCAAAATTTTCATAACACAAAAAGAGTTCAAAATGTTTGTAACTTGGTTTGATTTTTACTCAAACAAATTTGTATGTCAATGTATTATACTGAACTTATTTTTGTGGATTTTTAGAGTTTTTATGGGATTTTTTTAGGTAAATAAAAACCAAGTTTTCAAGTCCTGTAATCCCTGTTCTGGCTTCTGCCGATCGACCGGACCGGTCGACCGAGCTAGAAGTCGGTCGACCGAGTCGGTCGACCGACGTGCACAGAATGTGCACGCCTATTTGGCTGGAGGGCCGGTCGACCGTCCCGGTCGACCGTCAGAGAGCTTCTGCTCTCTGGAAAGCCCCAGTCGACCGGGTCGATCGACCGGCAGAGAGCTCTGCTCTCTGTTCCAGGCTGCGGTTGACCGAGCCGGTCGACCGAGGCTCCAACGGTAAGAAATTTGACCGTTGGCGGTCGACCAGGCCGGTCGACCGACAGCCGCCAGGGCTGAAAAACAGCCCCAACGGCTAGTTTTTCATAGGGCCTTTATATACCCCATTTTGAGGGCTGTTTTAGTCAAGTTTTTAGAGAGAAAAATCCTGATCTTCTTAAGTGTTTTAACACTTGTTTTCAAAAGAGTTTTTGTGTTTTAAAAGGATCAATCTTCATTTGTTTTAAAAGTGTTTTTAATTCAAAGAAAATAGTCTTTTGGGAATTGATTTTTTGTCTAAAAATTCTCTATCTATTTGGTGTTTTTCCCAAGTGATTTTCTTTGTTGAAAACACTTTGTTTTTCACACTTGAGCTATATCTTCTATCCTATCTATTTAGGATCTTTATTTTGTGGAAGAGGATTGTTTGTGGTTGAGATAGACCACCTTGTTGTAACCCTCCTACTTTGTGTTATCCCTCTTGGGTAGAGGTTGATTGTGGAGTGGTGATTAGCTCCCTCTAGTGAGAGCTGGAGGCTTGTGTTGGAATCCCTCAAGTGTGAGGTGGATTGTGGTTGTTTGGCTAAGGGCCTACCCCTCTTGTGTGAGGTGGTGTTTGTCTTGCCTCTAGTGAGAGATTGTATTGGTTGAGAGAGGAGTTGTGTACTCCCGGTTGTAGTTGCCCCAAATCCTCGGTGGAGGTTCCCTGTGTGGGAGTCCTAAGTGACAAGTTAGTGGATTGGAAATCCTTCTCGGTGAAGGCGGGGACATAGAGCTGGGTGCTTGAATCTCGAAACACATCTTTTTGTTTGCGTTTGATCCATTGACTCTAACTCTCTCTATTTATATTGTGCCTTGCATCTATTCGTATTGCTCATTCATATATTATATGCTTGGCTTGTTTGTGTGTGCCTCACTTGTGCATAACCACGAGAGCTTCATATAGCGCCTCAACTCTTATTCAGAGGAATCAAGAGGAGTTAGTCCAGAGCCCTTCACCGGGAATTCGGCTACACTCGGTTGCATTAAGTGTAGTTACAATTAGTTTTTAATTTCCACATTTAGTGCATTAGATTAGCGGTACACCTATTCACCCCCCCTCTAGGTGTACTTACACTCCTGTTATGACCTGTTATGTTCCTTCTCACTCCTGTAATCTGATAATTATGTTTAATAAGCTATACAAAGGACAGCTTACACTGGGAATGAGAGAAAGTGATGGATGCCAGTATGATGCCTTACTTATAGTGGTGAAATACTAAATTAACAATTCATGTTAGGGTGCTTTTAGGCACCCAGAAGATGCATGTTAGGGGGATTTCAGGCCCCCAATTGGCTATGTTCCGGGCGGACAGGAACCACTATAAATATGAGCTATCAGTTCTCTATCAGTTTCCAATAACCAATCTCGACTAACTTATATATGAATGTATGTGTGTTGAGATGTACACCAGGACACATACCTAGATATATGGGTCGGACGAGTAATAATAATAAGACACCAAGATAATAACTCATGGTCTTGCTTGTAACTAGGTTATACCGTTGGCTTTGTCGTATTTGTTTCCATCGAGTTTCAGTTCAGATTTCCTGTTTTGTTTCATTATTACCGCCTGTGTACTACTTTTCTGACTTCCTAACTTGTTAATTCTTGATCTATACGGATACTTGGTTACCGTATAATTCCTGATGATTCATACATTCTATTTTAACTGTTATTGTGGACAACTCAGATTGTGCGTACTCAGTTGATGGAGACATGAGATATATGGTATATAGAGGAGGCTTTCCTTATTTGAATTATTTCTCGAGGTATCAATCTCATGAATCTATCAACTGAGTCTGGACAACTGGTTTTGTCACATCTACTTATCCCATCATTTGATGCCTTATCCATGTTCATGTGTGCTTATGCTCATGACACGGCTTTAATGCATGCTCTTTTATTCAGATTTATCGATACACGTGTGCTCATCTTTGCACGCCACTTGGCATTCGCAACACCACTCGTTGGGGAGTTCTGACTCCCCTGGATCCCCATGTCCAGGTTTCAGAGCCTGGAGCTGGTGGATTCTCCCTGTTGCTGATCAGAGTGGCGCAGTGGAAGCGTGGATCATCAGCAGACCATCTGAAGCCTCATCCTTTCCGGCTCCCTGTTGGTCTCTCAAGTTTTCCTTCTGTAACTCGTGAGTTCCATTTGTACTGTTCATACTTGTATATCTCTTTGTATTCTCGCATTTGCGCCTATCAGGTGATGTAGTATTCTTGCAATATTGTGTCACATCCTGTGATAACTTTGTAATTATACTCATATGTTGGAATGTATAAAACACCATGTGTTTTCCTACTCTGATTCTTTCCTGTACTGATGCTTAGCGTATATACGTGAGGGTATTTCTGACCTACTTATATATGTTGCAGTAATGTCTACCCGTGGGATTGGGGCGTTACACAAACTCTAACATCTTCCTCTCAGGTTAATCTCCTATTGAGTCCGAGATGTCCCTAGGTCTAATGTTTACTCGGATTTTAATTAGGATTGGGTTAGCGAGTAAGGAGATGATTTGTAGGCGAAGGAATGGTCATGACTTCTCCACCTTATGTTGCTTATGTGTTTTACCCTTAAGTCATTTTCATACAAGTGTGCAAGGATATAGACGAATAATACTTAAAGCAATTATAAATCACCCAAAAGTGTTTCTAGTCTAGATGCAATGCATACGTACCTTATCTTCAACACTCTTCAACAGTTATAAAAAGAAACGAATTAAACGAATGCCTATGACGCAAAGTTTAACTGTTTTTAATCGATTACAGGCACGAATTACTGTTGGATTGAAAATTAGTGTGTAGAACAGGTTAACAGGGAGAAATAATAACTGCAGATGTTATATAAGTGCAATTCAATCACCCTGCAAAGAAGCAAGGTGACCACTCCACTATATAGCCGCGAAAACGCGGCAATTTGGTGGTGGAGTTAGGTGCTATGCCTTCTTGGGCAGAGTTACAAAGCATCTATTTAATTCTACAATTGTCAATTTCCTGTGATCTATCCCCTGCACATAAAAATAGAGAAGAAAAAATTAACCAATTAGTAAATAAAAAAATACTGTTCCCTCCCCAGCAACGGTTAAAATTTGATTGACAAAATGACAGAGTTCAAGGAAGTGTTTATCTGATTTGTGCTGCCTTTAAATTCTTGCAACTTAACCATGATAGCAATGGCTATACAGGTCGATCCTCAGGGAGAGATGCAATGGAAGCTTTTCGATATCTTTTTAAACACTAAATTGGTTAAGTGGTTCTTCTTTGTTTTAAAAGAAAAGTAATTATATGTTAAGTGTTAGAGAAAAAAAGATGAAGATAGAGGTTGATTAGAGACTAGGATTTTGAAAAAAATAAAAGAATAGGACTTACTAATCATCTACCACCACTAACTTACTACCCTATGCTAGAATATACTTCACTTTGGATCATAAAACTTATACCTTGGAGTTGCATTCAATTCAAGTAAGATACATAAGATGGAAAAATCCTTTTTCAAATAATCACTAACCAAAACCTAACATTAGACTATCAAAGCCTTCTAAGCATAGAATAAAAAGAATAATTGGAATTCAACATTAAACTATCAAGGCAATCTAAGATAGAATAAGAAAAAACATTAATTAATATTAGCAAATAATAAATTAATTAGTCATCGTCATGTGCCTTCAAGAATATTAGCTTATTCTAGGGTTTAAGCGTACATTTGATTCAATAGGTTTAGCCTATATAGAACTAGAAGTAGTAGTGTATAGAGATTATAAGCCATGAAATAACTTAGCTGCGCATCATATGTATTAAAGAAAGCATGGTAAAAATAAAAAGATTGCAGAATAATAAAGACAAAGTAAGTATATAATAATAAAAGAGAAATTGGAAAGAAAAAAAAGAAGAATTTTGTTATTGACGTTGTCACCTTCAATTATAAAGAGCTTCCTCCTTGTTTACAAATGAAACTTAAACTAAAACTTAAAAGTTACAAAAGAATTTGGAAAAGAGAGTAAAGAAAAAATCTTAAGTTATAATCTCTAGAATTAACTCTGAGATAACTTTTTGGCCCCTAGGATGGTATTTATAGGAGCAGTGGATGATAGAATCCCAATAGAAGATGTACGCCCAACCATCACAGGAGTCTCCAATAGAAAGCCACGTAAATGAGGCTTTTGTCGCGTTTTCACGACAAATCCAGGGTGGATGGGGTTGCGGTTTGGTGTGTGGCTTTATGTCATCCATCCATCAGAAGATTTATCCTTAGAATTTTCATTTAAACTCTGAATTTTAAAATATATTCTTTCTAGATAACTTGGGAAGCAAGTTATCACTAAATCCGAGTTTAAATTTAAATTCTCCCTCTTTATTATTAACTTGGAGCTTAAGCAACCTGAATTTCAGTTGATTTTCTCCTTTATCTCTGAATTAGAATAGGGATTATTTGTGAATCCTTGTCTTCTTCTTGATTTCAAACTGATTTAAATTGAAATTTGAATTTAGATAGGATATTTGGATAGATTAGAAGCTTCCTTTATTTTTATCTTCCTATTTTAAATAACCACACACCATAAACAAAAAGAGGGTTAAATATCAAAGTTTAATTAAGAATAATCAAAGGGTATATAAATATGCAAATGTGATAATGAATATGCAAAATTGGAATGTAATCAGTGACCTCACCAAGGTCCATGCGGTGGAGGCTGACTTCGAGAAAGCTGGATGTGGCAGAGGTTCCGGGTTGGACTCTAGGAGTTGTGGACTTTTTTGAGAAAGTTTTCATTGCAGAGACAGTATTATCATCCTGATGAGGGTCAAATTGACCACTAGAAGCGGTAATTTAGAAGTTATCCCAATAAAATAATGCACAACAAAAACATCGTGAATGTTTTAATTCTGTTATAAGATCACATGTCAAAATTATCTCAGAATCTTATAGCTGATAATTTGAATTAAACCGGAAAAACTATTATCAATTAGATTTTAGTTAATTATAACAATAATGTTAATATGTTTTTTCGCTGCAAAACTTGGCATAAAAAATCAGATTGTTCTTATAGAGAGTAATATGTGTGCACGTGGTTACAATATGAGATAAACGAAAATTACAAGAATTTGAGAATTAATGAAATATGAATAATACCATGAGAAAATAATGGAGTAAAATAATTTTTTTTATTTGAAAGAGAGATGAGTACATAATGCCCTCTAAATTCCAAATGTGAAAGCATGAGTCCCGCAATAACAATAACAGAGTTAGGCCCAACGGATCTTGCACGCTTCTCTTTTGCATGATCTCAAACATTGCATGCATTGTTGTCTGCACCACCTGAGCAATGCTTCATGCCACCACCGTTACCCCATTGATGGTAATCATGGCAGCGATCTACGACCTTTGAATTGCTTGTTCAATAATCAAAACAAAATTCAAATATTTAGTCAAAAAAAGCATGCACGATTATGATAAATCAACATGAAAAAGTTCTATCTAAGTTGTTGCACTGAAAACCAAGTAGAGAACAAGAAAAATTGTCAATCCCATACAAGACATTGTGAACACGAGAGATTGCTCTTCCTTCAACCTTTTTCTCTATTTCTTGTTGGCAAGCAAGTTGGTGTTAATGGGTCCAATTTATAAGAAAATGTTTCTTTAATATAAGGTAAGATCATGAATGATTTCTCACCATTTTAGGCTTTTGTGTATATGCTAAAAATGTTTAATCTATGATTTTCTAACCATTTTAAGTTTTTGTGCATAAATAGATCTTGATTAGAGTGTGATGTAGCGGCAAATTTTTAATTATTTCACTCTTTAAATTTCAAAGAAAACAAATAAATCTTTTGCCTCAAACATATCTTGAATTGAAATCACAATATTAATATGATTTGAAATTTGAAAAAATTTAGCTGTAAAAGAAATAAACAATTTGTTCCTCTCAAAATTTTGGCAAGTTTAAAATTCTCAGGCTTCAAAATCTATCCAATAGTATTTAAAGATTTTGAATTAATAAGTGAGAATCTCTTCCATTTTTTTGCTTTTTTTAATAATTAAAGTCTTCATTTTTCTATATGAAAATAATTTCTTGGATGTGTTTGATGGATTTTGACAATCAAAAGAAAGAAAATTTTAATAAGTTAGTTAATAAGAAACTTGGGGAATTTTAATTAAAGAAAATTTGTAAAGAAAGCATGGTGATGGAACCAAAATTGGAAGAAAAAGTCAAAATATCACTTGAAAAAAATAGTGGAATACAATAGATGAAAAAAAAGGTATGGTTCAATTCAAGGATTTTTGTAGTAAGGTATTTTTTGAAAAATATTTTTAAAATCATGATAGATTTTAAAAAAGGTTTTATGTCCCCATAATTATATTGCTCATATCATGATTAATTCTAGTGCTAATCATTTCAGAACTTTCACTAATCCTATCAAAAATCTTTACCAAAAATTGTTTATGTTTAAAAGAAAGTAGATCTCTAAAAAAAACACCTGGCTTGAAATACTGCTTTCAAATTAAGTTCTGAATTTGTAATAGATCCTAGTCACTAATACTGTATTATTATTTTTAAATATCTTATCTGGCTTTATCTGCTATTCTGTTAATTAACTTGACTTATAGTTATTATTAGATATGCAAAAAGTTTCTAAGATATTAACATTGGCTTTATTTATTATTGATATTATCACTTATTAATATTTTTAATTTCTATTATTATTATTTATTATTCTTAGTAATGAGTGTTTCATTATGATTATAATTATTATTGCTATTGTTATGCAAAAATATCAAAATATAAAACACATGAATAAGTAAGTCAAAACTAAGTTTGTCTAAGAAGTTGAAGCAATGCCTTCACTAATCCTTCTTTCTTTTCTCCTCAAGTGAAACATGAATGAAAGGAATCTCTAAGTACAGAAATTGAGGAGCATACTAGGGGAGATCAAAACCAAATAAGTAATCTATCTTCTCACAATTTATTTAGTATAAATAATTTATTAAAAATCATGTATATACCATAATTATTCATAAATTTTTATATATCAAAACTCAACCACAAATCCAACAAAAAAATACATATGAAGATATACTAACTCATAATTTTAGTTTACATATTTTTTTTGAAATTTTTAACAAAGGATTCGTTAAAAAAAAAGAAGGAAAAAAGAAAGAAAAATTGCATATTAAAATAATTAGTTAAAAATATCAAAAAAATAGAGAAAAATATAAATAATCGTTTACAATACTTCTATTTTCTATGATAAAAATCTTAGACTAATACCAACATAAATTAACTCAAACCATCTACTTTAAAGCCATTTTTCTCAATAGTAAATTCAGACCCATTAAACATTTTAATGGTTTAAAGTCCATTAAAAATCCAACAAAAGTTAGAAATTAGTTTAAACTAAACCTACTAAATTCATTAGACTCAGAAGACAATATTTCTAACCTCCAAACTAATTAATCAAGATAAAACTCCTTAAAACTCTCAAGTAAAATATCCTTTTAAAAATTCTAACAATTTCTATTGAAATGAACCATGTAGATTTATCGGGGCCTTATGATTTCAGTGCTTTGGACTTGGGATCGAGTTCAGGTGAGTGTTCTTTTCCTCCTTCAGTTAAATAAGAATTTTGTGATAAATAATTTTATTTTGTTATGTAATTATGCTACTAAAATTTTCTGAGATGATAGCTGTGAGTAATATTCTACTCATTCACTATTGTCAGAAATATATATGTGTTATTTGTTTTATTTCATGTGACCATCTGCTTTATTATACCAGTATGATTACCTGTATCATTTCATGAGGTAGCAGTGAGTGTTCACTTTTATTATATTGCTTACTTGAGTGCCATTCAGTATCTTTTCATGTGTTAGTTATTCGACGTTATTGGCTCAGAACTAGTTGTGGTATAATCTTAGACTGGGACTTATTTTGATCTATTAAATGACTGATCTAGTTCATATTTGAGGACAGATAGCATCACTCATGTGTAGTATTTATTGGACATTTATTTGGTGAATTGAAACTTGCAAAAATAATTACATGTTGATTGATTGGTGAGTCGATGAGGGCTAGATTGTCAGGCATTAGTTTCTTATATGTTTAGTGATATTTAGAGTACTTGGTAGTTCTTGATGTTATCTTATTAATACTGAGAATCATATGTATATGATTAGATCTTAGTATTGTGATATGGGATTTATGTCATTTCATGTGTAACCGTTTCGGATTCAGATTTAGTTGCGATAAATCTTAGAATATAAATTAATTGATCTTGAGGTTGATTGGCTCATGATTGAGATTAAAGATTCATATTTTATGTGGAGTACTTTTTAGACTTGATGAGGATTCATTGTATTCTGAGAGTTTATTATATATGAAGTTACCTTATTAAAAGACCGATCTTCTGATACTTGGACTGATATAGACTTACTTAGAGTTAGAATTGATTGACATGAGGATTGGTGTTCGTTTCAAAAGAATTTGATTGGTGTTCTCATGAGATTGATGTAGTTGGATCCATAGTTGTGGGTATATGATTAGTCACATATGTTGCATATACATTGTCACCTTACCATACTTTTTAGCTAATAAATCCTATTAATAAGTCTCATTTTTCTTTGTTAAATGTAGGCCCAAGTGCTAAAAGAAAGAAAAGAGAAACAAGCCCAAAAGCTCACCAAATTCTGATTTAATTCAGAATAAATTCGAAATGAAGAAATCAGGGCAAAATCTTGGCATATCAAGAGGTTGAGAAGAATCCTCCCTGAATCAAGTGGTTGAAGCCACAAATTCAAAAGGCTGTTTCGTCAACTTTTGGAGCAGAAACAAGAAAATCAGAAGCAGATACAGGCAAAGCACCAAACCAGAGAAACCCACTAATTGGGTGTGGCCACCTGGCCACACCAAGGCCGCGGCCGCGTTTTCGCGGCCAACTAGATTCAGTTGGGGGAGCGTTTGCTTCCCTAATCTTCCCAGGATCCTCTTCTTTAGGTTTTTGCCTATAAATACTGGTTTCAGTAAAGAAAAATGCAGCGAAGACTAAGATTAGAATTTGTGTTTATTTTCTTAGGATTTAGGCTCTTTGTTAGCTAGCACAAAAGTTGTAATCTTGTTTTTTACTTTGTAGTCCAGTATTAAAACTTGTGAGAAGAGAGGAATTGAGTGCTTGTGCTTGAAGATTGAAGTGACATAAATACAAGAGTCGAGCCGCGTTTTCTTCCACTTGTAGTACGGTATGGTTTGCATTATTTTTATGCTTTCTTCTTCGTTTTTCATGGGTAACTAAACGGTTTTCTGGGCTCGCTGTTGTAACTCTCTCTTGTTCTTCTTCTCTTCTGTTTTTAAAAGACACAATGAATCATATGCATGCCTTACTTAAAAGCCTTTCTTTTTGAAAGTGTTCTTCAAGGCACATGAGGATGGGTTTGGATTGTTAAACTCTCACTTCTTTCATGAACATCTCTTGAATTGTTTTTACTTCATTCTTCCTTCTTCGCGCTTGATGATTTAATATTCAAATTCTAACGATTTCTCGAAGAAAAGACTAAACTCTTCCAACCATCTTATGTGTTTTACTTCAACCTTTCTAAAAATCAACTTTAAGTTTTGCAAATGATCACTTTGAGGCACTTAATATTTTAATAGAAGAATGAACAATTGAGTAGTGAGATAGTGAGCCCAGATTTGCTTCCTTATTATAAAACAACAAAACAATTCTAAAGCTTTCTAAATTACCTTCTCCAAAACCTTTTCTAAAAGTTATAATTTCTCTTTTAATCATCTCTTTCTTTCCATTCTCTTTTCCATAAAAAAAACGAACACAATTCCTTATTTTTAAACGATTCACCGAAAAGCTTCCATCGCATTCCTCCTCGTGGACACGACCCGTTAGCCACAAGCTACACGGTAAACTCTTAAACTCTTGATTGTTCTTTCTTTTAGCAATCAGTATACCCTATTTTACTCTTGATTATACTGTTTCAGTATTGATATCTTGTTGATATTGATTATCAGATATAGAGGCATCTTAAATTTCATATTGCTTCAGGAGTAGGTATAGATTGGGTTGACTTGACCTGGTGGCATGTATATGCATAATTGACTAGTTACTTTAATTTCTGGATCTTGTGTTTGAACTTAATGGAAATAAGAGTGTATGATGGTCTTAATTAAGATTTCAAAGTGATGATCGGTTGGATATAGAAGAGCATGTATTTTATATATTGGGACTTAGAAATATCGATAACTTTGAGGATCTGAGTTGATTAATATTTTGCCCGGATTATTCTATTTATGCCAGCATGTCATTACTTATTATGAATATTATGATTTACCTGAATAACTTGACTGATTATAAATGACATTTACCTGGTAACTATATTGTCCATGTGATCATAATTGCTGAAAAAATATTGTTACACGGTAACAATACTCTAATGTTATACTTATTACATGTCCTGTTATACCGGTATCTTGTTTACTGACATTATATATCCTGTTATACTGATATCCTGATTACACATGTTGACGTTGTTACCGCGAGTTATCCCAGTGATCTAAGTACATGCACATTAAATAATCTTGATAAACTAATGACATGATATTAAACAACTTACACTGGGATTAAGGAATTTGATGGAGGAGACAGCGTCTGTATTTTGGGTGGACATAGGATATAGGTTGCGCAGCTGAAAGAGGGTTCCACTGTAGGGTTCCCAGGGGGTGACTAATACCTTGTCCTATTCTTATTCCTGTTATACATGTTCCTGACTACCTTGCAGTAGGGCCTGGTTCAGCGCCAGGAGTCTGGGCCATGGTCCCGGGTATGTATGGAACCTACCTAAAATATGGACAGTATCTCCAACCGATCAGTTTCAATAACTTAGGACCCGATTGACATGTGTGACAGGCGTAATATGGGATGCATCTATTACAGGTGGCAATTGGTGTTCGCTGACATAATAATAATAAACTGTTTATAATATACTGTAATTGATTGTTTTACCTGATACATGTATGTATAGTGGACACCCGATGTTACACCTGACTGACTCTACCCGCTTGATATATAGATCGTGATAGACACCTGATTGAATACCTGATTGAACACACACTCTACTGTGTGCTATCCACATTATTGTTTATTTACTTTATTCATGCCATTTCTTATTTCGGTATATATATAGTTTCTTTATCTGCTCACATGTTATATGCACATATGCTTTCCAGTTTATTCTCACACATTCACTAGGAGTTCTGACTCCTTAGATTTGCATATCCAGATTTGTGGTTATTTATTGCTGATCAAGTATTTGGAGAAGATTACATGTGTTACGAGGAGTTAGAGTCTCTCTTTTCTTAATCATAGATATTCTTGCTCTTTTTTTCATGTTATTTCCTAATTCTATCTATATCATGTCCAATTGTCATTTCTTTTCTTTATTCATCTGCTATCATTGTGTTAGATATTTATATGTCATATTGTAGTGATATTGATTTATTGTATTAGATTTTATAACTTGTTCAGGTTACTTTAGGCTTAGCATATGTGCGTGGGATATTTTCTCGCGTACATACGTCGTCGACCTTCGTCGCGACTCCGTTTCCGCGTATTTTGGGAAGCGGGGCGTGACAGAATTAGTAGATTTTATTAGAATCTTTACCACACGTTTTATCATTTAATTAATTGTTATCACAAGTAATTTACAAGTTCTCCCATCAAATAATGCAAAAGAAAAAACATCGTGAACGTTTTGACTTATGAGATAACATGTCAAAATTAATTTAGAATCTTATAGCTAACATTTTCAACTAAACCAAAAAATATTATTATCAATTAAATTTTAGTTAATTATAAAAAATACTGGTATTATGCGTTTTAGTTGCAAAACTTGGCATAAAAAATCAGATTATTCTTATAGAGAGTAATCTGTGTGCACGTAGTCACAACATGAGATATAAAAAATTACTAGAATTTGAGAAATATGAACAGTACCATGAGAAAATAATGGAGAAAAAATATTTCTTTATTAAAAAGAGAGATGGGTACATGATTCCCTTGAAATCTCTAAATGCCAAAGCATGAGTCCAGACAATAATTAATGCAATAATAATAATGACAGACTTGGCCTCCACGGATTTCTAAATTAATTTTCAACTAAACCAAAAAATATTATTATCAATTAAATTTTAGTTAATTATAAAAAATACTGGTATTATGCGTTTTAGTTGCAAAACTTGGCATAAAAAATCAGATTATTCTTATAGAGAGTAATCTGTGTGCACGTAGTCACAACATGAGATATAAAAAAATTACTAGAATTTGAGAAATATGAACAGTACCATGAGAAAATAATGGAGAAAAAATATTTCTTTATTAAAAAGAGAGATGGGTACATGATTCCCTTGAAATCTCTAAATGCCAAAGCATGAGTCCAGACAATAATTAATGCAATAATAATAATGACAGACTTGGCCTCCACGGATCTTGCACTCTCCTCCCCTGCACAAACTTATACACCAATCGTTGCATGTACTATTGTCTGCACCGCCCGAGCAATGCCTCATGCCACCACCACCATTACCCCATTGATGGTAATCATGGCAACAATTTATCGCCTTAGCACTGCATGTTCAACAATCAAAACAAAACTCAAATATTTAGTAAAAATATAAACATGCACTAATTATGATAAATCAATAATAAGAAGTGCTATCTAACTTTTTGCATTGAAAACAAGACATAGAACAAGAAAATTGCCAATCACATACGAGACATTATGAACATAAAAGATTGCTCTTTCTTTAACCTTTTTCTCAATTTCTTGTTGGCAATCATTGTTGGTGTTTATAGGTCCAATTTATAGGAAAATGTTCCTTTAAATAAGGTAAAACCATGAATAATTTCTTACCGTTTGAGGATTTTGTCCAAATGGAGAAAATCTTTAATATATAATTTCTCTTACCATATTAAATTTTTGTGCGTGCGAAGATCTTGACTTGAATGTGATGTATAGGCAAAATTTTGATTATTTCACACTTTGAATTTCAAAGGAAACAAATAAATCTTTGACCTCAAACATACCTTGAATTGGAATCACAAGGGAAATATGATTTGAAATTTAAAAATCTTTAGCTATAAAGGAAATAAATAATTTGTTCTTGTTAAAATTTGAGCAAGTTTAATTTTCTTGGGCTACAAAATCTCTCCAATAGTATTTCAAGATTATGAATTAATAAGGAGACTCCCTTCCAAATTATTTGCAAATTTTTTAATAATACAAAGTCTACATTTTTCTATATGAAACTATTCATATTAAATGATTTATTGACTCTAGTGGATGTGTTAGATGGAGTATGACGTACAAAATGTAAGAAAATTTTAATAAGTTAGTTATAAAGAACCTTGGGGATATTTTAATTCATGAAATTTTTGTAAAGGAAGTGAGGTGAAGGATGCAAAATTGGAAGAAAAATTCAAAATTCCACCTGAAAAAAATAGTGGAATACAATAGATGATAAAAAAGTACGGTTCAATTCTAGGATTTTGCAGTAAGGTATTTTTTTATTATTTTTAAAATCATTTTAATTCTAAAAAATTAAAGTCCTCATAATTTAATTTCTCATTTCATGATTAAAGCGAGTGCAATAATTTCAGAAAATTTCGCCAATCCTATTATAAAACTTTATAAAAAACTTCTTTGGTTAAAAGAAATTAAATCTCAAAAAGAAAAACGTACGGGTTGAAATAAAGCTTTCAAATTAAGTTTCAAATTTGTAGATGTTATTAGAATCTTTTTCACAGATTTCATCATTAAATTGTATGTTATCACAGGTGTGAAGGATAAAAACTAGCTCACCGTGGATCGACCCACCACAAGCGAAGTATGGGCGCTCTCCGGAGATGTTACATGTCAGAGCACATAGAAGATGAGACACCTTTCAAGTTAGAAGTAACGGTGTAGTGCCGGTCTAATACTCTCGGATGTGAGAATCAGTATGTGGAATAGTTGGGAGGACCAGTAGAGGGAATCTGTCAGTGTAGTGGAAAGAATGGACCGTGCAGAGGGAACAACAAGTGTGTTTGTGGTAGAGGACTAGTAGAGAAAAACTGCTAGTGTATTTCTGCGGGTGTATATGTGCTTGCTTTGAAAATTAGGAAAGTGAACCCCTTCTCCTAGGAGAAGAATGATCATATATACCTAACAAGGGTACTAGTCATGGAGGCGGAATTACAGGGTTGTTGTAATTGTATGATTTTCACGTGCTGGATTTATTATAACGGTTTTGATTGCTGGCACTGGTTGGTTGGGATTGCAGGCCGAGGAATCCATAAATGTCCATAACTTCTCACGCTGAAAGGGGAGTTACATGTTATTAATGTGAGGAGGATCGAGCTGCGTAACGACAAGCAGAGATCTCGGTAGACTGATGTTTGGGGATTTGACTTGGCGTCGGAGACTTTAAGAATGGGAAAGACCTCGAGAAGGTAAAGACCTTGGAGTGGTGGAAGGGGGCTTCGGGATGGAAGGGGCTTCGGGACAGAGCATGACCTCGGGAAGGTCGGATGACGGAGGATGATCCCAAGAAGGTCGCATGTGGTGGAGGCTTACTTCGGGAAAGCTGGATGGGTGGAGGTTCCAGGTTAGACTCTAGGAGTTGTAGACTTTTTGGGAAAAGTTCTCAATAGTAGGGACATGTGTCATCATCCTGATGAAGGTCAAGTTTTGACCACTAGAAGAAGTAATTTAGAAGTTATCCCCATAAAATAATGCACCACAAAAATTATCGTGAATGTTTTAGCTCTGCTTATGAGATCACATGTCAAAATTAACTTAGAATCTTATAGCTGACATTTTTAACTAAACCAAAAAAACTATTAATCAATTATATTTTAGTCAAAAAATACATGCACGATTATGATAAATCAACAAGAAGAAGTTCTATCTAACTTGTTGCACTGAAAACCAGGTAGGGAATAAGAAAAATTGTCAATATCATACAAGACATTGTGAACACGAGAGATTGCTCTTCGTTTAACTTTTTTCTCTATTTCTTGTTGGCAAGCAATGTTGGTGTTTATTGGTCCAATTTATAGGAAAATGTTTCTTTAATATAAGGTAAGATCATGAATGATTGCTTACCTTTTAGGCTCTCGTGGATATGGAGAAAATATTTAATCTATGATTCTCTTACAAATTTAAGTTTTTGTGCATAAATAGATCTTAATTTGAATGTGAGGTATCGACAAATTTTTGATTATTTCACTCTTTAAATTTCAAAGATAACAAATAAATCTCTGGCCTCAAATATATCTTGAATTGGATTCACAATATTAATTTGATTTGAAATTTGAGAAAATTTAGCTGTAAAAGAAATAAACAATTTGCTCCTCTCAAAATTTTGGCAAGTTTCATTCCTCAGCTTCAAAATCAGTCCAATCGTATTTCAAGATTATGAACTAAAAAGTGAGAATCTCTTCCAATTTTTTTGCATTTTTTAATAATAAAAAGTCTTCATTTTTTTATATGAAACTATTCATATCAAATGGTTTTTCGACTCTTGTGGATGTGTTTGATGGATTTTGTCAATCAAAAGCAAGAAAATTTTAATAAGTTAATTAATAAAAAAGTTGGGTAATTTTTATTCAAGAAAATTTTGTAAAGAAAGCATGGTGATGAGAAAAAGTCAAAATATCACCTAAAAAAATAGTGGAATACAATAGGGTAACAAAAAAAGTACGGTTCAATTCGAGGATTTTTGTAGTAAGGTATTCTTGAAAAAATATTTTTAAAATCATAATAGATTTTTAATAAAGTTTTAAGTCTCCATAATTAAATTGCACTTTTCATGATTCATGTGAGTACTAATCATTTCAGAATTTTTGCCAATCCTATTAAAAATCTTTACAAAAAATTGATCATGTTTAAAAGAAATTAGATCTCAAGAAAATAAACACTTGGGTGGAAATATTGCTTTCAAATCAAATTCTGAATTACTAGATTTTATTAGAATCTTTATCACAATTTTGTCATAAATTATTTGTTATCACAAGTAATTTACAAGTTCTCCCGTATAATAATTTACAAGTTCTCCCGTCTAATAATGCACAAGAAAAAACATCATGAACATTTTGACTCTGCTTATGAGATCACATATCAATATTAATTTAGAATCTTATAGCTCACATTTTCAACCAAATCGAAAAAAATACAATTATCAATTAAATTTAGTTAATTATAAAAATAATGTTAATATGCATCTTAGTTGCAAAACTTTAAATAAAAAAATATCAGATTATTCTTATAGAGAGTAATCTATGTGCACGTAGTTACAACATGAGATAAAAGAAAATAATTATTAGAATTTGAGAATTAGTCAAATATGGACAATACCATGAGAAAATAATGGAGTAAAAATATTTATTTATTAGAAAGAGAGATGGGTACATGATGCTCTTGAAATCTTTAAATGCGAAAGCATGAGTCCAGACAATAATTAATTCAGCAATAACAATGACAGACTTGGCCTCCGTGGATCTTACATTTGTTGGCCCAGAGGCCCATCACTCTAGTTTTGATGATGATTAAGTAGTTATTGTTTATTAATAATCTTGTGATATTTAGTTTCAGATATTTGATCAAGATATTAGCAGGCGTTTAGCTTCAACAAAAGTGTTTTGGAGCTATCACATGTGGATTCGAGAGCTCACGCGTCAAGATCGCATCTAACACTCGGTTGGAGTCAAGCTCATTGGATGGCATTTGGATCGAGTCAGCTTGGAGATAAGAAGACTTCGGTTTGTATTTAATTTGTGTTTAGATCTTGTGTAAAGGTAGATAGTATTGATATGCTCAAGTTCACATACACACACAAGTTTAGAGTTTAAATGTTCGATTTTCGGTTCAACCAGTTTTAGCTTTCAAGTAAAAAACATAGATATATATTTTATATTTATATTGGATTCTATCCATATACAATATGCTTCAAAGTTGTTTTAATATCATGTTTTTGTATCCATATGAGTTTTTGAGAAAACAATTTTCCATTTCAAAAATCCAAGTTTGGAAATTACCGATTTTGATTTAAAGGCAAATTTCTATATCACAAAAATAGTTCAAATTGTTTATAATATGTGTTGAATTTTAGTCACACATATTTATATTTCAAAGATCTTATACGAACTTATTTTTGTAGAATTTTTTTGATTTTATGGGATTTATTTCGAATCAAAATACCTAAGTCTTAAATTCTAAAAATCTCAGCCAGACTGCTCTGGCGGTCGACCGGACGGTCGACCAGACTAGGAGTCGGTCGACCTTCACGGTGGACCGATGTGCACGGGACGTCCACAAAGGCTAGCCTATTCGGCCGGTCGACCGCGCGGTCGACCGACTGAAAGTACCCCACTCTTGGGTGGGGACCGGTCGATCGGGCGGTCGACCGGAAGGGCAATTCTGCCTTTCCTGGCTACCAACGGGCAGAATTTTGAGAGGGTATAAATACCCATCTCTTGAGCTGGTTTCTACAAGGTTTTAGAGAGAAAAATTTTCCCATCTTCTTAAGTGTTTTAGCAACAAGTTTAAAAGAGTTTTTGTGCCAAAAGATTTTATCTTTATTTGTTTTAAAGTGTTGGAAATTCAAAGAAAAAGGAGAGTCTTTGGGAAAGTGTTTTGATCTTCATTTTTATTTCATTCTAGAGTTTTTCTCAAGTGTTTTTCTTTGTGATTTGTTTTCCAAACACTTTATTTTCTCATACTGGAGCTATCATATCTATCCTATCTATAGGATCTTATTTTGTGAGGAAAATTGGTTTGTGGTTTAGTGAGACCACCAAGAGTTGTAAACCTTCTTTTATTTGAGTTCCCTCTTGTGTATAGGTGATTGTGGAGGTTGTGTTGGTATCCCTCTAAATGTAGAGGTGATTGAGGTTGTTGTTTGGCTTTAAGCATTATCCCTCTAGTGAGAGGTGATTGTTGTTTGGATAAATGCCCATCCCTCTAAGTGTAGAGGTGATTGTTGTTGTGCCTTGCCTCTTGTGTAGAGGTTGTGTTTGTTGGAGAGAGAAGTTGTGTACTCTAAAGTTGTATTACCCAAATCCTCAGTGGAGGTTCCCTGTGTGGGAAGTCCTGTGTGGACGATATAGTGGAAATCCTTTTGTGTGAAGGCGGGGACGTAGAGCAGTTGCTCGAACCTCGAAACATATCTCGGTGTTTGCGACTGATCCACTATCTCTAAACTCTCTCTTATATTGTGTCTTGCATTATTTCATTTTGTTCATATCATACTTATATGCTTGGTATTGTTTGTGTGCCTCACTTGTGTTGAACCAAGAGAGCTTTACATAGCACCTCAACTCTTATTTAGAGGAATTTATAGGAGATTGTCCAGAGCCCTTCACCAGAAATTCGGCTACACTCTTTGGTTACACTAAGTGTGTTACAATTTATTTTTAATTCCGCATCATTTGTCATTAGATTAGCCATACATCTATTCAACCCCCCCTCTAGGTGTACTTTCAACACTCTCCTCCCCTACACGACCTCATACACCAATCGTTGCATGTACTATTGTCTGCACCGCCCGAGCAATGCTTCATGCCACCACCATTACCCCATTGACGGGAATCATGACAAAAATTTATGGCCTTAGCACCGCTTGTTCAACAATCAAAACAAAATTCAAATATTTAGTAAAAATAAAAACTTGCACTAATTATGATAAAATCAACAATAAAAAGTGCTATCTAACTTGTTGCATTGAAAACAAGACAGAGAACAAGAAAAATTGCCAATCCTATACGAGACATTGTGAACACTTTGCTCTTTCTTTAACCTTTTTCTCTATTTCTTGTTGGCAGTGTTTATAGGACCGATTTATAGGGAAGTTTCCTTTAAATAAATTAAGATTTCTTACCATTTTAAGCTTTTGTGCAAATTGAGAAAATCTATAACATATAATTTTTCTTACCACTTTTAGTTTTGTGCGTACAAAGATTCTTATTTGAATGAAATATA
This sequence comes from Agave tequilana, assembly GCA_038442645.1. Taxonomy (NCBI): domain Eukaryota; kingdom Viridiplantae; phylum Streptophyta; class Magnoliopsida; order Asparagales; family Asparagaceae; genus Agave; species Agave tequilana. The sequence goes on along the minus strand of JAVJIF010003108.1, from coordinate 38,849 downwards.
TAGGTAAAATTTTGATTATTTCACTCTTTGAATTTCAAAGTAAACAAATAAATCTTTCACCTCAAACAGACCTTGAATTGGAATCACCAAGTAAATATGATTTGAAATTTCAATATCTTTAGCTGTAAAGGAAATAAATAATTTATTCCCATCAAAATTCGAGCAAGTTTAGTTTTCTCGGACTACAAAATCTCTCCAATAGTTATTTGTAATTTTTTTAATAATATAAAGTCTTCATTTTTCAATATGAAACTATTCATATTTAATGAATTATCGACTCTTGTGGATGTGTTTGATGGAGTATGACATACAAAATGTAAGAAAATTTTAATAAGTTAGTCATTAAGAACATTGGGGAATTGTAATTCAAGAAATTTTTGTAAAGATAGCAAGATGAAGGAAGCTAAATTGGAATGAAAAAAAATCAAAATTCCACCTGAAAAAATATAGTGTAATATAATAGATGATAAAAAAAGTGTGGTTCAATTCTAGATAATAGTAAGGTATTTTTTGAAAAATATTTTTAAAATCATGATAGTTTTTTTAAAAAAATTAAATTCTTCATAATTAAATTTCTCATTTCATGATAAAAAAGAGTGCAATCATTTCAGTAAACTTTCGCCAATCCTATTATAAAACTTTATAAAAACTTGACTTTGGTTAAAAGAAATTAAATCTCAAAAAGAAAAACATCAGGGTTGAAATATAGCTTTCAAATTAAGTTTCAAATTTGTAGATGTTATTAGAATCTTTGTCACGCCCCGCTTCCCAAAATACGCGAAAACGGAGTCGCGACGAAGGTCGGCGACGTATATACACTAGGAGAATACCCCACGTATACACGCTAAGCCTAAAGAAATCTGAACAAGCTTTAAATCTACTACGATAAATCAATATCACTGCAATATGACGTATAAATATCTAACACAATGATAGCAGATGAATAAACGAAAGAAGTGGCAACGGGATGCGATATAGATAGAATCAGAAAATAACATAAAAAAAAGAGCAAGAATGCCTATTATCAAGAAAAGAGAGACTCCAGCTCCTCGTAACTCATGTAATCCTCTCTATATACCTGATCAACAATAAATGGTCACAAATCTGAATATGCAAATCCAGAGAGTCAGAACTCCTAGTGAATGAATAAGAATAAACTGGAAAGATGCACAAGCATATAAATGAGCAGATAAAGAAAATATATACTACAACAAGAAATAACATGAATAAAGTAAATAAACAGTAATATGGATAGCACACAGTAGAGTATGTGTCCAGTCAGGTATTCAATCAGGTATCAGGTGTCCATCATAGTCTATATATCAGGTGGGTAGAGTCAGTCAGTACTAGAGTCAGATGTCTAATCAGGTCAGGTGTAACATCGGGTGTCCAACATACATACATATATCAGGCAAAGCCAATCAATTACCGTACATTATGAACAATTTATTATTTTTATTATGTCAGCGAACACCAATTTCCACCTGTAATAGACGCAGCCTATACTACGCCTATTACACATGTCAATCAGGGTCCTAAGTTATTGAAGCTGATCAGTTGGAGACATTGTCCATACTTTAGGTAGGTCCCGCATATACCCAATGTTGGCCCAAGGTTACAATCACCCGATATTTGAGTTTTGATGATTACAAAACATATATAATTATTTGTACTAATCATGTTTTAGTGTTTAAGTGTGTTTCAGGGTTCTATGGATTCATGAAGTGTTCTTCCCTAAAGGAAGGTGTCTTTGACTCAAGTTGGCTCATTTCGGGTTCAAGGAATCAAGCTATTCAAGATCGCATTTGGAGAAGCCCATTTGAAGACCTTGTAGTCACCTAGAACCTTTGTAAGACTTAGTTTGTTAAAGAATGTGGTTATGATAAGTTGGCTCAAGAAAACACACACATACTTTCATTTTTCAAAATACAGTTTTCATTTTGGTTAATTGATTTAGGTACATGTCTTAAAGGTTATACATGACTCAAATTATTTTAGATTTTTACATCTTGTTTATATCATGTATACCAACCCTTGTATCATGTTACTTTATCATATAGCCTTATAAAATTATTTTGAAAATTTTTCAAAGTTCAAAAATTTTCCTTTAAAAATCCTGTTTCAGGCCCAGCGGTCGACCGGGCGGTCGACCGGATCCATTTCAGGCTTGATCGGTCGACCGTACTGGTCGACCGGGCCTAGTGGACTTGGCGTGCACGTTTGTGCACGTCTGCCGGTCGACCGGACCGGTCGACCGACTGAAAGTCCCTTGCTCTCGGGTTTTGTTGGTCGACCGGGCCAGTCGACCGACAGAACAACGTTTTGTTTTTGTTTGAGCACCGGTCGACCGGACCGATCGACCGTGTCCAACGGCTAGTTGCCAAATGGACTGCCGGTCGACCGGGCCGCTCGACCGACAGCCACCAGCAGCCTCAACGGCTAGTTTTATGAGTTTTGTTGATAGGATTTGATTGGGATTTGTGTGTCAGCTAATTCTGAAATTTTGGGGGCTATTTCCTAACCTATTAAACTAGTTATAATGATGATTAGATCTCCTCTAATCCCTATAAATAGTTGGTATTGGTCACTTGCAAAAATTAAGAAAAATACCCATTGTTTTCAAGTTTCAAAAGAAAGAAAAGTTTTCAAAGCTCTCAATTTTCTAAGTGCATTCTTGGTTACTATTTTTCAGTTATTTTTCAAGCTATTTATTACTACTTTACAACTGAATTTTTCTCACTACACTTCTTGAGCCAAAATCATTCCCATTCTATAAGGAGTTGTAAAAGAGAAGTGTGTGGTCCTTGTTGATCACTTTGTTACTTGTAGTTCCTTGTGTTGAGATCCCTCTTCGGTAGAGGATTGTATTGGTGGGAGTTCGGTGCTTCGGTCTTCGATAGACCTCTTGTAATTTCCTCGGTGGATATAGTGGAAACCCTTCACGGTGGTGAAGGCGGGGACGTAGAGCGGTGGCTCGAACCTCAAAACAAATCCTTTGTGTTTGCGATTGATTTCCTTATTGCTTTTTATTACTTTACATTTCTATCTTGTGATATCTCTTGTGTGCACTTCATTATTGCATCCATTTCATTACTTGCATTTTTCGGTCTTTACTCATCTCAACAAGAAAGCAATTACGCGCCTCAATTCATAATCTAGAGGAATCAAAGAGGAGAAGTTCTAGAGCCCTTCATGGGGAACTCGGCTTCAATTTCTTATTTTGAGTGACCGTTTGCATCATACTTTCATTCTTGTTTAAAAAGATCATTAGATTAGCATTAACACCTATTCACCCCCCCCTCTAGGTGTTTCTCAATTGGGATCAGAGCTTTGCTCTCTAGGCTCTTGGCTTAACAACCTTAGAGAGATCCTATATTACTAATCACTATTCATTTTTCATCCTCATACACTTATTAAAAATGGCCGAAGGAATTAAGACCCCACCCAAGTTTGATGGCCTTAACTTTCCCATATGGAAGGTTAAGATGACCGTGTTTTTGCAATCCCTAGGAAGCCGGGTTGCAAAGGCGGTGACCAAACCATTTAGTGCACCCACCGGTGATGAGGACACTTGGTCCGATATTGACACTAAAGATTTGACGCTAATGCTAGGGCACACTATGCCTTGCTTCAAGCTCTTAATGACGATGATATTTCTAGAGTCATTCATTGCAAATCCGCCCATGAGATTTGGACTCACTTGCTTGTCACTCATGAGGGAACTTCACAAGTAAAGAGGGCAAAAATAGACCTTCTTCGTTCTCAATATGAAAATTTTTTTATGCAAGAGAATGAAACCATAGATGATATGGTTACTAAATTTACAATGATTACTAATGGACTTTCTTCTTTAGGTGATGTCATTGACAACGACCAAAGAGTGAGGAAGATCATCCGTGCACTCCCTCTATCTTGGGAAGTCAAAGCCACTACCTTGAAGGAACTCAATGACAAGGAAGAGATGGAGCTTATAGGTCTCATTGGGAACCTCAAGACCCATGAGATGGAAAGAAAAGCAAGAGAAGAAATGGCTCCTTCCAAGAAGAAAGCTATTACCTTCAAGAGTTATTCCACATACTCCGACGAAGATGATGAAGAAGAAGATGATGAAGAGCTTTCTCTTCTTGTAAAGAACGTTCGGAGAATGTACAACAAGGCAAAGTTCCAAAATAAAAAGAGATGGCAAGGTAAAGAAGAGAAGAAAATCGTTTGCTTCAATTGCGGGAAGCCGGGTCACATTGTTGTAGAATGTCCAGATAAAGCCAAGCCCTCCACCTCCAAGAAGTCATACAAAAAGAAAATTTTAAAGGCTACTTGGGATTTAGAGAGTGAATCCGATGAGGAAGTCGACACCGCCAACATGTGCTTCATGGCAAATGAAAGCACAAGTAAGGTAACTCCCGATACACCTATTGATTGTGAACTATCTATAGAAGAACTAGGAGAAGCTTTTGAAGAACTATCTCATAACTATGATTTTCTCAAAAAGAAATACTTGAAAATGAAAAAGGAAAATGAATCTCTCAATCACAAAGTTTTCACACTTACAAAAGAAAAGGATGAATTGTTTTCTACTCTTGTTTCTACACAAAAGGATTTTGATAGCTATAAAATTTCTTGCAAAGATAAATTTCCTCAAATTGATGAAAATGAAATTTCCATGCTAAAAGAGAAAATTGATTCATTAGGAATTGTTTTGAAGAAATGTGAATTTGATAAAAATAGACTAGAGGCTATGTTTCCTAAGAAACATGTCCCAAAGAAACCTTCACATGCCATTCATACCCATGTTCATAAATCACAACCTTTACATCATGCCAAGCACCCTAAACATGCTCACACTCCACACACACATTATGCATTCATGTATGGTAGAATCTTTTCATGCACATATTGTGGCCGTAAAGGTCATTTGGTTAAATTTTGCTATGATAGGATTAATGCATCGCATAATAATGTTTGGGTTCGGAATACTAACATTCAAGGACCCAAGAAAGTTTGGGTACCAAAGTCAACAAATTTGTTAAATGATGTAGGTACATTCCAAGGCCCAACAACGTAAAGGGTTGTGGTATCTTGATAGTGGTTGCTCAAGGCACATGACGTGGTATATCAACAACTTTTCAACCCTATCAAGATACCATGAAGGTGGCACCGTCACCTTCGGAGATGACGCCAAAGGAAAGATCATCGATATTGGTAATGTTAAACTTGGTACATCTCCTTTAATAGAAAATGTTGTTTTAGTTGATGGCCTCAAGCATAATCTCTTGAGTGTTAGTCAACTTTGTGACAAAGGTTTTGATGTTGTTTTTGATAACCTAGCATGTAGAGTTATTGATAGACAATCCAATGCATGTATATTTTTCGGATTTCATGAAAACAATTTATACATGATTGACATGTCTAATATGCTATGCAATGCTACTTGTTTGAAAGCCCTCGATGATGACTCTTGGTTGTGGCATAGGAGATTAGGCCACATTTCTTTTGACCATCTATCTAGATTAAATAACAAGGAAATGGTGAAAGGTATTCCTTACTTGAACTTTGAAAAGGACCGCATTTGCGATGCGTGCCAACTTGGGAAACAAACCAAGTCCTCTTTCAAGTCAATCAAGGATATCATGACATCACGACCCTTGGAGTCGATCCATATGGATTTGTTTGGTCCTACTCAAACCAAAAGTCTAAGTGGGAATCGTTTCGCTTTTGTTTTAGTTGATGATTTCTCGCGTTTTACTTGGGTTTTCTTTTTAGAGCACAAAAATCAAGCCTTTTCATATTTTCAAGCCTTTAAGAAAAGAGTTGAAAAGGAAAAAGATTCTTCAATTTTAAGAATAAAAAGTGATAGAGGTGGTGAATTCAATAACCTACCTTTACCACTTTTTGTGAAGAATAAGGAATTAAGCATGAACTATCTTGTCCTAGAACTCCACAACAAAATGGAGTAGTTGAGAGGAAAAACCGTACATTACAAGAGATGGCTAGGACAATGATAAATGAGTACGGTCTCCCTCATTACCTATGGGCCGAGGCCGTTAACACATCTTGCTACATATCAAATAGAGTTTTCTTATGCAAAAACACTTCTAAAACATCTTTTGAGATCTATTTTTCTAGAAAGCCAAATGTTTCAACTTTAAGGTTTTTGATTGTAAATGTTTTGTTTTGAATACTAAAGATAGTTTAGGTAAATTTGATGCAAAGTCTTATGAAGCAATTTTTGTTGGTTATTCTATTACTAGTAAAGCTTATAGAGTTTTCAATAAGTCATCCTTGACTATTGAAGAATCTATACATGTAAAGTTTGAGGAATCTAACGTGTTTGTTGAGAATGTGATAGAAATAGATTCCCTAAATAAAGACATGGAGAAAACTACTTTGAAGGACTTACCTACTCTTGAAGACATGCCAAAGGATGATGAAGGAAATGAAGTTCAAGAAATTGAGATACAAGGAAATGAAACTCAAGAAGTTGAAGTGGAGACTACTCAACCACTTCCAAAAGATTGGAGATTCAATCCACATCATCCCAAGGATCTTATCATAGGTGAAGTATCAAAAGGGGTAACTACTCATTCTAAACTTCATGACTTTTGTGGGCACTATGCATTTATTTCTCACTTTGAACCAAAGAACATCCTCGAAGCCGAGGGCGACTCATATTGGTTGCTAGCCATGCAAGAGGAGCTCAATCAATTCGATCGCAACCAAGTTTGGCATCTTGTTCCTAGGCCCCACGATAGACCAACAATTGGTACTAAGTGGATCTTTAAGAACAAGTTGGATGAGTCGGAAAATGTTGTTAGGAATAAAGCTAGGTTAGTGGCCCAAGGTTACACTCAAATCGAAGGTATCGATTTTGAAGAAACCTTTGCACCCGTAGCACGGCTTGAAGCCATACGGATGACACTTGCATTTGCTTCTTATAAAGATTTTAAAAATTTTCAAATGGATGTAAAAAGTGCTTTCTTAAATGGATTTATTGAAGAGGAGGTGTATGTTGAACAACCCCCCGGGTTTGTTGATCCTACACATCCGGATTTTGTTTTTAAACTTGACAAAGCTCTTTATGGTTTAAAACAAGCCCCTAGGGCTTGGTATGAAAGACTGTCTTCATTTTAAATTTCTAATGGTTTTAAGAAAGGAAAAATAGATACTACTTTGTTTACAAAACATGTTGAAAATGATATACTTATAGTTCAAATATATGTTAATGATATCATATTTGGTTCTACTAATGAAAATCTTTGCAAAGCTTTTGAATCTTGCATGAAGGAAGAATTTGAGATGTCTATGATGGGCGAGCTTAACTACTTCCTTGGTCTCCAAATCAAGTAAAGGAAGGATGGGGTTTTCATCAATCAAGCCAAGTACACGAAGGAACTTATCAAGAGATTTGGGCTTGAAGGGGCTAAAACAAGCAAAACTCCTATGGCAACTACCACAAAGCTTGACAAGAATGAACAAGGTACAAGTGTAGACATTATCGTAGCATGATTGGTAGCTTGTTGTATTTAACGGCTAGTAGGCCGGATATTATGTTTTGTGTATGTCTTTGTGCTCGATTTCAATCGTGTCCTAAAGAGTCCCATTTGATAGTGGTAAAACGCATTATTAGATACCTTAAGGGCACAATTGAAATGGGTTTGTGGTATCCGAAGACCGGACAATTTTTCATGACGAGTTTTTTGGATGCCGACTATGCGAGTTGTAGAGTGGATAGGAAGAGTACTAGTGGAGCATGTCAATTTCTCAGTAATTATCTTGTTTCATGGTCTTCCAAGAAGTAAAATTCGGTAGCCCTCTCAACCGCCGAGGCGGAGTATGTTGCGGCGGGGGGCTTGTTGTGCACAAGTCCTCTGGATGAAACATACTCTCCTTGACTATGATTTGCATTTTGACCATATTAAAATATTTTGTGATAATACTAGTACTATTCATATGACTAAAAATGCAAATCAACATAGTAAGACTAAGCACATTGACATTCGGTATCACTTTCTTCGAGATCACTATGAAAAAGGTGATATTGAAATTGAATATGTTTCTACCGATTTTCAACTTGCCGATATTTTTACAAAACCACTAGACTATGCTAGATTTTCTTTATTTGTAGTGAATTGAATATTTGTGTTATGGAATCATGAAATTTTTTTTATGATTACCCTTTTTGATGTATGACAAAAAGGGGGAGAAAAAGTTAGCTTATTATTATTTTGGAGTTTTTGAAAGTTATTTTGAATTTTGAGTTATAAAAGATTCGGTTTTTGAGTTATGAGTTTTGAGCAATATGTTTTTGAATTTCTATGTCTTTTTTATGCCAAAGTTCTTAGTTTCTACTTTTTATGTATATAGCTATTCATTTATATAGCATGATTTGAGGGGGAGCTTCCAAGCTCCTTTTCCATTTTTTAAAATAACTCATATGTTTTGTCATCATCAAAAAGGGGGAGATTGTTGGTCCAAGGTTACAATCACCCGATATTTGAGTTTTGATGATTACAAAACATATATAGTTATTTGTACTAATCATATTTTAGTGTTTAAGTGTGTTTCAGGGTTCTATGGATTCATGAAGTGTTCTTCCCTAAAGGAAGGTGTCTTTGACTCAAGTTGGCTCAATTCGGGTTCAAGGAATCAAGCTATTCAAGATCGCATTTGGAGAAGCCCATTTGAAGACCTTGTAGTCACGTAGAACCTTTGTAAGACTTAGTTTGTTAAAGAATGTGGTTATGATAAGTTGGCTCAAGAAAACACACACACACTTTCATTTCAAAATACAGTTTTCATTTTGGTTAATTGATTTAGGTACATGTCTTGATGGTTATACATGACTCAAATTATTTTAGATTTTTACATCTTATTTATATCATGTATACCAACCCTTGTAGCATGTTACTTTATCATATAGCCTTACAAAATTATTTTGAAAATTTTTCAAAGTTCAAAAATTTTCCTTTAAAAATCCTGTTTCAGGCCCAGCGGTCGACCGGGCGGTCGACCGGATCCATTTCAGGCTTGATTGGTCGACCGCACCGGTCGACTTGGCCTAGTGGACTTGGCATGCACGTTTGTGCACGTCTGTCGGTCGACCGACTGAAAGTCCCTTGCTCTCGGGTTTTGTCGGTCGACCGGGCCAGTCGACCGACAGAACAAAGTTTTATTTTTGTTTGAGCGCCGGTCGACCGGGCCGGTCGACCGTGTCGAACGGCTAGTTGCCAAATGGACTGCCGGTCGACCGGGCCGGTCGACCGACAGCCGCTAGCAGCCCCAACGGCTAGTTTTCTGAGTTTTGTTGATCAGATTTGATTGGGATTTGTGTGTCAGCTATTTCTGAAATTTTGGGGGCTATTCCTGACCTATTAAACTAGTTATAATGATGATTAGATCTCCTCTAATCCCTATAAATAGTTGGTATTGGTCAGTTGCAAAAATTAAGAAAAATACCCATTGTTTTCAAGTTTCAAAAGAAAGAAAAGTTTTCAAAGCTCTCAATTTTCTAAGTGCATTCTTGGTTACTATTTTTCAGTTGTTTTTCAAGCTATTTATTACTACTTTACAACTGAATTTTTCTCACTACACTTCTTGAGCCAAAATCATTCCCATTCTATAAGGAGTTGTAAAAGAGAAGTGTGTGGTCCTTGTTGATCACTTTGTTACTTGTAGTTCCTTGTGTTGAGATCCCTCTTCAGTAGAGGATTGTATTAGTGGGAGTTCGGTATTCCGGTCTTCGGTAGACCTCTTGTAATTTCCTCGGTGGATATAGTGGAAACCCTTCACGGTGGTGAAGGCGGGGACGTAGAGCGGTGGCTCGAACCTCGAAACAAATCCTTTGTGTTTGCAATTGATTTCCTTATTGCTTTTTATTGCTTTACATTTCTATCTTGTGATATCTCTTATGTGCACTTCATTATTGCATCCATTTCATTACTTGCATTTTTCGGTCTTTACTCATCTCAACAAGAAAGCAATTACGCGCCTCAACTCATAATCTAGAGGAATCAAAGAGGAGAAGTTCTAGAGCTCTTCACGGGAAATTCGGCTTCAATTTCTTGTTTTGAGTGACCGTTTGCATCATACTTTCATTCTTACTTAAAAAGATCATTAGATTAGCATTAACACCTATTCACCCCCTTCTAGGTGTTTTTCACCCAAGATTACGGCTCAGACTCCTGGCGCTGAATCAGACCCTACCGCTAGGTAGTCAGGAACATGTATTACAGGAACAAGAACAGGACGAGGTGCCAGTAACCCCATGGGAACCCTGCAATGAAACCCTTTTTCCGCTGCGCAACCTATATCCTAGGTCCATCCAAAATACAGACTTTGTCTCTTCCATCAATTTCCCCAATCCCAGTATAAGTTGTTTAATATCATGTCATTAGTTTATCAAAATTATTTAATGTGCATGTTACATAGGTTACTATGACAACTCGATGATCAACTCGATGATAGCCACGGTAACGACGTCAACATGTGTAATCAGGATACCGGTATAACAAGATATATAATGTCAGTGAATAGGATACCGGTATAACAAGATATATAATATCAGTGAATAAGATACCGGTATAATAGGACATGTAACAAGTATAACATAAGAGTGTTATTACCGTATATAATATTTTCCCAGCAATTATGGTAACATGGACAATATAGTTATCAGGGAAATGTCATGTGTAATCAATCAAGTCCTTCAAATAAATCATGATATTCAGAATAAATAATGACCTGCTGGTATGAATAGAATAATTTGGGCAAAATATTTAATCAACTCAGATCTTCAAATTCATCGATATATCCAAGTCCCAATATATATAATACATACTCATCTATATCCAACTAATCATCACTATCCAATCTTAATTAAGACCATCATACACTCTCACTTCCATTAAGTTCAAACACAAGATCCAAAAACCTAAATAACTAGTCAATTATGCATATACATGCGACCAGGTCAGGTCAAACCAATCTACGTCTACTCCTTAACCCATGCTCAACTCTAACTCAGTCGAGTCTACTAACAAATCCAAGTCCAATATCTCATTCTTTTAATAAAGAATCTCCAAATTAATCAATCATGAATATCTAACCACACTCTTACCTGTTTTACCATCAAAAAGAATAATCAAATCTATTGATAATTTCACTAAGATATCAATTTGTACAACTACCATCATGAAGCAATCAAATCTAAGATCTAAATATAATTATAGTTTAAGTTACATCACCAATAGTTTCAATCCAATCAAGATAATAACTAAGGAGTGGGAAATCCTCAAGCTACATGAACTCTAGAACGTCTCTTTACTCAACCTCGATATCAATAAACATCATTACTCAGATAATTTGTCAGTGAATATATCCAAATAAAATGCTTTCAACTAATAATCCAAAATCAGTATTATGTGATAGATCAAAATCAAGGTAAGGTATTCTCCCATATAATCAGAATCCAACTATTATTGATCTCATCTAAATATGAATCAAGATCCCATGTAAATCTCAAGTTAAAATCCAAGCATCAAGAGAAAACAATCTCCTAAATATGGTAACATCTTATTTAATCCATCTTTATTGTCCAAATAAATTCTCCTCTGAAGCATCATCAAATAAATGTCCGATAAATACCTCAAAAAAGTCTACAAATATGAACTAGGCCAAACTCAAGATCAATTCAAGACATAGTCTAAGGTGTGCGATAAATAACCTAGAATCAAACATAATAATTCTCCACATATGTAATGATATTGATAAACACTCATTGAACTAACTAAATAGGATGAACACTCACTAATGTCTCATAAAGTAATACATGTAATCACATTAGTAAAATAAGTCAGATGATCACATGAAATGACATAGGTACTCATACAGGTAAAATAAAGCAGATGGTCACATGAAATAAAATAAGCAACACACAGATATATATATATATATATATATATATATATATATATATATATATATATATATATATATATATATTTCTGACAATGGTGAATGAGAAAAAAAATACTCACAAATATCATCTCAGAAAAATTTTAGCAGCATAATTACATAATAAAATAAAATTATTTATCAGAAAGCTCTTCTTTAACTGAAGAAGAAAAGAACACTCACGATAAAATTAAATAAAATTAAATAAAGAAAAGAAACACTCACCTAAACTCGATCCCAAGTCTAGAACACTGAAATCATAAGGCCTCAATAAATCTACATAGTTTATTTCAATAGAAATTGTTAGATTTTAAAAGAATATTTTACTTGTGAATTATAAGGGGTTTTAATCTTGAATAATTAGTTTGGGGTTAGAAATATGGTCCTCTGGGTCTAATGAATTTAGTATGTTTAGTTCAAACCAATTTCTAATTTTTGTTGAATTTATAATAGACTTTAAACCATTAAAATACTTAACAGGTCTAAATTTACCATTAAGGAATATGATTTTAAAGTGGGTGATTTGAGTTAATTTATATTGATATTAGTTTAAAATTTTTATCATAGAAAGTAGAAGAATTGTAGATTATTGTTTATATTTTTCTTAATTTTTTTCTTCTTTTTAACTAATTATTTCTTTATTTGCAAATTCTCTTTTCTTTCTTCCTTTCATTCTTCTTCTTCTTTTTTTTTTATACACATCTGTATATGAAGTAGCCCAGGCCGGGCCCGGGCCCAGGCCTGGTTCAAAATTTCTTTTTTTCTTTTTTCTTTAAACAGGGCCCAAGGCCTAGCTGTGTCAGCAGGCCTGGCCCGGGCTAGGCCAGGCCAGCCCCGGCCCAGTCGAGCCAGGCCTGGCCAGGCCGGTCCTGTCTTGGGCCAGCCAGGCCAGGCCTGGGACGCGGCCAAGCTGCTCTCGGCCTGGCCGAGAGCAACGGCTAGAATTTTTTTTTTGGGAAATCCGTTGTTAAATTTTTCAAAAATATGTTAATTAAAAATATGTTAATTAAATATGTTAATTAAATTTTTTTTGTTGGATTCGTGGTTGGGTTTTGATGTATAAAATATTCATGGAGATTATGATATATACATGATTTTAATAAATTATTTATATCAATAAGTTTTGAGAAAATAGATTACTTACTTGGATTTGATCTCCCTAGCATGTTCCTCGATCTCTGAACTTCAAGATCCCTTTTCCTTCATGCTTCGCTTGAAGAGAAAAAAAAGAAAGAGGTGTGTAGAGTTGGGTTTTCTTTGGAGGTAGAAAAAGAGAAGTAGTTTCGGCTTTTTATAAGTTATTAGGAATTTTAGAAATCAGACTTTCAGTTGGGTTCAAATTGCTTGATTTAGTAATTTAGGATGGAATTTATTGAGGTTATGATTTTGAAAAAAGGATTAGTTAAGATTTATGAAAAGATTTTATTAGATAGGATTTAGATTAGGTAAGTAAGATCTAAAATCTGAATTTGAATTAAGATAAGATTATGGGGATTGGGTTTTGGGTTAATGGGTAAGTATCTCATGATAATAGGTTATGGTTAGGAAAAAAAAGATATAAATAATAGTAACAATAATAATAATAAATACTAAAAATCAAAAGAGATAATAGTAATAATAATAATAATGAATTATCAACATTAAAAATATTATCTAATAATACTTGATAAAAATACTACCATTAATAATAATGACTAAAACAATACAATAAGAATAAGAATAATAACAATATCAATATTAGCAGTAATAGCAACTACAATAATAATAGTAACCCTGTACTGGAAAAAACTAGCTAGTAGTTGAAATGATAATACTTAATAATGTTAAGTGTAAATATAAGGCCAAAATACCATTTACTTCTTAAATAATTTGTACTATAAATCAAGTTAATAAATAATAATAAAATAATTAGTAAAATAAAATAAATACTTTAGAAAAATAAAAATACAATATTATTAGCTAGGGATATTACAATCTTTATCACAGATTTCATCGTTAAATTATTTGTTATCACAGGTGTGGTAGATAAAAACTGGCTCACCGTGGATCGACCCACCACAAGCGAAGTTTGGGCTTTTTTCGGGGATGTTACATGCCACAGCACAAAGAAGAAGAGATACCTTTCTGGTTAGAAGGACCGATATAGTGCTGGCCTAAGACTCTCGAGCGTGAGAATCAGTAGGCGGAATGGTTGGGCGGACCAGCAGAGGGAATCTGTGGTATAGTGAAAAGAATAGACCGTACAGAGGGAAATTTCAAGTGTGTTTGTGGTAGAGGACTAGTAGAGAAAAATTACTAGTGTGTCTATGTGGGTGATATGTATACTCTGAAAGTTAGAAAAGTGAACCCCTTTTCCTAGGAGAAGAATGATCATATATACTTGAAAAGAATGTCAGTTGAAGAGGCAAAATTACAGGGTTATTGTAACTGAACGATTTTCACGTACTGAATTTGTTGTAACGGCCGTGATTGCTGACGCATGTTTGTTGGGATTGCAGGCCGAGGAATCCACAAATATCCATAACCATTCGCACTAAAATGGGAGTTACATGTTATAAACGTGAGGAGGATCGAGCTGCGTAACAGTAAGTTGAGATCTTGGTGGATTGATGTTTGGGGCTTCCAATTTGGGGTCAGAGACTTCAAGAACGGAAAAGACCTCGAGAATGTTTTAAATCTGCTTATGAGAACACATGTCAAAATTAACTTAGAATTTCATAGCTGACATTTTTAACTAAACCGACAAAAACTATTATCAATTATATTTTAGTTAATTATAACCATAATGTTGATATGTTTTTTAGCTGCAAAAGTTTATATAAAAAATCAAATTGTTCTTATAGAGAGTAATATGTGTGCACGTGGTTACAACATGAGATAAAAGAAATTTCAAGAATTTGAGAATTAGTGAAATATGAATAATACCATTGGAAAATAATAGAGTAAAAATTTTTCTTTATTAGAAAGAGAGATGAGTACATGATGCCCTTCAAATATTAAATGTGAAGGCATGGGTCCAGCAATAATAATGACAAACTTGGGCCCCATGGATCTTACACTCTCCTCTCCTGGATGAACTCATACACCAATCATTGCATGCACTATTGTCTACACCACCCGAGCAATACTTCATGCCACCACCATTACCCCATTGGTGGTAATCATGGCAACGATCTATGGCCTTAGCACTGCTTGTTCAACAATCAAAATAAAATTCAAATATTTAGTCAAAAAAAAACATGCATGATTATGATAAATCAACATGAAGAAGTTCTATCTAACTTGCTGCACTGAAAACCAGGTAGAGAACAAGAAAAATTGTCTATCCCACACAAGACATTGTGAACGCTAGAGATTGCTCTTCCTTCAACCATTTTCTCTATTTCTTGTTGGCAAGCAATGTTGGTGTTAATAGGTTCAATTTATAGGAAAATATTTCTTTAATATATGGTAAGATCATGAATGATTTCTTACCACTATAGGCTTTTGTGAATTTGGAGATAATATTTAATCTATGATTCTCTTACCATTTTATGTTTTTGTCCATAAATAGATCTTGATTTGATTGTGATGTATAGGCAAATTTTTGATTATTTCACTCTTTAAATTTCAAAGAAAACAAATAAATCTTTTGCCTCCAACGTATCTTGAATTGAATCACAATATTAATATGATTCGAAATTTGAAAAAAATTTAGCTGTAAAAGAATTAAACAATTTGTTCCTCTCAAAATTTTGGCAAGTTTAACTCCTCAGACTTCAAAATCTTTCCAATAGTATTCAAGATTCTGAATTAATATGTGAGAATCTCTTCCAATTTTTTTTGCATTTTTTTTAATAAAACGTCTTCATTTTTCTATATGAAACTATTCATATCAAATAATTTCTCGATTTTGTGGATGTGTTTGGTGGATTTTGGCAGTCAAAAGGAAGAAAATTTTCATAAGTTAGTTAATAAGTAACTTGGGGAATTTTAATTCAAGAAAATTTTATAAAAAAAGCATGGTGTTAGAGTCTAAATTGGAAGAAAAAGTCAAAATACCACCTGAAAAAAAATAGTGGAATACAATAGTGACAAAAAAAGGTACGGTTCAATTCGATGATTTTTGTAGTAAGGTATTTTTTTGAAAAATATTTTTAAAATCTTGATAGATTTTAAAAAAAGTTTTAATTCCCCATAATTAAATTGCTTATTACAGGATTAACGCGAATCCTAATCATTTCAGAGCTTTTGCCTAGCCTATTAAAATCTTTACAAAAAATTGATGATTATGTTTAGAAGAAATTAGATCTCGGAAAAGAAAACACCTGCGTTGAAATATTGCTTACAAATTAAGTTGTGAATTAGTAGATTTTTTTAGAATCTTTATCATATATTTTATCGTTAAATTATTTGTTATCACAAATAATTTACAAGTTCTCCCGTCAAATAATTCACAAGAAAAAACATCGTGAACATTTTGACTCTTATGAGATCACATCTCAAAATTAATTAGAATCTTATAGTTGACATTTTCAACTAAACAGAAAAGATACTATTATCAATTAAATTTTAGTTAATTATAACAATAACGTTAATATGTATTTTAGTTGCAAAATTTTACACAAAAAATCATATTATTCTTATAGAGAGTAATCTGTGTGCACGTAGTCACAACATGAGATAAAAGAAAATTACTAGAATTTTAGAATTAGTGAAATATGAACAGTACCATAAGAAAATAATGGAGTAAAATTATTCCTTTATTAGAAAGAGAGATGGGTACATGATGCCCTTGAAATTTCTAAATGCGAAAGCATAAGTCCAGACAATAATTAATTCAACAATAACAATGACAGACTTGGCCTCCACGGATCTTGCATTCTCCTCCCCTACACGAACTCATACACCAATCGTTGCATGTACTATTGTCAGCACCACCTGAGCAATGCTTCATGCCACCACCATTACCCCATTGATGGTAATCCTGGCAACAATTCATTGCCTTAGCACTGCCTGTTTAACAATCAAAATATTTAGTAAAAATATACACATGCACCAATTATGATAAATCAACAATAAGTAGTGCTATCTAACCTGTTGCATTGAAAACAAGGCAGAGAATAAGAAAAATTGCCAATCCCATTCGAGACATTGTGAACACAAAAGATTGCTCTTTCTTTAACCTTTTCTCTATTTCTTGTTTGCAATCAGTGTTTATAGGTCCAATTTATAGGAAAATGTTCCTTTAAATAAGGTAAGATCATGAACGATTTCTTACCATTTTAGGCTTTTGAGCAAATGGAGAAAATCTTTAAATATAATTTTTCTTACCATTTTAAGTTTTTGTGCATGTATAAGCAAATTTTTTATTATTTCACTCTTTGAATTTCAAAGGAAACAAATAAATCTTTGACCTCAAACATTCCTTGAATTAGAATCACAAGGGAAGTATGATTTTGAATCACCTAGCGGGGGGTGAATAGGTGATTGGTAGTGAAAAGTGCATTTTTATCATTATATTTACCATCACATTTTCATATTTTTTCCTATATTTCTGCACATTTACTAATATTTTATGATTTATTGTGTGCAGGGCTCGAAATATTAAAATAAAGAAATAAAGCTTAAAAAGAAGCCCAAAAGCCCATATTCAAGCCCAATGTAAAAGTTGCAAATATCAATTGCCAAAATTACAATTACTAAGGGCAAAAGTTGCAAATACCAAAAGAAGAGGGAAGGATAGACTTCTATTCAACCCTAAACACTTGCAGGATGAGGATAAAAGCCAAAGAAGAGAGTGCAAAGGTAAGAAAATTCGTTTAAAAAGATATTGGGAGATTTGAGATCTAGGTAACTTGCTTCCCAAGTTATCTCGAAATCCCAAGATAAAGAGCCAGGATGCAGCTTCCAGAAAGAAACGCCCAGATAGACGGACCAGGGGAGGCCACGCGCCAAAGCGCGTGGCCAGCCGCCATCACTTGGCCGCGGAAACGCGGCCCAAGCCGCGTTTCCGCGGCAATCCTGCCTTATCCCGGGACCAGTTTTCGTGGGAGAGTTGTGTTGGGACTCTACCTCCTTCTGCACCTATAAATACCCCTGCAGTGCAACCGAGAAGGGCGTACAGAATTTAACAGAAAATACAGAGAAAATTCTAGGGTTTCTTAGGCTAATTTGTAGTTTAGGTTAGGTTTTTATTTTTCCTTTTTTGTAATTTTTTTGTAACTGAGAGTGGAGGAATCTTTCATGGAGGAAGGAGTCCATGTTTGTACTGAGGTGACAGCGGTGTAAGCCTACTTTTCTTCCATTGTTAATGAAATCCACTCAAAGGTTTGTCTTTGTTATGTTTATTCTTGTTATTCGTGTTTTATTCTCTTTTTATTTTTCTATTCTTGTGTTATTCTCTCTAATGACTTGCAAACCGTGAGATCCGATTGCTTCAAGACTGCCTATCCCAAGAAGAGCCCTTGATGGCCTATGGAGATGAACAAGCCGTCGCTTGCTAGTCTTTTCTTTTTGTAGTGTAGATTGCGAAGGCGGACGATCCTATACGCCATACTTGTACGCCTTCGAAGACAAAGTAAGTCGTCGCAAAAGGATCAAAGGTAAGTAGGACTGAAGAGGTAGGTATGTATTTATAGTCTTTTTCCTTTCTTCTATTTCTTCAGATTAGATGACAAACTCCACTTCTTTCTAATTTCTTTTACCTTCTCATTGTAAATATCACTTCTTTTTCTCTATCTTCTTTCTTTCTAACTTAACTTTAAATTAATAAAAACATTAGAGATAACTTATTGACAAAGCTTCCATCGCTAGTCCCTCCCTGAGGATCACGACCCGCATAGCCACTGCTACCGCGGATTCGAATTGAGAACCTTACACAACTTGTTCTAAATCTAATATTATTTATTTTGTGTGCAGGTAATAACTCAATCAAAACATTAGCGCCGTTGCCGGGGAGGGACGGTAAGTTATTCTCTAATAATAAAAAAATTATTAACTAATTCTTTTATTCTTTTCTGTTTGCAGGTTTGGAGAATAGAAAAACAACAGCAGAAGTGGACATATAGCAACTCTGTGCCTCTACCCTCGAAGGCAGAGCAGCAGAGCCTACTTCTTTGCCGCGGGTCCGCGGCAAGAGTAGTGAATTACTGACATATCTTTCTGCAGATTGCTAAAAAGTGCAAGATTTGTTTTCTGCTCTGTTAAAATTTGTTCTATGATAAACCTGTATACTGCTAATTAATTCAACAGTAAAATATTTGTTGTAAAAGATAAAAAATTGATTAGACGTTTGCATATTAGGCACGTGTCTTTTCAATTCCTTTATTTTACTGTTGAAGAGTGCTGGAGAAAGGTACGTTCGCATTGCATGTAGAATAGGACTCATCTCTTGGTTGATGCTTTGAGTGAATCTTATTTGCATATTTTGTACACTTGCACAAATTTATTCTAAGGGCATAACCCATTAAAAAGATAAGGTGGGGATTTCATCACCCTTCCTTGGCCAAAAAATCATATCCCAAGCACTCACTAACCCAAGCCTAACTTAAAATTAGTAGACGTTGGCCCTAGGGACATCTCGGACTCAATTAGGAGATTATCCTAAGGGGGAACAGTGCTGGAAGTTGACTCCTGCCAAATCAGTGTCTAGGAAGGGGATTGAGGGTCGAAAGCCCAAAGATTGGTGGTTATTTAATTAAGGAACGTCTTTGACAGAAAACCTCCCACCACTCTTGCCCTGACCTGGCTGATTAACTTGTGGTCAAAGTCTGCACCTTACCTCCCGTGGACAGTCTAACCAGCTAGGAGTCGTCTAGGTCATAGGTCTACCCTAACTTAGGTTAGAATTTTTTCTTTTTTGTTTGTTTATTTGTTTGTTTTCTTTTTCTTTATTGTGTTGGTGTGATATGGCATATAATAATAATTTTTCCAATTTTAATCCATATTACACACCTAACTATTTTTCGGATATTACCAACCCGGCATATCACAACTTTGACCAACCTAGTGTGCCGGAATGGTCTTATCCGAATGACTATAACCCATACCCCCATCTTATGACCATAATTTCCATAATACTTTCAACTCTTCACAGAGTTCATGGGGTTTCGCTTCCCCCGAGTCTAATTTTCAACCAACTTGTCCTCCATATCCACCTTGTCCACAAGATTCCCAAGATCCATACTCAGATCCACCCATTCAGAATAGAAAACCATCTATCCGGGAAATGATGAGTATGCATGAGTCCAAGCAACAATTACCATCAATCTCAGACATGATGATGTGTGAGTCCACCGACTCACAACTTCATCACGATTACACTTCCTCTTTTCAAGTCCAATCACAAAATGATGCACCTATTGACTATGACAAGATGCTTAAAGCCATGACTCAGGCTAGATTAGCTCGTGATCATGAATTAGATATGATGGTTCAATCTTTACGTTCTCACAGTTCGGCCAATTCTGATATCACTAATCATTCTGTTAGAGCCGACGAGTCACGTTGCTTTGGACAACAAGATTCTACTTCAGTACCATCATTTGAACTTGCCGAAACTCCAATTTTTGATAGTTTGGCAAGTTTTTCCTTTCCTGAAATAGAACTTGAGCATGAATATGATCATGATCCCCAATTTGATGATTCAATTCTACTTCCTGATTCAATAATGACTCCTGTGTCTTCACCTGATTTTACTTTTCCCGAGTCAACATTGGATCATGTGCCAATTCATCATGAAATTGAATCACCCATTTTTGATGATCATATTGAACTTGACCAATTTTATAATTTTGAAAGTCCCATGGATAAATTGGTAAGTTCTCATATTGAGCTCAATGAGATATGTGACCTAGATTCTCAAATCTATGATCAAGTTCAAATTCCTGAATCATTATTGACTCCTGTTTTGTTACCCAACTTAGGTAATATTTTAGAGTCAGTTTTGATTCCCACACCTATCATTCCTGAACTTGAATCACCAATATTGAGTAACATTCCATTGTGGGAAGATGATTGTGGACTTGAATTTCAACTTATTGATTTGGACCCACTTCCTGAACCTAGCCCGACTCCTGAACCCTTACTTGATTTAAGTTTCTTTCCTAAGTCGGTATTCGTTCCCATACTTACGACATCCAAGTCAATCATTCCATCTTTTCACACTCCATTTTGGGACAAGGCGGTTGACACAATTGACTCTGAATATAATTATGAATTATGAAAATTTGATGGGGTGAAAATTTTAAAAAATAATTATACATACATTTTAGTGGGTTATACAAGAGAAATTTCTGGTAGGTTCCGTGAACTATCACATTATCTTGATTGGGTCACATTTCATGGACCAATTAGACCACCACCGGAACCACCACCTTGAGGTAACTTCTGCCTTCCCTTCTCTTTTTCATACATACATGCATACATTCATACATTGAGGACAATGCATGAGATAAATGTGGGGGTAGGCTTTACTAACATACTAACATAGGTAGAAACTAACCAAAATTTGCTAATAAAAAAAAGGACAGTATTTTGACTTATCTTTTGAAAGAAATCTAAGTTTTAAGGATTAGGAAAATCATGATTAGGATTTCTAAAAACTTGGTCAAAATAAATAAATTGTTTAAATTTTAGGTATAGGAGGAGAAATTGAATAATTAATTAGTCTTGATTTTTACCTTAATGAAATTTGCATACCTAATGCATATCTAGGATTCTAAGACGAAGACCTTTGTGCCTCATATATAAAAAAAAAAAGAAAAAGAAAATCACTAATTAAGTTGGATACATGTGCCTCAAGAAGCATAAGTATTCATGCCTAAAGGTGAGTAAATAAAATAAAGTCCTTAGTTTTGGGGCCTAGTTCACTCGAATTTGAGTCCGCGGGGTGTTTTCTCACCTGGTGCCCTAAAGCCAACCGGTTTGGGAGTCATCGAGTTTAAGTTCGTTACATGGGTGGATTAGAAAGCCTAAGGAAATTAAGGAAAAATTACTTATATATGTACTAACACATCTAATAGTCAATTAGTTAGGTATGAGGGCCTCAAGAAGCCTTGATGCTTACACGAAAGAAAATTAGATGAGTTATACATATTAAAAAAAAGAAGAAAAAAGAAATATATATAATATATATAGAGGCATGATAGTTCAAGTTAAGGAATTCCTAGTATAAATTCATAAGGATGCATATGATTTAGGGTAACGAAAAAGACTATACAAAAATTCAGTTTTGATCCTTACCTAAAATGAATAACAATTGACTTTATTAAGACTAAGTTTAAGAATGAATAAAAATGAGGATCCTAAAAACTTATAGATTACTTAGTCTTTTCAAAAGTATTTCAAATATTTTTCTTTTTGTGGATTTTGTGGGTGTAATCCGCTGAAAACCCTCACGTGACAACACTCGTCCTCTAGGGTAACCTAGAGGTTTAACGGCTTATTGCACATGCTAAGTGCAACCGTGATTCCTACGAAAGTGAGTTAGGGGCCTGTTTGTTTTGTTGCAAAACATCGCAAGTCGTAAGTCGTAAAATGAGAATGAAAAAAATGAACTGTAGCAGAGAAAATATATTGTGTTTTACGGTGTTTGGTTGATAAAGTGAAGTGTAAATGGAAAAATATATTGTGTTTTACGGTGTTTGGTTGATAAAGTGAAAGTGTAAATGGTAAAGTATATTGTGTTTTACGGTGTTTGGTTGGTAATGTAAAAGTGTAAGTGGAAAAGTTGACCACAAAATTAACTGTAGCAGTGATTTAAATATTATAAATACTATTAAATTAAATCTACTATTGCAAATTAAATTGTATTAATAAATTGAGATAAAAAATTAATAATCTTAATATTTTATTTATAACAATAATATTAATAAAATATTAGTATAAATAGTAAAATATTACTAAAATATTAACTAAATAAATAATATAAAATTTTAAGAAAATCTAAAGAACATTAATAAAATTTAAGAATACTAATAAAATATAAATATTAAGTTATAATATTATAATATTAAAATACTTGAA
Source organism: Agave tequilana (assembly GCA_038442645.1). Classification (NCBI taxonomy): domain Eukaryota; kingdom Viridiplantae; phylum Streptophyta; class Magnoliopsida; order Asparagales; family Asparagaceae; genus Agave; species Agave tequilana. Next base: position 15,893 of record JAVJIF010003108.1, on the reverse strand, counting down.
AATTATATAATATAAATTTTATTATAATATTATTGTAATATTATAGAAATATAAAATTAACAAGTAAAATATAATTATAATTTAATAATAAATTATTATTATAGTATTATTATACTGAATTATTATTACAATATTAACATAATAAAATATTAATATAATAATTAAATATATTATGATATTAATAAAGTAATTTTTTATATTAAAAAATAAATAATTAAATATATAGTAATTTTATATTAAAGTATAATATTGTTATATTAATAAAATATTAACTCTAAATAAAATAATAAAAAAATGGAATAAGTATTAATAAAATAATAAAGTATTAATAAAATATTAAATAAAAATATAAATTAAAATAGTAAAATATTAAATATTAAAACAATAAAAAAAATTAAAGATTAAAAATATAAAATAATTTAATAATTTAATAAGAAATTGAACACTATTTAAATATTAAATATTTAATAATATTAAATTATATATTGGTTATCAAGTAACTGTTTTGGACTGTAAGTGTACTACAAGTGAGAGTTACATGACCACAAAATTAACTGTAGCAACTGCAAGTGGGAAAATATGAGTGTAAAAGTGAGATTTACATGACCACAAATTTAACTGTAGCAACTGCAAGTGGGAAAAGAAGAGTTGCATTTTGCAACTTGTTTTTCAGCGAAACAAACAACGGAAAATGGAAAAGAAGTTTTACGACTTGCGTTTTGCGGCGTTTTGCGACGAAACAAACACGCCCTAGGTTAGATTAATTTTTCTTTTTCTCTTTGATTTTTACTCGAGGACGAGCAAAAAGATAAGTGTGGGGGTGTGATTGATAGTGAAAAGTGCATTTTTATCATTATATTTACCATCACATTTTCATATTTTTTCCTATATTTCTGCACATTTACTAATATTTTATGATTTATTGTGTGCATGCCTCGAAATATTAAAATAAAGAAATAAAGGTTAAAAAGAAGCCCAAAAGCCCATATTCAAGCCAATGTAAAAGTTGCAAATATTAATTGCCAAAATTGCAATTACTAAGGGCAAAAGTTGCAAATACCAAAAGAAGAGGGAATGATAGACTTCTATTCAACCCTAAACACTTGCAGGATGAGGATAAAAGCCAAAGAAGAGAGTGCAAAGATAAGGAAATTCGTTTAAAAAGATATTGGGAGATTTGAGATCTAGGTAACTTGCTTCCCAAGTTATCTCGAAATCCCAAGATAAAGAGCCAGGATGCAGCTTCCAGAAAGAAACGCCCAGATAGACGGACCAGGGGAGGCCACGCGCCAAAGCGCGTGGCCAGCCGCCATCACTTAGCCGCGGAAACGCGGCCCAAGCCGCGTTTCCGCGGCAATCCTGCCTTATCCCGGGACCAGTTTTCGTAGGAGAGTTGTGTTGGGACTCTACCTCCTTCTGCACCTATAAATACCCCTGCAGTGCAACCGAGAAGGGCGTACAGAATTTAACAGAAAATACAGAGAAAATTCTAGGGTTTCTTAGGCTAATTTTTAGTTTAGGTTAGGTTTTTATTTTTCCTTTTTTGTAATTTTTTTGTAACTGAGAGTGGAGGAATCTTTCATGGAGGAAGGAGTCCATGCTTGTACTGAGGTGACAGCGGTGTAAGCCTACTTTTCTTCCATTATTAATGAAATCCACTCAAAGCTTTGTCTTTGTTATGTTTATTCTTGTTATTCATGTTTTATTCTCTTTTTATTTTTCTATTCTTGTGTTATTCTCTCTAATGACTTGCAAACCGTGAGATCCGATTGCTTCGAGACTGCCTAGCCCAAGAAGAGCCCTTGATGGCCTATGGAGATGAACAAGCCGTCGCTTGCTAGTCTTTTCTTTTTGTAGTGTAGATCGCGAAGGCGGACGATCCTATACGCCATACTTGTACGCCTTCGAAGACAAAGTAAGTCGTCGCAAAAGGATCAAAGGTAAGTAGGACTGAAGAGGTAGGTATGTATTTTATAGTCTTTTTTTCCTTTCTTCTATTTCTTCAGATTAGATGACAAACTCCACTTCTTTCTAATTTCTTTTACCTTCTCATTGTAAATATCACTTCTTTTTCTCCATCTTCTTTCTTTCTAACTTAACTTTAAATTAATAAAAACATTAGAGATAACTTATTGACAAAGCTTCCATCGCTAGTCCCTCCCTGAGGATCACGACCCGCATAGCCACTGCTACCGCGGATTCGAATTGAGAACCTTGCACAACTTGTTCTAAATCTAATATTATTTATTTTGTGTGTAGGTAAAAACTCAATCAAAACAATAGGTGACTAGCTAATCTAATGGTCAATTAATGCGAAATTAAAACTATTTATGCAAATTAAAACTTCTTATGCTAAACACACCAAGTATAACATAAGAGTGTAGCCGGATTCGCCATGAAGGGCTCTGGACTAACTCCTCAAGATTCCTCTAAATAAGAGTTGAGGTGCCGCTTTAGCTCTCTGGTTGAATACAAGTGTGAGCAAACAATCCCAAGCATATAACAATTAAGCCCAAGATATATCAAGCATATAAAGATAAAGACAATATAAGCATGCAAGATATAAAGACAAGTGAGAGATAGAGAGAGCAATTGCAAACATGGGAGAATTATTTCAAGGTTTGAGCACACTTGCTCTACGTCCTCGCCTTCAACACTATGAAGGATTTCTACTAAAATCGATCCCACCGGATCACTCGGTGTCGCAACACCTACAAGCGAGTTCCCACTAGAACTCCTTTGGACTCTCTAGTCCCTCTCTTGTTCCCGCAAGAACAAAACACACCGCAAGCACGTAAGTGTTTTTCATTGATTTGCAAAGGGGAAAACTTACAATAAAAAGAGTTTGAGGAGCTAAATTACAAGTATTCTTAAAAAGAATTACAAGTAGATCTCCTCAGAGATTCTGGAGAGGTGTGCCGATAGGAGTCTGGTCAGCGCGCGACCACTTTGTCCCTTTGACGATGCGAGCGATGAGATTCCCTTCTCACCTGGTTCGGGGAATCAGAGAATAGAAGGTTGGTAGAACCCTCTTGCTACTTCTCAAAACCTGTCTTCAATTTAGGAATTCCTTCTCGCCTGGTTCCGGAGATTCCTTGAGAAGAAGGTATTAGGGTATCAGCACCCTGATTAGAGAAGCAATTCTCTAAAAGTCTCTGAATTCAAGAGCGCACGGTGCGTCGTGAAGAAGCCTCTGCTTGTGGAGTCCTCTTGTGTGTGTCGTCTGAGAAAAGCTCTCTCTGGAGATATTCTTGCGCCTGTTTCTCTCCTTGTACCCTGATGGGTTATTTATAGGGAGAGCAAGGGTATAATCGTCCCTTGAAGATATGAAAATAGATTGAATCAAATCTGTTTGAATCTGGAAAGTAGCCTTGCTGCGAGGCTAAGGTCAGCTTCTGCGAAGCTAGAAATGGCAGGTCAGTTGATCTTCTTGATCTGTTTTGATCCTTTCCATATTGTTGGAGGATTTTCCCTGATCTCCTTACTCGTTTTAAGAGAGTCAAGAGATTATGGCAATCAACTGCCGAATTTGATCTCCGATTTGATCTTAATTGGATTTGATCTGATTAGATCTGATCTCATCTGGAGATTTGATTGGTCAAAGGTTGACCATAGCAGACCAACAGCGGAGCTACCGCGTTGAGCTCACAGCGGAGCTGGAAGCCGCACCTGGCGAAGTCAGAAGAAAGCTCTTCAGCGGAGCTAGGTAACATTTGTAGCGAAGATACCGAACATCCTTCTGCGCGATTGTGTAGCTTCAAGCGAAGTTAAATCTCTCTGGCGAAGCTATGAGTTAGCTTCCTGGCGAGGCTTTGAATGGCTTTAAGGCGAAGTTGGATGATCTTAACCTCTCAGGCGAGGCTATCCCTTTGGGCTCATGTGATGCTAAGTGCTAGCATCTTAGACCTGCTGAGGTCTGTTCAGAAATAATCCGGGTTCACTGTCTGCTTGCTGGATCAGTGGAGTCCAAGTTGCTTCCTTGTCCCTCGGAGATGGGTGAAAATTGGTCTTCAGCTCGTCTGTCACTTGTCTTTTGTAAATGTCAACAAGTTTAGACATTGTTCGGACCAATAAGAATCTTGTCTTTTTTAAGTGTCAACAAGACCCCCTTCAAAGTTTTCAAAAGTCTGCGATAACTCAGACTTTGAAATACTTTGAACTGCTTTGATGGTGGTGTGTGGAGTATGAACGTCGCCATGATGGTTGAGTTCAGCTTCGCTTCGGATCCTGCTTTGGGATGTAGATTCGCTGAAGAATCATGTAGACTTGCGTCTGGGTAGCTTCGCGTTTAGGTAAGTTCGCTCTGGAACATCTGTTGCTTTCCCAAGGCCAACTGCTGTGGGCCGGTTACGAGAAGGATTACTTCTTCTCTCGCACTGATCGAGGGAGATATTCTCCCCTTGTGCATTTTCCGAGGGAGGATATTCCCTCTCTTCAAGGCGCCATGAGTGCCTTTATGAGGGAGACGTTTCTTCCTTTGCACGGTTCCAAGAGAAACCATCCCTTTTCAAGGCACAATAAATGCCTTTAATCTGCTCGCACTTCCATGCTTGAAGTGGCAGCGCTCAGGCCATGAGGCCTATAAATAGGACACCTGAGGTCCTCTGAAGAGAAGTGATCTACTCTTCTCCTCTTCTCTTGGTTGAGAGAGATACTCAGATCTCTGAACTAGTGGGCATGCCCACTCTGGTTATTACCCGGCCAAGGACCGGTAAGTCTTGATCATTCAACGACTTCACCAAGTTTAGGGAATTCATCTCCCTTAATTTAGCTTTAATCAGCTGCTTCAGGGATTAGTTTCCCTTATTCTTCATTTTGCAATTGGCTGCTTGCATGTTAAGGATTTCAGCATAGCTTTCCAGCGAAGCTATTGACTTGATCAGAGAAAGATCACTGCATGTTAAGTCCGCTACACAGGCAGAACTTGGGACTTAGTTTCTTCAAGGTTGAACCAGTCTTGCCAAATAGGTGGGGCTAAGGCTGTGTCCCTCAAGATCAGTCTGGCTTAGCCATATAGGAGAGGCTAGGACTTGGCGTTTGCTGAGCTAGCCCATCACTGTTGTGTAAGTGAGGCTTATCCTCTGCTTTAACTGAAATCGGATTGCTTCGCCCCAAAGAATCTGACTTGGTGTTTTTTGCAGCTTCTCCCGTGTTTAACTGCTAATCTATTCTGATTTGCATTGCAGTGAGCTATGTTCGCCAACTTTGTGACTTGATGAAAGAGACCGACAAGTTGCCTTATGCTTCCCCGGTTGAAGCTTTACTTTTAAGCAGGAGGAACAAATTGGGGCAGCTGATGCGTGTCCCAGAGGCTGTTGGTAGTCGCTTATCCGAGATGATCCCTTTTGAGGCGAGGCTGGTGGTCGCTTATCTGAGATGATCCACTTCGGGAAAGCGGACATCACCTGTGAGATCACTGACCTTGTCCTGGTGGCACCATCTGTCCTGGTGGCACAATCTGTTCTGGTGGCACCTTCTATCATTATGTGAAGGATTACGGCCTTGTGCAGGAGGAAGGCCTTTCGTGTCCAGTTGGTCTGGCTTGGAAGCAGCATATAAAACACTTGTATGCCTTTTGCGCAAATGATCTTGCTGAGCAACTGAATCTGTTGTATGAAACACAACCTTGATGTAATATCAATATACCTTTCCTTTTAAATCAATGAAAGTTTGTTCTCTGCTCATTTGATTTTTGCTTTGTCTTCATCTTGAACTTTGCCAGCGGAGGTAAACTCCATGCGAGATAGGATTAAAACAGGAATGAGCTTCCAGCGAAGCTAGCATATCTGCGAAGTTCGGCCTATGCCTTTACAAAGCTAAGGCAATCCTGTTGTGCGAAGTCCGCATTTGACTTGTGGCGAAGTTAGCCCTTAGTGGCTGAATCAGCGCTTCTCGGGAAGGCGCTTTAGGCGCCGTTTCAAATTAATTTGAAACGACAGCCTGTACTCTTTTCGAGGCGTCGTTTCAGGCGATCATCGGCCTATAAAGCCCCGTCGGCTGAGAGAGAAAGTCATCATTTCTCTTTGAATTTTCCAGAGCACTTGACTCTTCTTCTTCTTTCTTTTCAAGAGTTTAAGAACTTTCACAGTTCTTCAATGGCGCCCAAGAGACGAGCGGGAAAAGAAGTGGCAACTTCTGCAGCGGAGGGTCCTTCTCCTCCGGTCATCGAACGACCAATCGCCGGTTGGGAACTTTCCCTTTCGATTAGAGACTGCCGTCTCTCTTTTAAAGCCGATGTCTAGCTGTGCTTTGGATGAATCCAGAATGATCGAGCATGATCTGTTATTGTTAGGGAATCCATTTCCCTGCATTTCCCTTATTTTCTTGAACGGGAATTCAAGAACTGAAGAGTTCTTCTTTAAGCTTCTAGGCGAAGCTATCCCTTAGACTGTCTTCATCCTGTTGAACAACAGGATATGGGTCTGTCCCCTCAATCATGGCCGCAAAGGACTAATGATAATTTTTGACCATAATGCCCTTTTGACGAAGTTAGTCCTCAGGGCTGTGCCGCCTTCTGCTTAAGCTTTTCGAAGCGAAGCTTATCACTTGGACATTTTCTGCGAAATGCGGACTTGACTGTGAGGCTAAGCTTTGTTGAAGCTATTGCCTTGCTAGCTTCGCTCAAAGGGCGAGGCTATGCCTTGGTGAAACTTGTGTCTTTGTGTTCGCCTCTGCTGATGTACTAATTATGATTCTTCTTTGCTTCTGCAGTGCACTACACTCCTGGTCCTCTGAATAGCTTATTCGGGATGACCAGGGATTGGACGGCAATATCAGCCTGCAATTTCAAGGGCAGGCTTCTCTGTTTAGTGAGGGGAGCTCTCTCGTCCGAGACACGCTTATTTATGGTGGTGATCAATACACCACGAGGAGTATTTTGACTACGGCTCCCTTGAAGATATCGACCGTCGAACTTATAGGAAGCCCGACTTCATGTTTGGGGATGCCGCACCAGATCCTGATCACCAACTACTGGCAGGGGAAGGGCAGTGGATTTTCCAGTTGGATGGTGAGAAGTTCTACCTTCCGTCCAACAAGCGACATTTTTCTTTGTCTTCCTTCCAGTGCGTGACGCAGGTTCGGAAGATGTCGTGGGAAGTGAGCCGGAGCACTGACTCTGTCCACATAGGAAAATTGATGCTTCAGTCTCCTGGTTATGCAAGAGCGGGGGCCTCCTCGTTGCATAATGGGTCTACATCCTGGGAACGTGTCGCGAGAGATCCCAGTGGGAGAAAATCCTGCAGTGGCGTTGACCTTTGGCAACCAATTCTGCAAGGTCAATGGGAATTATCCAGCCACTGACTTCAGGACTCCAGGCTGGATTCACCCTCCGAAGGCATGGTGGAGTGATTTAACTGTATACATCCTCGCTCATTTCGAGGAGGATTTGGAGAGGCTGAACCTCTATGAGGCCGTCAAGGCGACCTGCTACGGTATTGAGATGAACGTGGTGTGCTTCTACGCCATCTTTGAATTGTATTGCCCAGCTTCAGGGACTTTCTTCACCCCTGTCGGTAAGTGGGTATGGCCTTGCATGAGATGTGGGACGTCTCTGCTCTGCCTTTTGGGTCTCTCCCATATGAAGAATACTTCCCGTGCGAGGCAGAGTTGACTCTTCTGGAGAAGCAGGAGCCTGCCTTGTTCGAGACCTACAGGGAGTTAATGTGCCACTTGTACATTTGCTCCAGTATGCATGGGGGCAGTAAGGGAACTTCCTGTAGCTTGAAGAGCTGGGGGGATTACTTGTTTTCAGATATGGAGAACACTCCTGAAGCGGCTCACTGTGGAGTTGCTGATGAAGACAACTTTGACCGGATGCAAAAGCACTTCCAAGGGGATCTAGTTGGGAAGGAAGATGATGGCCCTTATGAGAAGGGTGATGTCCTTCGGAGTTTCCATCATCAGGCTCGCCGGCCGATGTCCCGGAAGGCACTGCTGGCTGGCTTCTTGACAATCTGGCTGAAGAGGTGCGTGGTGCCGTATTCTTCGGGTGACGTCGTTCATCCGAATGTCTTGCTGCCTGCTGTTCGTTTGGTTCATGGTTGTCCTCTGGGTCTTCTTCCGGCTATGGTGTGCTGCATCCAGAGAGGCCTTCGCGCCTTAACGGAGGCTTTTTGCAGGCCGCCAGCAACGAAGCGTAGGAAGGGGGCCATTTCGCCTCGCGACGGTCCTAATCCTAGGATAGGTCTGCCGTATACTTACTTGATGGCGTGGTTCGCCCTGCATTATCCTTCTTTGATTGAAGCTGGAGAGGACCCCCCGCAAGATGTTCGAATAGCGCTCCTCCGCCGATTCGAAGGATGCTCATGGCAGAAGACTTACGTGGCTGAGGCCCGTAAATTAGTATGTCGCTATGACGTCTACAGCCTCTTCCGCTGTTTTCCCCATATTCGGGGCGCAGGCTATGGGGAAGAGTTCAAAGATGCGGGGGAGGGGCAATTGTCCCTGAGCCGGGGAGTTTTTGAGTGGCTGGTCAGCATTCGGCCCTCACATTTATTGTATAGAAGCGGGGACACCTGTTATTTGGAGCCCTACGTTCCAAGTCGGTTTGCTCGGCAGTTTGGTTATGACCAACTGTATGTGGGCAACCCAAATGTCAATCTGGCTTTCATGGGGAGTCTTATTGATGGAGCCCATGCCTAGCGATTCTTCATTACAGGCTGTACTGGGGCGCGGCTGCGTGCCGTTGAGGACTCCCAATCTTCTAATGACCCTGTGCTTCTGCCAGTGGTATGCCACTTCCAGCTCCACACCCCTTGGATTCAATGCTAACAGTTCTGGTGTGAAGTTAATTTCTCAGCGGCTGAAGCGGAAGGTCTCTGAGAGAAGGGAAGGTAGGAGAGTTCGCGTCCCGGGCATAGAAGAATTCGTTGCTGTTAATGACAGCGAAGCCTCGGATGCGGAAAGTCCTCGCTTTGAAGCGGAGGCAGGTGCCGAGACTCTTGCAGCCGGTTCTGGCGTGATGGAGACGACTCCCTCAAGATATGTAGAAGAAGCAGAGGAGGAAGGTTTTGATGCCCCTCTCAAGCGCAAACGGACAGGTGGGTCTCGTAGGAAGGAGTTGGTGAAGAAGCCCCGTCGCCAAGCTCCTACGGTTGTTGTAGAGGGTGAACCATCTGCGGCGCTTCCTCCTCTTGTCCCATAATAGTTGAACCGTCGGTTCCAAACCGACTACTGGCGAAGTCGCTCCCGACCTGGGTAAGATCAGATCAGGCATTCTTGTAATATACTTTTATGTGTCGGGCAGCTTATTATCTGCTTCGTGATGTAGGAGCTGAGGCGGTGACGAGCCCAAGAGCTGAGGCCGTCGGAGAACAAGGGGAGCATTATGATCCTCTGTTCGCTTACCACGGGGGTGATGAGGCCGGCTATTTTGCCGTCCTGGAGGAATCCGGAGGTGATGCAGCTGACGTTGGTCCTTCGGGCGTTGGGACTTTCAAAGGAAGTCCTGTAGCGTCAAGCTCTTTTGGGTGGTCCACGGAAGATTCGGCAAGCGCAAGCGGGCCGGCCATTCGTGTTGACTCCGCAAAGGACTTTCCAATGGGGCCCGTAGAGACCGATGCGGCTGCCAAGATGTCTGAGGCGACATCATCCTTTGGTATTATTCTGACCTTTTGGCTTTCACTATTTATTGTGTCTTGCCTGAACATAATTTTGTTGCAGGTGTTCCGCCTCAGGTGCGTCAACTTCAAGGGAACCAGAGAATCTTCCCGAGGGGTCAAAGGGTGACATGAGCACTTCGACCGCGGCGGATGCTACTGTGTTGGACGCGCTGTATGGTGATCTGCCCCCTTATCGGCCTGAGCTAGCCGAAGGAACAGAGGTTGAAGGGGTGGTAGTCCCGGAGGTGTCCTCACTTCCAACTATATCAACGAGTGAGGCGCCGTCAGCTGTGCTAGGTGCGGAGCTGAGAGTGATTACAAGCCCTACTTCCCCAACCCTGGTGGTTGAGCCTGCTGTTCAGGAGATGGTCACTAGTCTACCTCAGCGGTGGCTAGTGTACTGATTTCAATGAAGACTCCGCCGAGATCATTGATGACCTATCATGCTGCTGCAGCCAGTGTTCCCGCCGTTCCTTCCACAGTAGTGTCAACCAGGCTGGTGGATTTTTCTGAGGCTGTCCATCTACCAGAAGTGGCCGAGGTTGAAAATGATTTTATAGGTGACATAGTCGATAGCTTTTATAAAGGCTTAGGGCGATCCATCGATCTGGTCTTAAAAGGCTCGACTATGCCATTTTCTAAATTAAAAGTGGTCCCTTCCCGCAGTATTGAAAGTATTCGGGACTTTGAAGGGTATCACCAGGCCACTGCCTTGGAACTCCTGGTAGATCAATTTGAGAGGGACATAGAGGAATGGCGCCGTCTTAGCCGCTCAGGCCTGGAGTCTTCGGTTAGTGAGCAGCTTGCGCATCTTGTCGCTCAAATGCATGAAGCCCGTCTTGCTGCTCAGGAGGTTGCTAAGGCTATTTCTTCTGAGTTGAAATCCTTGGAGACAAGGAAGGTAGAGGTTGGAAATGCCATTGATGCCTCCACCAGTGCTCTTCTTGATGCTGAGGACAAAATTGGGAAGGCCAAGGAGATGATCAGGAAGGCAAATCTTCTCTTATCCAGGGCTGAACCAGTGCGTCTTGAAGAGACTACGCGGCTTGAGCAGCTTAAGGCTCAGAGTGACGAACTCTCACGGCAGGAGTTAGCTCAGAGGGCAACCTTGGTTGAGGTCGAAGCTCGTTTGGCCCAGGCGACAAACTTTAATGAGGCTGAGCTGAGATCGCAGGCACTTGTCCGGGCTGCTGATGATAGGAGGACGAGGCTGGCTTCCCTTGAAGAGCGGATCAGATCTTATAATGTACACCCGTAGGTCGTAATATATGTGCCTCCATGTATCCCATCCTTTTGGAATCAATGAAAATAATAATAATTTTTTTTTTTGACTCCCTGTCGAATCTCCAAATTGTTCCACTTTCTGAATTGTCGGTTCCAAATTGTATTGCAGCCATTTGAGAGAATAGTCCTTTGCTAGATTGAATACTGAGACTTGGCAGTCTGTCAGTTCAGAGGTCGCGATGACATAACTAGTTGAGGAGCCACCAAGCTTCAAGGTTGGTGATACTTGTCTTTTGTAAATGTCAACAAGTATCGAGACCTGTCTTTTGTAAATGTCAACAGGGCTCGGAATTGAGACTCGGCTGTCTACTGGTTCAGAGGTCGCAATGACATAACCGATTGAGACGCCACCAAGCTCAAGGTTGGTGATACTTGTCTTTTGTAAATGTCAACAAGTATCTAAATTGAGACTTGGCTGTCTGCTGGTTCAGAGGTCGCAATGACATAAACCGAATGAGACGCCACCAAGCTCAAGGTTGGTGATACTTATCTTTTGTAGATGTCAATAAGTATCGAGACCTGTCTTTTGTAAATGTCAACAGGGCTCGGAATTGAGACTTGTCTTTTGTAAATGTCAACAAGCTCGAAATTGAGACTTGGCTGTCTGCTGGTTCAGAGGTCGCAATGACATAACCGAATGAGACGCCACCAAGCTCAAGTTTGGTGATACTTATCTTTTGTAGATGTCAATAAGTATCGAGACCTGTCTTTTGTAAATGTCAACAGGGCTCGGAATTGAGACTTGTCTTTTGTAAATGTCAACAAGCTCGAAATTGAGACTTGGCTGTCTGCTGGTTCAGAGGTCGCAATGACATAACCGAATGAGACGCCACCAAGCTCAAGTTGGTGATACTTATCTTTTGTAGATGTCAATAAGTATCGAGACCTGTCTTTGTAAATGTCAACAGGGCTCGAAATTGAGACTTGTCTTTTGTAAATGTCAACAAGCTCGAAATTGAGACTTGGCTGTCTGCTGGTTCAGAGGTCGTAATGACATAACCGAATGAGACGCCATCAAGCTCAAGTTTCATAATGGAATTTAAGAAAGGGTCTCGTTTTCACTGGTAGAAACGAGAGAATCACTGTCATAGGTTTAATGTTAACATAATAGCAAAATGTATATGTGGTCTTACCATTCTATGAATGAGAATTGGTAAGTGATTTTGGAGATCTCGTTTTCACGGGGGAAAACTAGGGAATCACTATCATAGGTTTAATGTTAACGTAACAGCGAAATGTATATGTGGTCTTACCATTCTATGGATAAGAATTGGTAAGTGATTTTGGAGAGGGAATCAAATGGGAACAGATCCCTTAGGATTTTTAGCAAATCCTCAGCTGTCAACGGGTTTGATATGCCTTTACCAACTACCGTTTGAGTCGGGCTATCCATGCTATTCCCCTCAGCATGATGAGTTGTCGAGGACTTATGTTGGGCTTAAAGGCCAACATTTTCCTCTATCCTTAATCGTTAAGGATGTGGATCATCTGGTTAACGTATGTGTAACCTCGATTCTCTTTTAAGACAACCAGTGTATGGCCAGGTTCCTACTGGTTTATGGTTGTATGATCTCGCTTGGAGGAAGAGAAAGGCTCTCTTTGCGTGTACTTTGAACACGAAGGTCTTGATCAGAGGTGTAATGTTAACTTGATCATAAGAAGGATCCTTAATCAGGGATAATACTTCTTTAAGAACTTGCCATTGACCGGCATCATGAGTAGGTCGCCGTCTGAAGTCATAAGACGTATGCTCCATTTGAATAGACTGTTTCTATCACAAACGGTCCTTCCCATTTAGGCTGAAATTGCCTTTGGTCTTGTGCGTCATAATCATCGATCGTCTGACGGCTAAAAACAGGTCTCCTTTCTGGAAGACCCTCTGCTTGACCTTCTTATTGAAGGCTTTTGAAATTCAAGCTTGATACAACTCGATATTGTTGCTGAGCTTGTAGTCGCTCTCATCTAGGGCTTCGAGCTCTTGAAGATGCAACCGATCATTGTCCTCTGATGTGATCTTAGTCATTAGAGCGACTCGCAATGATGGCGTTGGATTTCCAATGGGATGACTGTTTCGCACCCATATACTAAGGAAAAAGGCGTATTGCCTGTCGGTGTTCGAACCGTGGTCCGGTATGCCCAAAGACATTCACCAAGCTTTTCGTCCCAATCTCGCTTATTCGAGGAGACGAACTTCTTGAGTAGCTTGATGATCGTTTTGTTGAATGCTTCTGCCAAGCCATTAGCGGCGGGATTATAGGCAGTCGAAGCCACATTCTGAATTCGGTATTTATCGCAGAACCGATAGAATACTTGGCTTATGAATTGGGGACCGTTGTCGTGGATGATCCGCCTAGGAACACCAAATCGATGGATGACATGGTGTTTAATGAAATTAACCACGTTAGAGGTTTTGACTTCAACCAGTGGTATGGCTTCTGCCCACTTTGAAAAGTAATCGGTTATTGCCAGGATAAACCGGTGTCCTTTTGTCGAAGAGGGGCTGATTGGTCCTACGACATCGATGTTGGCCCAAAAGGTTACACTCTCCATTTGTTTAGAGTTTGATGATAACAAAACAAATAAGAGCTATTTGGTACTAATTAGTTTGTTTAAGATAAGTTTCAGGTTAGTACCATATTTGGAGGCCATTGCTTAGCTATTGCAAGAACTTCTAGGTTCATGAAGGAAAGAAGGCGTTTTGCGCATCAAGGAAGGAACATAGAAGAGAAGGCTCTAGCAAGGCATTGCATGGCTCAAGACTTCAAGATTGCTCAAGATATTGTACGCGCCGGAAAAAGAAATAAAGGTGTTCGCTGTAAAATTTCCTTGAATCAGATGAAAAATTACAACAAAACTGTTTTCCTTCCAGTTACAAGAGAGGGAGGATGTTGAATCTTGAATCCTCTCTTTTTTTAAAGCTGGGTTCTTCAAGTGGCGGTGGAGAGTGAATCTTGTTCTCCGTTGACCGGATGACCGTCGGGATCGTCAGGGATCTTCTCTTTGGCTGGTAGAAGGAGTAACACAGCTCTGTCTACCAAAACTCTCAAAGAGAAGGTAGGCAAAGGGCAACTCGTACGCAGCGAGCTTGTTGAAGAGTTGAGCTCTCTCTCTTGTCTCTGTCTGTCTCTCTGTATTGTCCTTGTGCCGCCGTGTGCGTCTCTTTTTCTCCGAGCGCCTTCTCTGCTCCTGTTGTCCCCGGTTCATAGCGACGGGGCTATTTATAGAGGTTCCAGGGGTGAACGTGCCCCCTAAAAGCGCTCCACAATGAGGGGCCAACTTCCCCGCTTCCCCGCTATATGGGCGGTGACTGGCCCCATAACCAGGGAGGTTGTAACCGAGGCGCGGGTTTCAACCGACGCGCCTTGATACTGTGACGCGGGCTTTGGGCCCTCGCGCCCTTGAGTTTGAGACGCAGGCTTTGGACCCTCGCGCCTTGGTGCTGAGACGTGGGTGTTGAGCCCACGCGCCTTGAGTTTGAGACGCAGGCTTTGGACCCTCGCGCCTTGGTGCTGAGACACGGGTGTTGAGCCTTCGCGTCTAGAACTTGAAACTCTGCTTTTTAATGGCTTGTCTTTTAGTGATTTTTAGACAGCCTACAGAACCCCCTCCAAAGTTTTCGATATTCCGCAGTTAACTGGGACGGATTTCAAAATACTTTGGACTTTAGCTGAATTCACCTTTATAACTGGACTGTTAATGCTCCAGGTTTGATCTTATCTGAAGTTGGTCTTCGTGAGTGTACTGTAGAACTCTTTGAAGCCACCAAAGTTGATCGTGTTGAGTGTCTAGATGCACAGTCTAAACCTCCCCGATTACTTTTAGTCTGTCATGAACGCGCTTTAAGCCAGGAGTGGACGATCGTCTACTTGTGCCAGTATACTGTTGAACTGATTTGCAGAAGTAAGGACTGAACGCCAGTTATTCTTTTTTTTGAAAAGCAGAGATGGTACTATTTTAAAGACGTGAGTTTCATGGGGTGCGTCTTTTGGCAATGGAAACGCGACTGATATTTCTTCAGGCAGACGCGATGCTAGGCCAGATTGAAGGGACGCGAACTTCGGAGAGACGCGCCTCTTTGGAATAAAGATGCGACTTTCTGGACGCATTTATGGCGGTGCTGACGGGGCACGTCCATCGAAGAGACGCGGCCGTCGGGTGCGAATCCGTGCCATGTCATGAGTGCACTGCCAGTTATCCTGGGGAACCGACGGGACATCACCTTTTGGCGCACGGACTTCCCGGTTCATAAATGATCGGTTCCACGCGTTGGTTCCTCATTGGACTCAGCGTTAATGCCTTTTAATGCAAAACTGGCGCTGGCGGTTTGAGACCAGCGTCTGCGACGCTTCCCGAAGCAATGTTCCACACGTCAGACTCCTATTGGACTTTGACGATCGTGCGGTCATTAAGGCTGACGATTTTGATTAATGAACCATTAATGACAGTTATCAGCGGCGCCTATAAATAGGGCTCACCCTCTCCCTCTTAACAACCCAAACTTAGACTGTTTTTCTTTGATTTGCTCTGATAAATTCTGCTTCTTCAGAGTTTCTAACAGGGGTCTGTCTCCATGGATGAAGGTGACTCTGTGGATGAAGATGACCCAGAGCTTTCATGCTTCTGTTTGGTCTCTTCAGGAGAAAGCGTTCTCTTTGATCATCTTTCATGTCCACGTTCTAATGCAGAGAGTTCAACTCTTGATAGAGGCCTCTGCGGGTATGCCGTCCCGACTTGCCATGATATTTTTTAGTCCACCCAGGCTTGCACCTTGGCATCTCTTAAAGAGATATCACCATCTGGATGAAGTCTTAGTTGGTGCATTCCCTTTTTTTTTTTGAATTTGTGCCATCGACTTGAACTTCTCTGGACGCGAGTACAGAAGAAGTTTTGGCACTTGGCGCTGGCTTTGCTCATGAAGCTCGCGTTTTAAGGCCACTGACTTGGATGAATTCCAACTGGGTTGAAGGTTTCAGACCCGAATCTGCAACTCCCGTTCATTCAACAGGG